>JANZXR010000003.1:8696748-8733836 GCA_027575705.1 Erythroxylum echinodendron
AGTCCCTTTCTTCACCAAAAAACTAACTTGAGCGTCGGAGAGGCCTATCGGGAAATAACCCCCGACGTGCCTTCTTTATTTTGCAGGAGTCCTTAAGCCAGAATTCACGCGTTCAACGGCTGTTTCCATGGATCCAAACGGCAACGTGCAGCCTCATCAGAATCCGGCTGAACCAGAACCTTTTTAATAAGAGAGAGCAGGGAAGCTTGCCCTTTTAAAGCTTCTGCAAAGTAGAGTTCGAGTTAAACCAGTTTTTCACTTACGAATAAAGAAGAAAAAGTTAAAAGGAAAAGATGGAGGATCCCAAAGCAACTGTTTCTAATTTTTTTTCCTTTAGGTTATCATTATAATAAGGTTTGATGCTTACTGTTATATTGGATTGGGCTTCAAAATCTTCCTTATTATTTGAAGGTGTGTATTCCCTTATTTACAAGTGTAGTACTATATATGATTTTGGTGTACACGCGAACTCAATTCTTACTTTTTAAGGAAAAACATGAAATGAGAAAAAAAAGAGTAACATATAAAATGCCACGTGGCTTGTGGTGAAGGGTATCAAAGGTTGATTTATATTTTTTTTTTGGCTTACAATTCGATTATTGGATATTTCTGTAATGGGTTTTGAAAAAAGTATAAGTTAATAGTTTCGTAAACTGTCTGATTTTACGTAATCGTCTTTGGTATAAATAAAAACAAAATTCAATCAAGAGAAAAATAACAGATGATACTAAAAATTTGGTAACGCAGTTCGACACTCTTTGCCTACATCTATAGGGTCCTCACCTAGATTAATTCTTTCATTGAAATACAATAGATTAACTCAAGGCTTTACTAAGCCGACATCACTCACCCCTTAATATTATCTGTCAACCTCACTTCTCGTGAAAGTTTTTCGCAACCAATAACACAACCGACTCGTGTTAGCCTCACCAAAAGATTTTTCTCCTTTACATTTAATGAAAGACAATTAATAAAAATAACTTAAGTGATTAATTAACTAAGAAAAGAATAACAATACACTTGGGATAAAAGAATCTTCCATATTATCAACTTCTCGAAATATATATGAATAATTGTCGACCAGCTAAAACAATTTGCGCTAGCTCCAGAATCAAATTATGGTTGCTCAGTTAATAATTGACACCCAGCAGAATATACACGTAGTATCAAATCCTCCCAGTTAAAAGCCACTCCAATTGGTGAAGGTTCAACGTAAGTGACTTCCAAATTTATTAATGCAGAAATGTGACTTTTCCGAGGCTAAAATCATACACACGTACACGCATGAACAAAGATCCTTCCAACCGTGTGTTACTTTAACATTCAATATCAAAACAAAAGCTAACAAAACACGCACTCCGTCAAGGCACTCACACATCAACTGTAGGTTATTTTTCATACACAAAACCTACTATCGTATCTTTCCACAAGTCACTTAATTCCTAATTAAATTTACGGCAATACCCCTTCTTTCACTGCATTCACGTAAATCAATTTCATTCATCCTCAAATTTCCAGCAATACTTTTTTTGATGCTACATTTACGTTAAGCCCACAAGTATTCACCAAATTCATATCTATGCAAGATAGAGTTCTACACTATCTAGAATATTATCCAATTAGTTCTTTTAAATCCAAGATAACAAAAAATGCCAATTTATAAAAATATGCCAAAATAAAATAAGTAGATATATCCAATATATATCTACCATATTCTTTTAGAAAAAGAGTAAAACTTGAATGATGTGGGATAGCAACTTCAAGAAATCCTTCCCAGTCACACAGTAACTTCCAAAGTCTGCAAACGTTGTGGATTTAGTATAAAAAGAGTGAAACCTTAATCTCTTACATCTATAGAATGAAGCAAGTACCATTCTTTTGCTCAAGGCAAAATAGTTGGAGCTAGATTTAGGAAAGTTTGAGTTCATTGGCAAGACAAATAAGCCAATACCTAGCACCATAAAGTTGCATTTGGTTTGATCATTACGAACTATTGCATTTTCATAACTTCTTTGATAGGTATTCCATAGAAATTGTTTACACCTTATAGGGACAATTGTAGATGTTTGTGGCATATAGTATACAAAGTATGTAGTTTTGTATTTGTTTTAATATAAATTTTACTTATTTGGTATGTGTTTCCAACTTCGTGTAATTTTTAAGAATCATAGTGTGTAGTAAAGTGTGAAGACCTAGGTAAGTTTTAAGCATAATTGTGGATATTATTATAAAGACTGATTGACTTTCATTTAATTTATTACTTTAACTCTTTTATCATTTCCACACACTTATATGAAGTTTAACATTTAATATGATTATCTTATGATTGTTTTGAACCATATTTAGCATTTAATACTTTGTAGAAATTTTTGTGACTGATGTTACTTATATGTAATTATATTTAATGATGGAAGGTTTGAAAAATATGAACGATTCTAACGATTGTGTGGAAATAAATGAAAAAGATAGGGTATGGAATGATATTATAGAAATGTATTTAATTTCATTGATGGTCGAGAAATTGAAAAGGGAATCTACCAACTAATACTTTTCTCCAAATTTAGTTTGAAGAATATTAATGCAGGTCTTCAAACAAAATCCAATAGGGAGTATACTATTATTCTATTAAAGAATAAATATAATAGATTAGGGGCTAAATTGAAGAATTTCAAGAACTTACTCAAAGAAATAGGAATCGGTTATAACTCTTTTACTAGTGAAGTTAATACTACAAATGAGTGTTGGGAAAACCTACCTAAGGTAAAATATGTCTTTGTTTTATTAATATATCATATTATATAATATTTGTTTTTATGTTTCCTTTTCATCATTATAGGTACTTAAATGACTCAGATTTAAGAAAAAAAAAGATGTAAGGAGTTTTCAATCTTACGTAATAGTTTTGGAGTTACTATTGTAACTGGTTTGTATACACATCTATGATATCATTTGTAAGTTTATAAAAGAAGAAGAAAACCTCAAAGTCTATAAAAATTGTTTAATTACAGACATTCTTCTTTAAGAAATATTATTAAAAGATTTTTTTGTAACCATGCTTGCTCTATACTTGCCTTATATCGACTATACTTCATAAAGCAATAATTTATAGAGTAGGTACTAGATTGCATGCTTGTACTATTAGGACTATTTAGCTCAATTCTCTCATTCACTGAGTGGATTATCCACAATGTAGTTAGTTGAGAGTTGCATGCCTTTGGCTTAGGATTCGTCAACGATTGTTCCTACACCTACTATATTACTTCGTCTTTGACTTGATCAGCATATTTGCTCTCGCTTAGGATTTAAAAACAATTAAAGTCACTGTTTTTTTACAATAGGCATCTTAGAGAATTAGAGCTAGAACATGCAATCTTTGTAGTTATCATTTCTGTTTACAGTGCAACACATGTCAGTATAAGCGTCCTCACTTGATACGAGAAGGTATATTTATTCTAATGATTCGTAACTCCCCTTACACAATGTATAGACATTAACCAAGTTTAGGTAAGGTTTCTAGTACATTGTGCCCAGCTTAGCTTTAGCTATCAGACATATACAACAACAATAATAAAAAAAATTTTGCTGATATGTAAAGTCTAAAAAGTTTAATACTATATAACCTTATTCTTACTTGGTAAAGAAGCAGTTTTTAATATACCCCAATTAATATATATATATATATACACACACATATATGTAAAATATACGCACGCATGCATGCAAGCCCACATACTCACACATATTAAATTAATAAAGTAATAATAACTATAAATAAAACAGATATAAAATATCATTATTATTATCATCAAACTCAGTTCAAATCTCGCGCCAATGCAGAGTCTAGGGAGGTCTAATAATACGTAGCCTTACACTTATATAATAGAGAAGTTATTTCCGAGATACTTACATGTAAATACGACAATGAAAAAAAGTATAGTAATAATACAACAAAAAAGTGCAAATAAGTAATGCAGGTTAAAAATAGTAAATAAATAAAACTAAAATAAATAAATAAAATAAAATCTTTACAAAAAATGTGTATCAAAGGAAACCATAACAATCTATGTAGCAAAAATTAGAACTTTAACAAAAGAAAAATTATCAAGAAGATACACATGTGAAGAGTTTTTGAATCACCCGATTGTATGCATCAATCTCCCGTTAGAAAGAAAAAAATGCAATAGTTTATTGTAACAAAAATAATAAAACCAAGTGCAATAAGAATAAACCAAGTAAACATTCATAAGATTGTACAAATCTAAGCCTTACCAAAGTTATGGCAGCAGAGCAAAGAAATGAGATATGTTGAAGTGAAATAACAAAAGAAGATCTCCCAAAATGAAACCATAAGATCATTAGGTATAAAAGTTCAATCAAATACGAAAAACTCATAAAGCATTCTACTTTAAATCATACAAAGAAGTTATAAAAATCAAAAAACGCATAAAGAATAGAAATTTCAGAAAGCACAAAACCTAGAACGCACTATAGTAGAAGAGATTGCTTAATCAAAAAACATACCTGAGAAGAGGAATGAATGTCATGATTATTAGTAATAAATAAATGCGTATGAATAAAAATATAAAAATAAGTAATACAATAAATAACACAATAAATATTAAACATCATAAAGAAGAAGAAGAAGAAGAAGGAGGAGGAGAAGAAAAAACACAAATAAGAAAAAAGACAAGTAAATAAATAACTACATCAAATAAGCCATTACAAGAAAATATGTAGACTTAGTAAAAAAAAATTTAAGCTAAACAATGAATAGGCAAGCTTTACATACTAAAAGGTTTAGCATTATACCAATTTACTCCACTATGAAAACCCTCCTTTACTTCTTAGTAGCATTTAAAATGAGATAAATGCTAGATTTATCTCATTTTATTATCTTAAAATGAGATAAATTAAACATACAATATTATTGGCTTTTAATGTTTCTCAAAACATAGTGGAAACAAAAATTTTGAAGAGAATTGCAAACGACAATGTATCCCTATCATTCAATTATTCTCGTATGCTCGGTAGTCACTACATCATGTGTGATACAGTGATAAAAAGAAGAAAGAGTATGTTATGTTAACCAAGTCATTATTGATTATTTCACCGTCAATGCGACACGATAACATACTAATAAATAGAAAGACATAAAACTTTGTTTTTGATGTTTGGATTAGGGTTGATAGATTCTCTAGTGAAAAGCACTACGATCGGTTCGGTTCAAAGATTACTCTCATTTTCGTCATCTTATTCAATCAGATGTCCCCACCAACACCCTCTGTATTCTTCTAATTGCGCTCTCTTTTTACGTTTTACTCTATGTCTATTTGATCTAACTGCTTAGCTTTAACTATCAAAGGTATAATTTTATTGATTTGGAATCTAGGGGTGAAAGTATTTTTTTATTTCTAGAATGATGTCTGTTTGTGAAAGTTGAATGTTGCAATTCTTCTACTTGAATTTGGAAATTGAATATTGGTTCAATTATTGTTAATTCTTCCTGGCTTCTTTTACTTATTCAAGTTCCAGGGATGTTAATCCACATCTTTTTTTCTTCAA
Organism: Erythroxylum echinodendron; assembly: GCA_027575705.1. Classification (NCBI taxonomy): domain Eukaryota; kingdom Viridiplantae; phylum Streptophyta; class Magnoliopsida; order Malpighiales; family Erythroxylaceae; genus Erythroxylum; species Erythroxylum echinodendron. The sequence goes on from JANZXR010000003.1 coordinate 8,702,311, forward strand.
TTTCCCAGTTATGGAGCGTCTAGGGTTTAGTCCCTCCTTGTCAATCCCCGGCTTTTCAGGCTTTAACTCACTAACCCCAGAAACCCACAAACTTCCATCCACGAATCTCGCAATTATTTCCAAGGAATAACAATCAGTTACTGTAAGTTTTGATCTTTTCTTCACGTGGTTGTTTTAGCTCTATTCTCATGAAAATCCCTTCGGATTTTTGCTTTCAGTTTGAATTCAAAATTGTTGGTGATCAGATGGGAGCTCTTAAATTGGAGCTTAAATGCCCACAGAAGATTGATGAAGTCACAGCCGACCCAGACCCAGACTGGAGCTTCGATACTCTGTTATCGGAGCTCAATCGACTTGAGAAGAAGTTCAATGCCTCCTCATCAAAGACCCCATCGGCATTAACCAAAACACAATGTTGGTAAGGATGCTTTGGTTTTTATTTGTGTCGAACGATTATTTTCTTTGAATGTTTTCAATTCACTGCTAATTATGCTGGATAATGTATGAATAGGAAGAGTGTGCACAGGAGGCCAGTGGCCTTTGTAATGCGAGTGTCAGATGATGAGATGGAGGAGTCTGAAAGTGAGGGCGAGGAGGATAAATATGTAAGATTGTTGGTGGCCAAACGTTTTGGTTGTGATGATATGTCTGCAAGGTATAAATGTTTTGCTTCAGTTGTTTCTAAATGGTTGTCAATATATAAAGAAATCTTTTTGACTGGTTTTCTTCTTTATTTTGGTCTTTATCAAGAGTGGTTTATTCTTTTTCTAGGTTTTTGATATCTCAAATTTTATTTCCATCTGTTTTATGTTTCAGTGACGGTGAAGACTCTGATGGCCAATTGAGTCTGAATGCTAAATCCTACTTGATGGATGAAGTGGGTTTGCTTGAAGGCTCTATGTTTGAGTTAAGTCACAATCATCAACTTGCGATAAAGGTTTGTAGATGGAGCATAATGCTAAACTTGTGTCTGTGGTTGCTTAAGCTACTAATATTTTATTTGGGTCATGTTGTGTTCTTGCCATCATTTTTACCTTTGCAAGTTGATAAAGAATTATGCTGGGCCTCGTGCCTGTCTATGCTGTTTTTTTTTTAAGTATACTAAGTTGGTTAATTAACAGGAAGGGATTAGGAATAAAATCTCTGAACTAGAGTCAGAATTAATTAGTGAAAATGAAAAGTTCAACGCTGCTTTGGCTCGAATTGGAAAGTATAAAGAAGCCCGGAGGGAGGTGGACAGGAAACTTGATACTCAATATCAGCGCAAGATGTAAGATGGCTAATTCCTTTGTTTCATTTATCTAGCTTTCTTTTGCAATGATTTCCAGAAAAGCATTATATATTTATGTTCTTCTAATAAATTCTACTAGTCCAAGGAATAATGGAGCCCTAATGTTGCTCTTGTGGTGCTGTGCCCTGTCTAAGATTGTGTTAATCTTGGTAATCAACCTGAAATACAAACATTAAAGCTATTAAAACAGGACTTTCTTTGGAGAATTTTGGTCTGGAAATATTGATTAAGCCTTCAATCAGAGAAACATGAAACTATTAATGACACCACTTTGTATTTGATGTAGTGCAGAAGCACTTGATAAACACTTAACTGAAGTGCAACAGTATCATGAACTCAAATCACAGATAGAAGAAAGAAAAATAAGAAGTGATGCAGCCAATGAGGAGGCAAAGAAAAAGGCTCTGCAAGAGGAAAAACTACGTCTGGAAAGAGCTAGAGCAGAAGCAGAGGTTTGTTGATTTATGGTTTCTAATTCATTTGCATTCTCTTGATGTACTTCACATTCTCTTTAATTTATGTAATCTACAAGAATTTATGTTATTTATATCTCTGTCTGTGGTTCTTTCTGCATTACTTGGGGAATAATGTAATATCCTTTCATTCAAGCATTGGAAGTTTTGTGGGCTTGTAAGTCACATTTATGAACAGATATTTTTCTTCAAGTCAATTCATGGAAACATCGAGGCCAATAACAGTTATGAAGAACTGGTTTACTAAGAAATATGTGACAAGTCTAGTGATGACTAAGTTCCTGAATATAGGCTAAAATGAGAACCGAAGAAGCTAAAAGAGCTGCTTTAGAAGCAGAAAGGAAAGCAGCCAAAGAAACTGCTGAAAAGGAAGCTATTGAAACCTCAAAGAAGGGAACCGCCGTAGCCTCATTAGAGGAGGGTGTATCACACCAAGCAAGTGCCAATTCTGGAGCTCGAAATCTTCACTTGGGGGCTTCTAGTTCTAATAAGAATCCAGTGTCAACAGGTGCTCTATTAATACTTTGGCACATATGAGATTACTATGACCTTCATATCTTTTACACTTCTTTCTTCTCCTAAAGTATATATCTTATGAATTTCTGTTTTGTTTAAATATTCTTCTTCACACGATGGTCTCAACTGGGCATTTGATGGCAGGTGATGTTGTGAGGGCTGCACAGAGTGCTCTTAGTCTAGAACAAAGAAGACTACTAAAGCTTACAGAGTTGAGCAGACAAAATGAGTCGATCATAGCAAGTTCCAAGATGGTATTAATAGCAACTTATTGTTTGCTAACAGCTGTAAATTTTATCATGGTTCAATTAAGATATCATATTTGATGTCCACTTTAAGTTGACAACAGTTATAGCAAAATACTTAACTTTGGTGGTTAAGTGTAATGCTGTTAGTTAAGGAGATATATTGTCCTTGGTCTTTTTATATGTTATTCCCAATGATGGACTGTTTGTTTACTGTTTCTTGGTTTATTTATTTGCTATTACTCTTCTGATGGAACTTCTATCTGTAATCCAGCTTGTATTTATCATTCAAAATGAGTTAGGAGGCTTCATCCAAGTCTACATCTTTCAGTTTATACTGTTAATTGCTATCTTTTTATTTTTATTAGGATTTTAGCTCCAATGAGAGACATATCGCAAGGTTGATCAGACAAATAAGGGGGACCAAAGAGAATGTAAGGTAAGCTAGATATGTCATACGTTTGTTTTGTCCAGAAATATGACCATACGAATGCTCGATTCCCCTTTAAACTCCTTTCACTGTACCTGCCTTTGCAGAGCAAAAGCAAGCGAACTTCTCAAACTTTTAAGAAATCCTTCATGCCCTCAATCCATCAGCATTACGTCATTTGCCAAGAAGGTAAGTGAGTACTTTTCCTAGAAGATGCACAACATTTTACTCTCCTATTTCCTTAGTTTTTATACGACAAGTAAGAGAATTGAGAAACTGTATTAAGTCTCAAGCGTGCATGCTGAAGGATATCACAGATGAATTGTCTTGTATATCCTTATTTCTTTAATGATCCTTCTTTAGCTTTTATCAATGCAAAATGTGTACTTTTATGGAATATTTCGTGTTTTGTCTTTTTCTGTCACAGGTTGTTTCTCATTGTGAGAGCCCTGATAATGCTGCCTTTGCATGTGCCCATGTCATTGTTCTAGTTACATCACAGGTACAGGTTTTCCCATTGTGATCATTAATGCAATCTGTATTTCTGTGCTTGCCAAATTTTTTTCTTGGTGAGAGGAGGGAAAGGAAAGAATGGGTGCAGTCGATGGGCAGATGCGTTATCACTTCAGCCAATTGATGTTATCTAGCACCAGAGTTGTCAAAAGAACTGACAGAGCTATTATTCCTTGCATGCAATTTTGAAGTGACTGGCTTTTAGTGTGAGCTTCGCTAGGAGGCTTGAAGTCTAAACTTCTAAGAAATGACTGATTTGCTGTTGCTCTGTTCTTCTGCTTCTGACATATGGTTAATTGTGAATCAGATTCCACAAGCAATGGATCTTCTTCTTGCTGAGTTCCATAAAGCTTGTATCTACACTGTCCCAAAGCATATAATGTACTCAAAGGTGATCCTTCTTTTATTTCACTTGAGTTATTCATGAATGTGGTTGGTAATAGCTATTTTTTGGTGCATCTGTATTCTGACAATGTTATGAAATGATTACAAGAGTCTATATACTTTGCTTGTGATATGTATTTATATATTTATTTTGTTGCTGCTGCTTCTTTTGTACAATGACCATTTCCTTTCTTATACAGTCGGTATTTGGATCAAAGGAGGCTTATTACAAAGCCATTGGATTCCAGGAAGATGATGGAAAATTTGAGAGTGGCGAAAATTATATGAAACGATTAGCATCCTACATGAAACTTTATGGAGCTTTAGTTCAGGTTTGTCTCCCTCTATCTTGTGGTCTTAAAGATAAAAAGACGAATCCAACTTTGAACAAATATTATTTAGCACAACTTTTGAAGTAGTACAAGGCATTCAAGATAAATACCTTACATGTTCGTTTGGCAGACAGAAGTTCCTGGTGTTCAGAACATTCACGGTCCAAATGAAGGTTGGGCATGGCTTGCTAGATTCTTGAATTGTCTCCCTGCAAATATGTATACAGCTGTTGCGTTGAATGCATTCCTGCGGGTAAGTTGATCTGTAATGTTTATCAGACAATAGCAAGCTAGGACGACTTGAAATGACATGGAATCAAAATATTATGTTGTGCAGACAGCAGGATATACTCTGTTCAGAAGATACAAATCTCAGTTTAGGAAGATACTCAACATTATCTGGAGAGAATATCTGAAAGCATTAAGGGAACGTGAAGATCCGGAGCTGAATCCGATAATTATTGAGATCCAGTCTTACATAGAAGATGATAAATTCCTTCAGAAACCTGAAGGAAGTACCATGCAGGAACAGCTGCTGTCAAGCACAGCGGTGCCTGAGTTAGACTCGGGGAGAGCTTATTACTACTAGTTGTAGTTTAACGGTCGCTAGATAAAAAAACAGACGTCATCTTAGTTTCTCCACATATTTCAGAAGAAACTGAGGGCAATTTATATCACGTATTGTTGGAAACCGTTTTCTACAATGGATGCAATTTCGGAAACTTCGATGAACAAACCTTTCAGCCAAGCATATATTATGGATGCAGCGTCGAAGAATTTCTTTTAACGCATACTTGTGCGACGCGTACTATTACTGCGTGGGGGTTTGTGGTTAGTGCTTGCTTGCCTTGAAAACATATTAAGTCAGGCGGCCACTCACCACAAAACGAGTTGCTTAGACACCACAATTCCTGATGTCTCAAATTATGAAAGTACTTGGGTCATTTAATCAAACACGAAGCATACGCACTAACAAAACTGCTAAAGTCTAGTTTCTTAAAGCCACTGTACATTCTTATTTTTTTCTTAAAGCCACTGTACATTCTTATTTTTCTTGACAAATGTGAACCCTAATCTTTGATCATCGAAACATCTAGTAAGCAACCATATTCCCAGTCTAGAGATCCTTGAAGAACTAAACAAATCATGAATTTGATCATTCGGATTGCTGCCTACAGTCTACAGCACTCTAAAACATCCTTTGCCTAACATGATTTTTGATACATCTCAGGCCAATGAAGATATCCAGAAAGATGCAGATGTCCACGCTGTACATGGTGTAATTGTTTTTTGTTTTTTTCTTTCTCCATGAACCTAACCTAGAACCCATTTTCCGATTGTTAAACAACAAGAAGATGGTTCATGGAAAAAAGACAATATACAAGCAACGAATGCGGGGGGGTTCTCTTTCTTCACCACTTCACCTCAATTTCTTATCATTTAGGGGCCTTCAGGGATGCTTGTCAGTGGCTGACCAATCTCTGCTTCAGGAAAATAGACATTTGATCCAAGCTAGAATGAGATCAAGCCACCTCCTGAAGAGACAGCTGGTCTGAAATTTGCATCCAAGCTCGTCTTAATAGAGCCTAATTCGAGTGTTTATTGGGCTTCGACAAATGGGGCATGATCGGAGGTCTTCCCCACAATCGCAACACGTCTGTAAATTAGTCATCAAAGCATTTTGTCAGCTAAGACATCACTACATTATCTAACTGAAGATGAATAATCATTTACCTGATGTCCACAACCAAAGGCCATGTCCTTTGGATTAGTAAGACATATGGGGCAAACCTGTCATCGAAACAGAAATGGAAAGGATTAACAAATTTTTTAAATAGATCCATATTATGATGGACCAGTTGATCATACTGCAACAATTACATTACAATTTTAGCACCTGATTATCATAGGAACTTGAAGGCGGAGCCGAGCTGACTGATGTATCATATCCAGCAATAGGAGTATCGTATCCACCAAATTGTGTATCATATCCAGAATAGGAAGGTTTATGTGGTTGAAAGCTGTTTGTGCTTGAAGGTTTTGAGATATTGCTGAAAGATACACCATAAAGTGGTGGGGGTAAAGGAAACCTTTCAGGAGAACTCCCTCTCCGCCTATTTTTTCTACCAAAATGAGCAAGCAAATGGCATTTATGAGATGCTGCACCAGTAAAAAGAGTGATTCAAAACTATGCAATAGTTACCCCAATATGCCAAGCTCAATTGTTGCATTATACTGAGAAGGTATTTCCATCAGAGCTGACAGAGCAAATTCTGTCTCCTTTCTGGATTGATTTACATTCTTCAGCATTATATCTGTAAAATTGACAAACTAACACAAACGAAGAGAAGTAGTTGCTCAAGCTTAATTGACTGTGAATAAATGTGAATTATGTAACAAACCATTGATTGAAATTGTAGCTTACTTGAAAGTTGTCAAAGGCTCGAGCAGGGATGTTATCATCAAACTCTCTCATCATGTCCCAAGGCCCATCTCCAACTCCAACTAAAACTATCGATAAAGGGTATTCACTGCAATGGAACAACCAACATAACTTTAGACAAACCAATGAATTGTTGAAGATCTTGAATCCACATCCTTCTATGTTATTCCACTCTTTAGGTTTACCTTGCTTTGACAATTGCATCAATTGTTTTTTTCTCCTGCGTACTGAGCTGGCCATGCAGTGTATCAACACTTCTTGTCACCTATCATGATAAATTTCAAAGACTTCAGAAAAAAAAAAAAAAACACTGACATAAAAAGATTTAGACAAAATATATAGCTTGGTTAACCAGGGCACATGTATGCTCAGTTAAATGTTCAAAGCTGCATTAACTGTAGGCTTTATCTCTAAATGTTTTGCATGTATAACTATTATGTCAATAAGTCATGGCAAGACCATTAGAAAATAAAAAACTTTATGGGGGAAAAGATAACGGAATTTAAGCCGAAGAGGGAAGTGGCATGCTGGTTTGGACATATAGTTCCCAAAAAATTATAATATTGATTGAATGATTTATCCAATGTATGATTCAGCCGTTCCTGATGGCTGAAAGAAAGCTGGCAGATCAGACATAATGCTAATGCAATTCCAGTAGAGATCCATCTTGTAAAAGAATTACCTGCCCATCTGCAATTATCAGTAAAACATGATACTGACCGCCACTTTGCTCAACTATGGTAATTGCCATCTCTATGATCGGTGCAAATGATGTTGGTCCTGTCATGAGAATACATAATCAATTAGTAAATCATGGTATTCCATTTTGGACTGGATATGACGGAGCATGCCATGCCTGCAAGTCGAAGTTGGGGAACAATTTCCCTGTATCGTGACAGTACTTCCTCAAATCCATTGCATACTCCCTCATCTGGATGGAAACTGAAGACTTCTTGGTCATGTGTCGATGCTGCAAAGACAAAATGAGAGAGTATCATGTTTGTAGCCCAATTATAAATCATGTAGTAATTCAACAAGAATCCTTAAGTTAAAATCACCATCTCCAAATCCAAAACAGGGAATCTTGTTGTCCTCATCAAATGCTGATAGTGTCCTCCCAATAATTGAAATCGCTTGCTCGTATGGGTTTTGTCCACTGCCAAGGTGATGTAAACTTTTTCTATTGAAGGATCTTGCACCTGATTTATAGATAAAGTTAAGTATATTGCAGGATGATGATGCAATTCACTCCAAGGATTAAGATGAGAATAAACCTGTCCATTCATTGCTCTTTGTGAAATCAATGCCGACAATGAGGTTAGAAGATTCTAGGCCAGCTTGTGCAAGAGCAGCTGTAACCTGTAGTCAATAGTTCCCATATTTATGGAAGACTCAAATTGCATAACGTTCAGACACTGCTAGCCAAACATTTGTATCATAAACAAAGCAAGTGTGGCAATTTTGCCTGCTAAGCAGCCAGAAATAAGCAGGAGAGAGAAAATAAGGAAAATCTATTTTGACAAGTTTCATAATTGATCAGATGATGCCACCACCTGTATTCCTTGGGTTCAAAGTTCTACAGCCAATTCTTTGCCAAAAGTTGGAAATTTTCCTCGTTCAGCTTAACCTCAATGTTCTTTGGATGATCATCCAACATTTTATGATTGACAGCAGAATTCAATCAGAAGAAGGTATTATTTTGATGGCAGTCAAATTTGTTTGAACATGTTCTTCAAGAATTTTCCTTAAAATAAAGAGTCTTCATAAAAGATTTGGTTGTCATCGACCATATTAATCTGGTTGTACTTGAAATGATGGTAACGAGCACTCTGATTATACTTGCAACAGTCGGCTTAAATCTCCTCAAAGAAAAGAATGTTTTTTGACTTCTGGAATTGCTTCTCAAACATTTAATGTCGACAACAGTCCAACCAGAAGAATTCATCACACATTCTGGATTGCACTTTTAAAGACAACACCACGAGATGTTTTGGACAGCATGCTTATCTTATATTTACACGTCGTTGACGTTTTAGTTACCAATGGAATTTGTCATGTCAATTCAAGAAAGTTTTCTGGCTTGTCCTACATGCCCCAAGTGTTTTATATCACAGAAGTCAAACAAATGGAAAAGACCACATGAAAATAGATAATATACATTCTCCAACCTGATCCAAGCTCTGATAATTATCAGCTATTCTCGAGTACTTCCTCTCCAACCTCCTCTGAGGCTGTGGCCTATCTGGTTCATAACCATAAGAAGAAACCGGTGGTTGAGCGTATGGATTTTGAGGCGTATAATAGGAGTGCTGTTGGCCAGATGGGTGTGGATATGGTGATTCTTGCTGATACCCGTATTGATTCCAAGAGGAAGATGAATTTGCAGACCCACTGAATGAATAATCCCTCCCACTCGATCCTTTTGAGCTCTTACCTCCCATCAGCTACAAGATTCTTCAAATCTCAATTCTTTCCTTTTCTATCTCAATTGGGCACCTATTTCACTATCTCCACCTGCAAAATTATCATAAACCATTAATCTTCAGGAAAAGATTCATTCCCAGTTCTTCCACTATCGATGCAATACCTGATGCAAAAAAAAAAAAAAAAAGACTTGGGCAATCTAAAGGTTGATCTTTGGAGGCTATAAACTACTGGGTTTTATGGATTACTGAAGTCTTCGATTGAGACTGACATAAATTGAAACGAAGTTTCTGAATTATGTCGGCGATGTGAAACATAGACCAAGTAAAATTAGATGGCGGCTACGGATATGACCAGTTCAACAGTTGCCGTCGACTATATAATATCATAGCTGATTATGCATAATTAGCAGTTACATGTAATCCTTCAAAAGACCGTCAAACCTCAAAACAGGAACACAAAGTTGGGAAGCCAACTGGGCTGTGAGAGATGAACACGCAAGTAATGAACTTTTGAAGTCTTTCTAATAAAGCTAAAGAAATCTAGAACATAAAGTCACGAGCAAGCAAAACCAGACTGTAATATTTCATAGTCAACTCCTAATTGGCTCTGTGCTCTGTCAAGTTTCGTATACATTTTCTAACCATAAATGTAAAACTACTCGATGTGGGGTCACCTTTACAATTGACTATAACACGCAATAATTGTCTGGAATCCTTCAAGCGCAAATTGTATATCTTAGAAAATGACATCCTATTGGTATGGCAATAGTTTGTCATTGTCATCCCTTCGATCTATAATTCCCGGGTCGTAATGGTTATTTCAATCATGTCTCTATACTGTATTAAACGTGGTTGACACGTTAAACAATAAACAAATTTCCACCAAAATTTATTATAGTTTCTGCCTCCGTCCTTCCTCACCTTTGAAGCAAGAAAAAAGGATACGTTGATCATAAAACCTCCGGAGCGGAGCGGATTAAAAATGGGTTTGGTATTGACGTGGAGAAACTTTAATGGCAGGTAAGGAAAATGGAGTGTGTGAGTGTGACGGGGCTGCAGAGAGTTAAATAAATGACTTAACGCTGATAACGTCAACCAAGGTTTCGGAATATTCTGTGAACGGGTTATTAGCTTTTAAGATTCCTTTTCATAGATATTTGTTGTTTCGGTTATTCAATTCCTATTTTATTTTATTAAATCGTATTTGCATATTTATTTATACAAATTTTATATAAATATGTAGGCATAGTAATTTTGGCTGCTCTATTTTTAACTCGAGTTTGAGTGATTATAGGTAAGTCACGGGCAAGTTATAGTTTTCTAAATAGAGCTACGAGTTAGCTATAGTCGGTTTGTACATATTAAAAAAAAACGACGTCGTTTTATATTTTTAATTGAAGAATTATAAACAGATCTGCGGCCTGCCGTAGCTCTCGTGCCCCTAAGAAGTTATCGAAAAGTTAAAACTTCTTTAGAAGATAAAGAAAGGGAAAGAAGTGGAGTCACATCATAACTTAAGGACCACGAGGTTGCAATAATCACCACCGAACGTTCAGAAGATGAAAAGACAGTGCCACCCACTTCTGCGGCAATTGCCTGGCGTTTAGGTATCTGAGAGAGTAGACTGACTTGTAAACTTTTCCAAAACTGATAGTAGTACTTTCAATGTAATTACGGAGCTGATTTTTTTTACTTTCACTTTTAAAAAGACATGTATCAATTGTGCTTTTTGTGCAATTACATCCTTGAATAAACTTTAAAATTATGAAGAAGCTTATTATGTTTCACAAAATTTACAAAGAATCCATCACAAATTATATTTTTGTATGAAGTGGTTTTAAAGTTTATGATCTGTTCGATTTTACTTTAAATTTTATTTTTATTTTTCATTTTAGCTTCTCCTATTTTTTATAAATTTTTATACTTCACTTTCACTTTTATCATAATCCAATTTATAATAAAAATAGTTATACTATTTAATTATAATTATGAATAGTAAATTTTAATTATTTAGTTAATTGTTAATTTTTATAATTAATATAGAATTTAATATTTCAAATTCAATAACTATTTAATAAATATGTTTTTATTAAATGTCAATATTTAAAAATAAATTTTTTGCAAAATAATTTTTAAATATTTGATAAACAATAACTTTAATAATTGAATATATTAAAATATTTTTAAATTTTTTTTTCTTATTTACTCATAGGGCATAACATATACCAAAGATATGTAGCATTGTTAAACCATATGAATCGAAAAAGGCTAGCGTTGTTAGACCATGTGAATCGAAAAAGGCTCTTTTTCGCTATGACTCATTCGCTCGTGAAATATTTCACTGATAAGTCTCAAAAGAACTGCATTATAAGTTTCTAGCCTATATTGATTTATAGAACAAATTTTCACAAGAGATCAAAGATAAACAAAGATTGATTATAGCTTATAATTCAAATATGCTAGTTAAGATACAACCCTTCTCTTCTATTTGGGCACCAATATCAAGGCCTGCCTTTTACAAATCTAAACTGACCGATCTTTCCCCATTTAATTGAGACCTTATACAAGATCTATACTTCAAGACTTTCTAATACACAAGATTTTCTTGAAGAGACAAGTGTAAAGAATACTTGTCTTTCTGTATGAATGTAACTACATTATTTAAGAATCAAGCTTTCAAGAGTAAGAGGACTTAGAAAGAAGCCATAGGATACAAAATACACAATATTTTTATTTATTTTTCCAATGATCTACAACTAAAAAGAAATCTTGCTTTTATAGATGAATTAAGGGAAATAAGGACAAAAACTTTGAGAAAAGATTCTCACGGAGTATAATAATTGAAACTAGAAAACAAAAGTACATATCAAAAGTGACAATTATTGAAAACACTGGGTCCTAATAATATTCTTAGAAGATAAGAAGGAATATATCAATAGGGAGGTGTAGAAAGAGATCAAGGTCTAGCATTGTCAACAGAATCAAACATGTCATCATGTATTTTTTTTCTAGCTTTTTAAGGAAATGGGCTATTTCCTTTTAAATCTAAACTAAAGACCATGGAACTTAGGCATCTTGAAAATGCTTAGGGAGTGTGGGCTCAAGTAGTTTGGGCTCTCGAGCTGTGAAATTTTGTCCAATTTCAAAACATTACTTGGGCTTAAAGCAAGGTGGACATGACAATTCTCCTACCATAATGTTACATCCCATATAAGCAAATTGGTCAATAGATGACCAATATACAACAGTTAGAGAAATGGGTTCTTGGAGAGCAAAGTCACTTGGGTATGGGCCCAAATATGTATACATAGTTAGCTTGATAGTTTTAGGAGGATGATTTAGGTGAACTAAGAAATGGTATAAATCATGTAGTAAGTCTTTCTAATGTGTTTTCCAATTAATGGAAGTTCTCCAAAGTTGGAAATGATTAATGGTACAAATATATCTAGTCCCAGTAAAGCTATACAGGCAGTGGATGATGAAGATAGATTGAGTTTTTTGATCAAACAAAGGAATATCCTATAGCTGATATATGTTGAGGATATGGGTAAGTTGAATGCGTCATTTAGATAAAGGTTGGAACTATTCAAGGAATGTCCATGGGAGAGAACTAGCGTTGGCTGGATTGACAAGATGCTTGTAAATATGCAAAGGAGAGAGAGAAAATGGGCTTGTATATTGGGCTATAAAGCCCATAGGTGCCATAGTGTTGGCTCAAAAAGGAAGTCATAAAGATGGTAAAGTATTTGGTAAGGTGTTAGAGTGATGGGGATGCGGTGAAATATTTAGAGTTGTGAGAACAAGGTGGAGGTAATAAACAAACTTTTCCTAAGGAGAATAACAATGTCATCTAATGCGATTAGAGGAGTTCTGGTAATAGAAGGGAAAGATTTTTGAATCCTAGCATATTGGGGAACCCCACGTTGGAAAGGATGAGAGAAATTCGATTTTTAAATATGGAGAAAGCAATTGGAATGGTTTCCTTGGACGCGAGACAATATTTACAAGGATGTTGTGATGAACTTTGATATAGCAAACAGTGAATTTATAGCGTGAAAACCAATCTTGTCAACAAAATGATTGGCTATTAGCAATATCTTCTTAGTAAGCTCAAGGATCTTTGAAAAAGAAGTGTTGTCCATTTCAATCAGAAAATGAAAAAGGCTAAGGTGGAAACTGATTTTTTGTACGCCCTTTTTTAGCACCAAGATTTCCTTATAAATAGTGTGGTAGTGTTTTTATGATTCTTTGGACTAGCCACTAGTATGGCCAGAGTAATTTCTTCTCCCATCAATCTCTTTGATCAAAATGGCACCTCAACAATGGTCACGAGCATATGTAAGATGCATTATCCTTTATTAGGAATCTTTAAGGAGGTAGATTCTGACTTACTTATTTTAAATGCCAGACAACTCTAGTTTGTTCTTTAGTCCATGATAGTGGATTCTTTCTAAGCAATTTAGATAAAGGAGTTATGTAATCATCCATATGGGGGAAGAAATCTTGGATGTAGTTTACAATTCCAAGGATTGTTGAATTTGCTTTGTGATAAGCTTTTCATCATAAAAATATAATAACTCATTAGTTATATATGAACCAGGCTGGTAAAAGATATTATAGAAATTCATATCTAAAAATTCTATTTAGGTTGTCCTAAAATGAATTTTCTTAGATGAGAGCATGATTCTATATTAGTTTGTAAGATCAAAAAATGATTAGAGTAGAGCCTTATGATCTTCATGAATTTTGGAGTATATGAGAATTTCATCAATGTAGACTAAGGTACTAGAAAGAATGAACTAATAAATTTTTGTCATGGTTATTTTGAATAATAATGGAGAAACCTTGAATCCAAATGACATTACTATCCATTGATATTAGGCATTAGGAATGTCGAAAGCAATCTTGTATCTCTAGTGTAGATCTATACCTAATTGCCAAAATCCTGATTTTAAATCAAATTTTGAAAAGATTGTTGTCTCTTTACAAAATAGGACTTGTGTATTAATCTTGGGTAGTGAGAATTTATCATCCTGAAGGAATGCATTTAGGGGTCTATAATCGATTACCAAACTTTTTTTCTTCTCTTTTATTCAGCTTTCTTGTTTACATAGAAAGTTTGACACGCCCAGCATGATTTCGTGGAATAGCACATTCTTCTTATGCTAACTTCAAATCATCAAGATTCATGCTAGGGTGAGTAACCTTGTTAGGATTATGGTAGATGAATGAAAAAATGTAGAGTTTTTCAAAGATGATTAGGGTGTGAGAACTATGCTCTAAAAATTGATCCCTTAGTGCCTCATAGGAAGGAGGTACTTGGGTAAGTTCAAACACATTTAGTTTATCTGTGTAAGCACTAACTTGACTCGACCTTTAATCCCTTTGGATACGATTTGTAATGGAGAGGCTTTACAATAGACATCTATACTAATTAGGATATTTAGGCCAGGTAGATGACTACCAAGAACTTTAATCTATATAACACAATCAGGGAAAAATGTTATCCGTATTTTCCTTTTAGTGATAAGTCCAATTTTGAAAGAATTTCCATTAGCAGTAGTGAAATATTTGTCATGGAATATCCAGTCTTTAGGACGTAAGACGTTGGTCTTCACAATACTTCGACAAGATCTAATATCTATATATCCAATAGCGTTGATTGGCTTATAATATTTATCCCATTGTAATAATTGGGTATGGACATAAGGATGAGGAATAGTGATGTGTGTTGAATCTACCTTCAGACATTTTTGCTGTGCATGTATAAGTAATCATCCTCAGTCGCTTCCTCAATTAGTTCATCAGAGGATTAAAACTCATCATTAGAAGAGTTGATTGGAATAACAAACTTTGTTTCCTCTTCTTCACTAGATTGTTCTTTAATGAAGTCATTAATGTTACCATTGTTTTGGTAGGCTTTGATGGACTCCAACAATTTCAAATCTCTTTTGTTTTTGTTAGGACATTGACGAGCATAATTTCTTGGTTTGCCACAAATAAAACATTGATCTGCATTTTTGCTTATGGAGCTCTTCTTTTAAAGAAAAGGACAAATCAATGTTATTTTCTCCCTTTGAATGGCTTATGATAACTCTTGGGGTGACATTTAGGAAACTTTCTGTACGAAAATGTCTTGTGATAATACTTCTTTTTAGTATGACATTCATAGTCTTTTTTCTCCTTATACTTGATCTTCAGATAAGGCTTTTTACAAGTCTTTTTTAATAGAGGACCACTTTTGATCATTTTCTTGAAAAAGCCATTTAATCACATAGTTTATCAAGAGAAGCTAAGGCAAACTGATAGATTTCTCTAAAAGATATTTCTTTTATATCTCTTCTTAAAGCTGCAATAGTTCTTTACAGTTCAGGTTGTAATTCTTCTAGAAGAGATGAGATGAGGGTATAACTGAGACTGATATCATTAAAACCGTTAAGTAGATAATATCTCTCTGTCATATGTTGGAAATATATTTGTAAATCTCTTCTGCCTAATGAACAACAATTCATTTCAAAGTATTATTGCCCTATTTTTTTTGTCAATAAGCTAGAAATCTCCAATGAATTCTTTACGGATGACTCGAAGAAGAATTCTTGTAGAAGTGATATAAATATACTGAAGTCTAGAATAGTCATCTAGACCATTATGGTAAAGTACCAATAAAACGAGAAGTAAACTCAGAAAAAATATCCCATAAAAGATTATTGGACTAATCGTCTGTAAATCAATCAAAGCTCTAAATTCATAGAGACGTTCTCTCCATTTTTTGGGTGCAAGATCATTAAAAATAAATCAAAGTCCTAAGTAGGTTTGGTTGGTGATACTTGTGCTAATGGTGGTAAGGGTCTGAATGGTTCAGTTCCTATAGATTCAGTTTCATTGATATCTAGTTCAACTTCAGTTAGTTCAGGCGTAATCATTATGATCTGAGCTAATTAAGATAAATTAGCAAATTTCTCTTCTGAAGATTGTTCAAACATTTCAACGATTGTTCAGATATGTCAGAATGCTTAAGTGTGTATGCTCCAAATTTGTTTGGAATGGGCATCGGTGCAAGAATTACAATAAACTCTTATTGAGGAGCTTTATCTTTCTAGTAGAAGGAGAATGTTGGGCTTTTGGTGGTGAAAGAGGTGGAGTTTTAATCTGTCAATGGATCATGTTTGAAATATGAAGGTAATGGATCGTAAATTTTGTCAGTTTTGGGCTTCGTAGGTTTAGTAAGTTCGAGTTTGCTAGTAGGATAAATATGTTGCCTATTTGCAGGATAGTTCATCTTGAACACTTTATCATAATCAACGACTTCAGGATAGGTTAGCAATGAATATATGGGTTGTATAACTAGAAAAGACATAAAATAAGCTTCATAAATAATATTACACCATTCTGTTTGCATGTCAGCTTCCATTCTTTGAAGTAATTTCACTCTTTGAAGTTCTTATTTTTTGTTTGTGAAAACAGATACAAAATACTATGTTTCAATATATCACTTGAGATCAGCATTAAGTTGAGCCATTTGATCTTTCAAAGATATGTATAGTTTTTACATATAAGAGGAGACTGTTTCTACCCTCTTTTAAGTAGCTTGAGTCTGTTGATTAAGTCCATCAAGCTTAGTATCTTTGTGGAAAAGAACTTGGTTTAGTCATAATATTATCAATGTGCTAGTTGAGTACTTCATCTATAGGATTGGAAACAAGGGCACTATGAGAGGTGATTCCTGTAGAATGAATATAAGGGTTGGAGATAGCTCTTTGTGCATCATTTATGAGAATCTTCAATGGAGGAAATTCATCATCATATGATCTCATCATCATACAAGGAATTGGTATTGGAGTATTAATAAGATGGAAGAAATAACAGGCAGAGGTTTGTCAGAAATTAGTTCTTTAAGGAACAAATGTTCCTTTACAATAACTTTGAGTAGTTTTTGAAGAGTCTTCGGTCTGGGTTGTGGGTTTATAAGCTCAACCCAAGGTCTTGAATTTAGATCGTGATTATCTTTTCTAGGATGAAAGTCTTGGGAAGGTCAACAACGATGGATTTCTTTTAATTATTGCCTTAGTAAAAAAAATTTCTTAGTTTTTCGAATATAGAGTTTCTCTTCGTTGTCTATGCCATCATAGTTGAGTGTTGGACATATTTTGCAATCTAACTCACAAATGGATGGATCCACATCCCATGTGAAATGTCCACAATGATGACTGATGTACACAGGTTCTCCATTAGGTTTGACATAATAGATTGGAGGTCTACTAGATGAAGCATTAAAATGGATCCAAATATGTTTAAAGATCCAAGCTGGTCTTTATTGGGTTTGGTATAATGGATTTTACCGATCCATCTCTTGGTGTCCTAAGAATAGAGGGAGTAGTTGGGTGAAAAGAATGTCTGTGATGCGTATAGAACACCTTTTGATAGTTAGTGACTCATTCTATTGGCATTAACTTTTTAAGTTCCATTGGAAGCAATTGTTTCAAGATCTGAATGATAGTAGTCTGATAATGAGCTCAATCTGCTACCATATACAGAGCATCAGAAGTATAATTTGGAAAATTAGGATCTACAACATAGTTCAGTAAGTGGTAGATCGTTTGGTGATGCAAAGTAGTCATGATTGTTGTAGGGTCTTATTCTGTTTCAGTGATGTGGATTTACACTTGGAGTCCTTCCGATAAAGTAAGATCGTCTAACCTGATATTGAAATCAGGAGCTATGGTAAGAATGATACTTCCATTGTTAAGAGTGATTAACAAAGTACCAATTAGTGCATTTTGGTACGTAGTGTAAGCAGTGTCGAGAATAAAGATCCTAACAGTGATTAGAATTCTTTTTCGTCCGTAGAGAGTAAGAAAAAGTCTAATGGCTCCAATATAAAGATGAGTTCTTTTGAAATCTTCAATTTGACATTCTGTTTTGCTATTATAGCCTTTAAGCCACATTGTTCTAAACGAGAACTTTGGATGACCTCTTTTACTTTTATACTATTTATAGTAAGGATGGTTCGAATATTTCTAATCCAAGAGTGGTTACGATAATATATTCTGGAAGGGCTTAATAAGGTAAAGAAGTATAATATATATGATTTTCCTCCGAGGGATGAGTACTTTATACTTGATTTTTATTGGAAAGAGTACATTTAACATTAGAGAGAAGATTTGTTATTAAAAAAGTTGATGAGAAATAAACAGGATCTCACTCATGATATATAATAAGATCTTCTTACCAATTTTTATCAAGAATAATGTAGATACAGTGAATAAAACTTATTGACTCTGATACCATATGGGCAACCCTTAGTCAAAGGGCATACGGGATAACGAAAAACCAAAGATATGCGGCGATGTTAATAAAATATTTATTAATAAATAATAAATATTTTACTTAATTAATTATTTTTTATATTTTATTGAATAATTTAATATTATCAGTAATAAAGTATAATTGGATTGATATTAATAATTAAATAAGTTTTTTGCTTTAAAAATAAAAATTAAAAACAGTTAAAAAAATCACAATTATTGTTGGTGTATGAAACGAGACAAGTTTCTTCCATCATATTCAAACAGTGGACAGGCTCGGTCCTTACCTTTTTGTCAATGCCGCTGATACATGCCAAACGTAAGATCCCCAACGTCATTCAATGTGAGAAATTGCATGGAATCTTACGTGAACATTAAATTCCTATTTCGTCTTAAAAACTCCTCGTTAGAAATTCAAGGTCAAAGTATTTTTAATCTCTTTCAAGATCAGGAAGAATAAAGATATAATTACTTTTGTTTTCAAAAAAAAGATATAATTATTTTATACTATTATTTTATAAGTATTCTTATTATAAAATATTTTCTAAACCTATCATAACAAGATTCTATCTGTAAATTATATAATAAAACTTTAAATTTATTTATTAATCAGATCTCTTGTCAGTAATAAAATATTTTCTTATACTAGATGTAGATTTCAATTTTGGTTAGCAATTTGACAAAAACAAAATTCAGTGGGGAAGAACCTGAGTTGTTGCAAGGAAGGAAACAAAGGAACTATGCCATAAAGTCTACGTAGCGTAATTGAGTGTAGAGGTTGACTTGTATTGCTTTGTCCAAAAGGTGGAAGTTGCTAACTCATCCACTTGGCCTAGTCCAAGGAATTAAAAGTCTTATGTTCCTAAACTTGATAATGTCTAAAATTAAAATTAAATTAATTATCCAAGTCTTTTATATTTTCTCGACAGATAAGTTCAGATCACTTATTTATGTTTTTTCTGCCTATTTTTTTATGAGTATCCATCTCTTTAATTTCTATGAGTCCCGTTTATTAGACGGATGAATGCTCGTAAAACAAAATAAACACAGAGAAATAGGTGATTTGTCCGTGACAGATTTAACATACTAGAAAAAAACCAAGCACAAGACAATTGTCATGTCATAGATACTTTGAGACAGGGTTGGAGCACTCTGTTTTATTAGGGTATTCTAATTCTCTACCACTTAATTTTATCCATATATTTGTATTAATCTTATATAAATATATGGATGAAATTGAATAAAATATATAAAAATTAATTAATCGAAATAAATGATTTGATATTTTTTAAACATTCAAGACAATAAGGCCCATTCCCTAGTTTAACTTGTTAGATGTAGAAGTCCAATCCAGTCAAGAATAAGGATGCTCCCTAACTATTGGAGTTCTGTCAAAATCTTGTTGGGCTTGTATCGTGTTAGTTGATGTTCCCTCAAAAACTTTTCAATCACTTTTCGGCTTCTTTCTTATTTCCTTGCTCTCAAACAGAAACGTAAAACATAAACAGTAACGTAAACAACTAGAGACACAGACTAAGCCAGAGACTGGTTGGTAAATAGCTTACGTCTTTGTTCAGTTTTTTGTTGATGATCTCTATTTTTATTTGGTTTCTCCAAAACCCAAAAATCTCAATCCCATAAATTTAAGTTGAAATCGTTTCGGCTTCAAAGTTCCATTCTTTGGTTCCTCCAAACTTTGCCGTTTTTTGCAAGTCATCGCAAAGCTGTTGTCTTGCTCGCGATTTCCGTCGCTTCTCCAATACGATTTTATGTAACCAAGTTGTTTTTGTTCTTATTGTTGCTGTTGTTGACCGGCTTGTGTTCCATTGACCGACCATTGTAATATTCGTTTGTTTCTTCCCACATGTCGGAAGCCGCCGGTGGCGAGGACGTGGTGCTGAGCGACCTAGACGGAGAGGATCCCATTCCTATCGAAAGCACCGAAGGTGTCTCCGTCGAGAAGTTTCGCGAGGTTGTCGCCGAGCTTGATCGCGAGCGAGCTTTACGCGAAGCCGCCGAGAGCTCGAAATCGGAGCTCCAAGTCTCGTTCAGTAGGTTAAAGGCTTTGGCTCACGACGCAATTAAGAAGAGAGATGAGTTCGCGAGGCAAAGGGACGAAGCTTTGAGAGAAAAGGAAGAGGCTTTGAGAGCTAAAGATAGGGCTTCTGTTGAATTGAGCGAGATTAGTAAGTTGAAGAATGAAATTACGAGGCAACTTGATGAGACGGTTAAGGTTAGGGAATGGTTGGAAATTGAAATTGAGAATTCGAGGCATATGCTTGTGAGTGGAATCGAGAAAATTTCCGGGAAAGTTAGTATCTTCAAAAATTTTGCAGCTAATGGATTACCCAGGTCGCACAAATATAATGGATTGCAAGCAATTGCTTACGGGGTTATTAGGAGGACGAATGAGATTGTTGAGGAGCTTGTGAAACAGATTGATGTAACGACCAAGTCTAGGAATGAGGCTAGAGAGCAGATTGAGCAGAGGAATTATGAGATTGCTATTGAGGTTTCGCAGCTCGAAGCTACGATTAGTGGGTTAAGAGATGAGGTTGCGAAGAAAGCTTCTTTGGTTGAGAAGTTGGAGAAAGTTATGGTGGAGAAGGAGGGGAAGGTGAATGAGATTGAGAATGATTTGTTGGAGAAGTCTAGTTTGGTTGAGAAGGAAACTTTAGAGTTGAGAGGATTGGTTGATGAGTATGATGTCAAGTTGAGAAATTTGGAGTCGAATATTGAGTTGCAAAGGCCGTTGTTGGTTGATCAGTTGAATTTGGTGGCAAAAATTCATGATCATCTTTTTGACGTGATTAAGATAATTGATGCTAATCATTCTGATTCAGAGTTGTCAGAATCCATTTTCCTACCGCAGCAAATGGACATGGAGGAGAATATCCGCGCTTCTTTGGCAGGGATGGAATCAATTTACGAGTTGACTAGAGTTGTTGTTGAAAAAGCAGGGCATTTAATGGAGGAAAAGAGTAATGAAGTGAGAGCTTTGAATGAAACATTGAGTCTGTTGGTTGAGGAGAAAGGGCATATCAACTCATTACTTAGAGGGGCTTTATCTCAGAATATTTTATTTGATGAATATTCAAAACCAATTGAATTTATTCAAGCTGCTGAGAATGGTTTGAGGCAGTCAGGAATAGATTTCAAATTCGGTAAGATCATTGGAGATAGTAAGGTTTCAATTGATCGGGGCTCTTTGGACAAGGAGGAGGATGAAATATACACTTTGGTTAGTCTCAAGTTTCATCTTTGATACACCTTCAAGTCGTGTTTGTTTAAAAATCCTTATTACTCATGCAATCCATATTGATCATAGGCTGGTGCTTTGGAGAATATCGTCAAGGAATCTCAGCTTGAGATCATTGATCTCCGGCATTCTGTGGAGGAATTAAGGTACTTTGAGCTTCCTTAAGGTTATCATAGAGTGAGGGCACTATGTGTTCTCAACTTACGGTGCAGTCTTCTGGCTTACCCACTTTACTGTATTAAGGGCAGAGTCGAGGTTACTTAAAGAACACGTGGAGAGTCAAGCCAAAGAGCTAAACCATAGAAAGCTCATGATGGAAGAACTTGAAGAGAAAGAAAGGGTGGCAAATGAAAGTGTAAGTCAACATTATCTTGCATGCTGCTTTTACGATTGGAACTTGTTTGGGAATTAGTTTTCTGCATTGACTAACTCGAGAGACTCATGAGTACGTCAAAAATTATCTTGGGCTCATATTCATGTTGCTTCTGTGAAATTGCAGATTGAAGGGCTGATGATGGATATTGCTGTTGCTGAAGAAGAAATTTCAAGGTGGAAAATAGCAGCAGAGCAAGAAGCTGCTGCAGGCAGAGCGGTTGAACAAGAGTTTGTGGCTCAGGTATGCACTCTAGGTTAGCCGTAAGCAATATGTTATAACCTCAAACTCCCAGAGCTATGAAGTTCCAAGCCAAAGGCCGATTCCACACTCTACTACCTTTCTGTCCTCCCTACGTAACCACCTGCCCTACTAATCAGTCCCCTCTCTCGTAACAACTTCCTCATGCATAACAGAATCCCTCCCTTCATTGCTGCCACGTGTCCCCATCTTTCTCCTGGTATATACCCTCCACACCCTTTTACCCCCATTGGATTGGTCCAGCAGCTGACCCATTTGGTTTTGGGCTTCATCACTGCCTTCTCCTTCAAGAGCAGTCTTGTCCTCAAGACTGAAAGAAGGAAATTGGCTTCTGATATAGAATTCGTCCTCCCATGTCGCTCCATCGACTGATTTTCCCTGCCATTTAAGTAACAGCTGATGAGTATTTTCCCCATGTTTCTCTCTGGATGGTACGCTGAACTGATTTTCAAAGTAGTTCCTTGCAGTTTGAATAACTCCTGCCAAAACTTAGAAAAATTGGATCTCTATCACTAACGATAGACTTGGGGATCCCATGTAATCTGACTACTTCCTTAGCAAATATTTCTGCAATACTCTTATCAGAATAGGGGTGTTTCAATAAGATGAAGTGTGAATACTTAGACAGATGATCAACTACTACCAAAACAGCTTCCCATCCAGCATCCTTTAGATTTTGGACGGCCAGTAATGAAGTCCATTGAAATGTCATCCCAAACTACCACAGGAATCTCTAACGGTTGCTGCAATCCTGCTGGAGATAGAGCTGAATATTTCTGTTTTTGGCAAGTGTCACACTGCCTAAAAAAGTCCTGGATGTGTTTCTTCACGCCAATCCAGTACAAATTTGTAGCAATTCTCCTATAAGTTTGTAAATAACCTGAGTGGCTCCCTTGAGGAGTAGAATGAAATTCTGCTATTAGTTTAGGGATCCAGGGAGAAGAAGAAGAAATTACCAGTCTCCCTTTATATTATAAGATTCCTTGGACTAAAGAAAACCCCTTTATTGACGTAGGATCACGTTGTAGGGTTGTGACAATTTTTTGCAAAGCAAGATCTGCCTTTACTTCCTAACGCAACCTCTGGCCATCAACCCATGTAGGATAGGATAACAACAATTTGAGTTCTGGTTCCTCATAGGCTCTGGAGAGAGCATTTGCAGCACCATTCTCGTCAAAACGGAACCCCAATAATTTAGCAAGCCAATTTTGTTGATCTGGGGTAGGTATCTGCTGTTGGAGGAGGAATTTGAGGCTTTTTTGATCTGTGAACACCCTGAATGATCTTCCTAAGAGGTATGGTCGCCAGTGTTGAATAGCAAGAGTTAGAGCCATCATTTCACGCTTGTAAGCTGATTTGTCAAGTGTGGCTGCTGAAAGTGCTTTACTAAAGAAAGTAATGGGTTTGCCTTCTTGCATTAATCCCGCTCCATTGCCCTTTTCCAATGCATCACATTCAATATCAAACGTCTTGGAAAAATCCGGTAGAGACAAAACAGGTGCTGAGGTGATTAACCCTTTTAAAGCATCAAAGGATTGTTGTGCTTCTTGGCCCTAATTAAATCCATCCTTCTTGGTCAACTATGTTAAGGGCTTGGCCACCTTCCCAAACCCTTTTACAAACTTTTAACAGTAGCCAGTGAGGCCTAGAAATCCCCTTACTTCCTTCACATTTTTTGGTATGGGCCAATCAAGAACTGCCTGCACCTTTGCTGGATCCATAGACACTCTTGTTACTGAAATTAAGTGGCCCAAATATTCAATTATAGTTCTGCCAAACTGACATTTCTTCTGATTCACTACAAATTGATTTTGTTGTAAAATGGAAAGCATTGTTTGAAGATGTTCTAGACGCACATGCCAAGTTGGGCTGAAGACTAATATATCATTGAAGAATACCGACACTATTTTTCGTAGGAAGGGTCTAAAAGTATCATTCATTGCTGCCTGGATAGTAGACGGGGCATTTGTAAGGCCAAAGGGCATGACTAAATATTCAAAATGCCCATCATGGGTTCGGAACGCCGACTTTTCTATATCTTCTGGCCTTATTCGAATTTGGTGGTAACCCGACTTGAGATCTAGCTTAGAGAAATATTGAGACCCATGCAACTCATCCAATAATTCGTCAACCATTGGTATTGGAAATTTGTCATGTACCATGGCCTTATTAAGTTCTCATCCTCCAACTGGCATCCTTCTTCTTAACTAAGATCGCTGGACTAGAATAAGCACTGTTACTCGACCGAATAACCCCTCTGGTTAGCAAATCCTGCACCTATCTCGCTGAATTTCATCTTTGTGAAAATGAGGATATGTGTAAGGACGAACCGTGATTGGAACTTGTCCTGGCAGCAGATTAATGGCGCGGTCACAGTGACGGGATGGAGGGAGTCCCTTAGGTTCCTGAAACACTCCTACAAAATGGTTTAATAGTTCCTGCAGTTCTTACTTTTGCTTTGTATATAAGCCTTTCGGAAATTTTAATTTCGTCATAGAGACATCAGACCCACATTTAACCTTTGGCCTCTGATCCGTTTCCCCTTCAATCAAACTGTATAGAGCAATAAATTGATAGTTATTTCTTCCTATCAATGCTACGTTTTTACCTTCACAACAAAACCTGATGGTCAGGGTCTCATAATTAAATGTGACTTCCCCCAGTGTGCGAAGCCAAGCAACTCCTAAAATTAGATCAAGACCACCTAAATCCAACGCCCACTCGTTGATCACATAGGTGTATTGACCCATACGAACTTCTAGTCTCGAACACCATCCCTGAGTGGTAGCCTGGTGGCCATCTCCCAAACGGATTCCCAAATCTCGATCTTCCATATGAATTCCCAGGGCCTTCACCATTTTTAGAGATAAGAAATTATGAGTAGCTCCTCCATCCACTAAGATGAGAACTGGCATACCATTAACAGGACCTTCTAACTTGAGAGTTTCTGGTGAATGGTAAGAAGGAAGCTGTTGTCTTAGTGTTGCCGACAATTCCAACAATATCACATCTTCCATCATATGACATTCTCCCTCCTCTTGGCTTAGGACATCGTCTTCTGCTTCTGCCACACGCATCTCCCTTGCATCTCCACCACCTGTGGTAAGCTCTTCGTCATCTCCCAGAATCATAACATGCAGTTGTGGATTGGGGCTGAAGGCTTGACCGCACCTTAAACAGAGCCCCTTTTTGCGTCGTTCATGCCACTCCTTGGAGGTAAGATGATGGGTTCCTCCACTTCTTGAGCTCGCACTTTCCCTCCAATTGCCAGATCTGACATCCTCATGTTTGTCATCTCCATGTGTCATGATTTTAGAATCCCTTGATTTTGGTGTGGTTGATAGTGGTTTAGGATCCCCATTAAAGGTTGAGCCTGACCCTGGAAAATATCTACCCTCTGAAGAGATAAGAGTTTGAACCCCACCAGATTTGAGCAAGGCTAGCTCCACGTTGCGGGCCAACTTAAAAACCTGGATCCAGGTTGTTGGGTTATGGATCTGTACCCAGCTTCTGATGTCCTCCTTCAACCCATCGAGAAAATAACCCACATACTGAAGAAAGATATTAGAAAAGAGGCAGTGATATGAATCGTTCACTTTTGCATTCAATCAAATGAGTTTAAATACAGACAAATGAATAACTGATTTACACTGAAGATATGATATAACAATAAGTTGTTACATTCTAACGATAAGTTGTTGCAGTCCAACAGTAAGTGGTTACAGAGAAAAGAACGTAATCTGTAGTTATCCCTTAATACATACTACCTCTCCGATTGTCTGGGTACCAGAGCGATGAGGAATTCAAACTCAGCAATGAACTCCTACACCGATCCTCTCTGCTTTAGTGCTGCTAACTCTTGATAGGGATTTTGCATTTCCAAGCCGTTGAAGCGTTCCATCAACTCTTCGTTGAATTCTTCCCATGCAATGTTAGGATTCGTTTTCGATAAGATAGAAAACCAGTGCACTGCCTCTCCCTCCATACATATTTGCGCCAAGAGAAGACCATTTGCCTCTGGTGTTCCTAGCACCCGAAAATACTGTTCTGCTTTCACCACCCAGCCACAAGGATCATGACCATCAAAGGGCAGTAGTTCAACACGTTTTGGCATCCAGTGAACATCGTCCACCATGCCTTCCGAACCTCCCATGGTCTTCGGTCCTTCCGGACAGCTCCCAGACGACCCCGTGATTCCAGTGTCTTCCTTATCATTGACATCTATTTAACGTTTTAGTCGGTGCTGAAATTGCTTGTTCATAGAAGAACGAAATTCCGCGTTATTCTTCTCCTCTCGTTCCATCTGCTCTTGTGATTGAATCGCAGAAGTTACCAGAATTTCTAGTTTAGCTGCCACCGAAAATAGCTGTTGTTCAACGGAAGAGAGCCTGCCATCCATGGAAGACGTCTGTTCCTCCACTCCAGCCATCTTCGATTCCACCGCTTCATTCCTCTGCATGCTGTTCACCATTATTGCCTCCCCAACCGTATGTGGCAGGTCGGACCAATGTTATAACCTCAAACTCCCAGAGCTATGAAGTTCCAAGCCAAAGGCCAATTCCACACTCTACTACCTTTCTGTCCTCCCTATGTAACCACCTGCCCTACTAATCAGTCCCCTCTCTCGTAACAACTTCCTCATGCGTAACAGAATCCCCCCCTTCATTGCTGCCACGTGTCCCCCTCTTTCTCCTGTTATACACCCTCCACACTCTTGTACCCCATTGGATTGGTCCAGCGGCTGACCCATTTGGTTTTGGGCTTCGTCACAGTATCAGCCTGCCTATTTGACAGACATCTTGGAGGTCATACAAACAGTATTTTCTTGTAAGAAAGAATTTCCAACAATAATATAGTGGCTCTGTGAAACTAAAGAAGGGGTGGCGTTAACAGAGAAAGTAATCGAGTTTACGCTATGCTATTCTGGATCTTGGAAACAAAGCTTTGGGATTATGATGTCTGAGAATTTTAAAACTACATGCTCAAGGACCCTTAAGTTAGATCATGATATAATGATGATGCCCTGTTAATGCCACTGTTTGACGTCTAAGAAAAGAATAGGAAGCTAATTAACCTTTTCTGGCAATGCAGTTGTCTACCGTTAAGCAGGAACTTGAAGAGGCTAGGCAAGCCTTGTTAGAATCAGAGAAGAAGCTTAAATTCAAAGAAGAAACTGCAGCAGCTGCAATGGCAGCCAGAGAGGCTGCAGAGCAGTCGTTGAGCTTAGCCGATGTAAGAGCATCTAGGTTCAGGGATAGGTTAGAAGAACTCAGTCATCAGCTTGAAGAGTTTGAAACCCGAGCAGACTCACGCAAGACCAGATATGCTTGCTGGCCCTGGCAATGGCTTGGAATAGACTTTGTTGGCATGAATAGACGTGAAACACAGCCGCAGAATTCCAATGAGATGGAACTTTCTGAACCTCTTCTATGATTATACGCTTTCTTCTTTCTTCACCTTTTGTGTATATACTGTAAATTTTGAATGTCAACAGTAAAGAAATGGTTTCTTGTTACAAATGGTGGTGTCTTTACAGTTACTCATTTGTGGTCCTTTCAACAGAATGGCAGACATAAATACTTTATCCTGGTTCTCCGAACTTGGCCTTCGATAGTCTGGTTAATTCTGTTTCCATGTGAATCCGCAACACAATAGTTCATCGACAATCTATAGCTATGCTGAATACAGCATCATGAGCAACGTGCGGTCATCAAAATTGAGTGTTATTTGGCTCATTCTGCCTCTACCTGGGAGTATTGATAAGAATTGTTTTTGATCCAATCGTAGGAATTAATAAAAAAAGCAAATTTTTTATGATACACCGTGTTTAACTTGGATATTGATAGAGTGAATATATCTACTATTTCTTGAAATTTTTTTTCTAATTCAAAATCCTAGTACAACGTGTACTTATCCTTATTTGGATCATGAAATAGATAAAATAAATAAAAAATTAAATTTTTGTTTAAGAAAGAAATCTTATCGGAATTGTCCATATCTAGTTCATCTTTTAGAACTATATCACATCCCAGATTTGATGAAATAGGATGAACTAAGATTGTATTTTGTAAATATGTAATTATTTTGAATATATTAACTATTTTTTGACTGCTCTTGGCCCTTAAGTCCTGACACAAGGTTATAATTCTAGTGCTACTAGAGTCCTGGAAGGGAGGCTTCTTCGCCTTCCACCTAAGTTGTGCAGGAAAGGCCCAAAGTCAATAACAGGGAACAATGAAGCTTCATAAAGTCTTTCTTTTTAAATGTAGGCAGTCCGCATCTTCAGTCTTCACAGATATGTCTATTTCACCGAGTCTCTCTCTGTGACAGTGCCCAGATCGTTATGTCTTTCGTGCCAGTCGGAACTTACCAGACAAGGAATTTCGCTACCTCAGGACCGTTATAGTTATGGTTGTCGTTCACTAGGGCTTCAATCGTTGGCTCCCCTATCATCAAGTCACCAACTTCCTTAACCTTCCTGCATTGGGCAAGCGTCAGCCCGCATACATAGTCTTACGACTTTGCAAAGACCTGTATTTTTAGTAAATAGCGGCCGGGCCTAGTCACTGCGACCCACTTTGTGAGGAGGCACCCCTTTTCCCGAAGTTACAGGGTTATTTTGTTGAGTTCCTTAAAGTGAGTTGTCTTCCGCCCCTAGGTATTCTCTACCTACCCACCTGTGTCAGTTTCCAATACAGATACTCTTTTGTTGAAGGTAGTTTGAGCTTTTTCTGAGAGTATGACATGGGTTGCTTTAGAGCTATAGACACAAGGTACTTATTTGATCGCATAAATACGTTAGATCTAATAGAATTAATTTGCTGTACCTAGATTAATATCAATCCAACCATTTCATGAATAAAATGTGACCAATTAACTAACCAACAAAACTACTTGTTACAAATAACATCTTGTTGTTGCATTGAAACATTTAAATGTTGACTAATCTAACTAACATGGAACTTGGTAAAATGAAATGGTTGAATAATTAAAAAATGAAATTATTCAGGAGTATACATTAAATACTAAGATTGTGCATTTAATTTCTAGGCGTAAATCCATAATATAAAAAGTATTTGTGATTGTTCTAGAAGAAATGAAAAAAAATACGGTAGAGTTAGGATGATATCATATGGGTTCTACCTAATGCTAAATGCAGAGGTGCATAATAGATCATTATGAACATTATGAGCCCTGTAATAAATCCTATTGTTGCTAATATCTTCTTCTCCTTTTTCTATAAATCGAGCTCGAAGAAGGAATAGATAAGAGGGTCATATGAAGAATGTGGTCAGAAATTCATAATAGAGTCCAACTACAACATCTGAATTGATTATTTTCACGTATGGATACTAAATTACCTAATATAAAAGGTTTCAAAATCATCACAAACCTCCCTTTTTTCTATTGCAATTTTTGGATCTAAGAACACTTGGAAAGCACGGTACAATAGAGAGTTATATGCTGCATTTAAGAAGGATGAATCGCTCCCGAAAAGGAATCTATTGATTCTCTCCCAATTGGTTGAATCGTAGGTGTTATGATTTATTTCACGGGCGAAGTCTCTAGTTCAAGTCCAGGATGGCCCAGTCATGCCAAAGAAAAGAATAGAAGAAGCATCTGACTCTTTCATGCATGCTCCACTTGACTCAAGGGGATATAGCTCAGTTGATAAGTTTCGCTCTTGCAATTGAGTTGTTGCGATTACGAGTTGCATGTCTAATTTTTTGGGCGGAAATGATAGTATCAATAGAATGAGATTGTTTTGTTGTTTCATGATTAATTAATGATTAATAATATATTTATTAATTTATTAAAAATTTCTTATATAATATATATACTATTAAATAAGATTATCAATTTTGTTTTTTACCTTTATTTTTATATATAATTAGTAATTGATTTGATTGATTATTGTTATTAATAAATAAAATTGTAAAACTTTTTATTATTTTATTAAATTATCATATTTTACACATTATTACTTATATCAAAAAGTAAAAATAAATATTTAATATCAACTCATTTTATATATGTAGGAAACACTAAACTATCTCCTTTCACTTGCTATGACTAGAGATGTGGGTATCGCATCATATCAAAAAATAGCATGAAACCTACTCATTTTGTACCGTTAGTTGGTACCAGTCCGTATCAAAATATCAGCGAAACTTCAGGACTCAAATGTAATTTTTAAAAAATGTTGGACTAAAATGTAATTAAAAAAATAAATATTTATCCCACCTGTCGTTAACTCGACTCCCACTACCCCTCAAAAGGTTGAATAAGTTGATCTTTTAAATTCATCGATTCCAAAAAATGAATATATTGGAGTACAAAAGATTGAACAATTTGATTTTTGTTCGATACAATTTAAAGGTTCAAGAAAGGTATCTTATTATTATTATTTAAGTTGGATATAATTTTTTGTAATTTTTAATAATTTAATTTTATTGTTCACTAGGACTCAAATAAAACAAATAGTTATGTAGATTCAATTTAACTTGATCATATCAATCTTTTGGCATATTGAGTTTATGTTTAATGTATATGTTAATTTCACTTATATTTGATGTATATGTTAAATTCTAGATATGCATTATGCAATATAAATATAATTGTAAATGTTTTTGTTTCAAGTTTCACTTCTACTTGGTTGTTTCTTTCGCATGAATTTTTGTTGTAAATTGTAATTGTTAAACATGAATATTTATTATTCTTTTTATTTGATGTTTTGATGTAGTTATTATTTATTATATAATGAAATTGTAACATTTTAAATACTTTATGTTGTACTTAATTTTATATTTGTATAATGATTAAATGATCTTTTGTCATATTAATAGTTATTATTTATATATGAAATATGTGAATAATAATATTATAAAAATAAATAGGTTGTTATTATTTTAAATTTCAATTATTACGACGTATATATTACATTGACTACGACTCTAATGCTAGGTGCTACTATTTGGACCGTTTCAACTTGATGCCTGAGTGAATGCGGAACTTACGCTGCATTTGGTTAGCGTCCACAGGAGGCAGAGACGGAACGGGACAGAAATTTGAAGACGGAATATAACAAAAATTGAAGACAGTGAGGTGTTTAGTTGTGGTGGACAGAATAGAAAAAACTGTCTCCGTCCTAGGACAGAAATGTGTTTGGTTGCTATGGATAGAACAAAAAAAACTGTGTGAATGACAAAAATGCCCCTGGAGTGGATTTGTAATGTTTATTGATTATTTTATAACTGTATCAATATTTATTTAAA
>JANZXR010000003.1:8733916-8753102 GCA_027575705.1 Erythroxylum echinodendron
AAAGAAAGTAATCAATGAGCAAAAAGAACTATTAGGAGTAAAGAGATTGAACATTAAAACTCATCAATGTCGTAAGCACCCTTCAAAAACCAGAAGACCATTTGCCAACTTTCGTATTTTTTATAGTTGAATCTCATATTTGAATAGTAGGCAGAAGATTAAAAAGCACGAAATACGAACGACTCAGGGTTAAATTAAAAGAAGATTTTGGGAGATTCATAAATAATCAAACAAAAGAGAAAGATATGGGAACAGAAAAATGAAAGAGACGCAAAAAATTAGAGAGAGCATTTCAGAGATTCGTAAAAAATCAAATATCGATAGCGACTTCAGAGGCAAAAAAGGGGAGATTCATGAATAGAGCAAACCATTACCTGCAGAGATTACGAAGCAGAGGGAAGAAGGAAGGAGAGCTACGAAGAAGAGGGAAGAAGGAAGGAGAGCTGCGCAGATGTTGCTCGTCGTTTGGCTTCAGAAAACACATCGTTTTGGAGTGAAGGGAGGGTATTTCGGACTTTTCATTTTTGTGTTCTGTTCTTGTTCTTAGGACAAAAATTTCTGTACCACAGTTTTGGATGGAATAAAAGTTTTTGTCTTTATCCTCTGAAGATGGAACAAAAATAGGCGAAGACAGTAAGCAAACACCATGGAGGACAGAACTTTTATGTCCTTGTCCTCCGTCCTCATGTCTGAGGACGCCAACCAAACGCTACGTTAAGTAGACTTACCCCACGAGCATTTGTGCGTATAAGCTTGCCTATTTGTAAGAAGGCAATTCGTTATATAAGAATATCTATTTGTTCGTCAAAAGTCAAAGTGGTCCAGATCTAATCCCAGCATATAGTCCTGTATTTGCCTTTTGAATTGAGTATATAATTAGGTCTGTAAATAATTAATCTGAATTACATGGTTTGTTAGTTATCTAACTTAAATAATAAGGAATTGATTAATTTGTGATTTGCATTTTAATGTATTTATCTAAAACAAATGATTAATTTATTAAATAACCTACTTGAATTGCCTGATTTGCAGGTTATCAGTTATCACCAGCCAGGTTTAGTGGATGCACAATAAAGAATGGGAGTTTCCCATATATAAATAATTAATATACTTGCGCATTGCATTGAAACATACATTGACTGCGTTTCCACTAAAACAAATAGCTTAAATCAACGGCTATGACAGCTGAATGGAGGCTAATAAGTAATTATGAGGTTAATGGATTACCGGTGAATGGACGAGCCTGAGATCCTTTTTATTTGGTGGAGCCTGATCACTTTTTTTTTCTATAATTGATCGCTAAAGTCATACATACCTCATTGTAGGTTGCATTAATTTAAGACTGGTGTGACATGGAAGTTTTGTTCGCTTGTGGTAAATACTTATCATCTTGTTACAGGTTTATGATAACTGGAAGGACTTGACGTTTGGACAGATATGTGGTAAGGATATGCTTGTATGCTCTTCCACTTCAAACGTCTTTATATTGGTTACGAAAGTTGAGTTCGTAATCACTGCGTTTTACTATTACGTTGGTATTCTAAGTGAAAATGGTATCTGAAGCCATTGAACTTGTCAAAAAAGAGCTTCCTCTTGATCTGGAAACAGTGATTTTGCCTGAAGATAGCGTGATTGGCCTTGTTCTTGTAGACATCATTAATGGCTTTTGCACTGTTGGAGCTGGAAATTTGGTATTTAACTTGTTCTCGATCTTTTAACTATTCTTAATATGATCTTTCACAAGCCTAAATAGCTTTCTTTCCTCCTCTGTTGAATATGATCATAAGAAACAGTACTCTGCAGAGCTCGAGTTCCTTCTTTTAGCTTCACTCATCTTTTTATGATGGTTAAGAATTTGCTTAAGTTGAGTGTAATTATTTGTTTTTCCAGGCTCCAAGAGAGCCAGATAGGCAGATTTCAGGAATGATTAACGAATCAGCGAGGCTTGCCAGGCAGTTCTGTGGGAAGGGGTGGCCTATAATGGCGTTTCTTGACTCTCATCATCCTGACAAGCCTGAGGACCCGTATCCTCCACACTGTATTGCTGGCACTGACGAATCTAATTTAGTTCCCGGTATTTTTTT
Source organism: Erythroxylum echinodendron (assembly GCA_027575705.1). Taxonomy (NCBI): domain Eukaryota; kingdom Viridiplantae; phylum Streptophyta; class Magnoliopsida; order Malpighiales; family Erythroxylaceae; genus Erythroxylum; species Erythroxylum echinodendron. The sequence continues at coordinate 8,736,001 of JANZXR010000003.1, forward strand.
AACTTCTCAAAGTAAAGTCTTTGTTGCTTCATACGAGTTACTATCTCTAATCATGGGAGTACTTAGTTTCTCTTTTTGTCCCTCTGATGTATGATTTTTTTTCTGTGTTTCTCCCTCTAATTTTGATTTCTTATCCCATGCAGCTTTGCAGTGGTTAGAAAAAGAAGCGAACGTAACAATCAGGCGCAAAGACTGCTTCGACGGATTTTTGGGGTCGATCCAGGATGATGGCTCCAATGTTTTCGTGGACTGGTTGAAAAACAATCAAATAAAAACTGTAAGTAGACAATACCCATCTCTTCCACTGGAAATACCAAACAATGGTCGTCGATCATCTGATACCTGATGACATAACTGCAGATAGTGGTTGTGGGTATATGCACAGACATTTGCGTGCTGGACTTTGTCTGTTCAACATTGTCGGCTAGAAATCTGGGACTTCTTACCCCTCTGAAGGAGGTGGTGGTGTATTCTGATGGTTGTGCTACCTTCGATGTTCCACTTCACGCCTCCAAAGGCGCTTTAACTCATCCCCAGGTAATAATCAATCAAACATCAGGCATCTTCATATATAGCCAAAAATCATCATCCCCGGGTAATCACTTTCATGGGATCTTTGATGTATGGACAAAAATCTTTCTTTACTTTTGTTTTCTGACAGGAGTTGATGCATCACGTTGGACTTTACATGGCAAAACAAAGAGGTGCTATCGTAGGAAGCGAGGTGTCAATCGGTGTTTCATGTCCATAGACTGTACGTAGTTGTTAAGTTTGATCGAATAAGCACCTTTGTCTACTGAAGAGTCGCGTGTTAGACCAAAATTAACTAGGACGACTGTAATTCCTTGCTGTAACTTGTTGCTGCCAAGGAACCTTATAAAGTTCAGTTACTTTTTTCCATTCGGCAACTGGTAAGAATGAAGATTTTGGGTTTTTTTTTTCCCCTCAACCAAATTAGACATCCTAAACTTACCTGTAAATTAACAAGTTCATATGAGTTTGCAAATTTGGTATCTAAAGCTTGGATAGATTTTGTACACTTATTACACAAAATTTGACTACCATAGGATGACTGAAATATAAATATGAAGGCGTCTTGCAAGGGAGAAAGTGACAGGGTTACGTTTTCCTAAGAAGGTAGTGTCACAAAAGTATGCAATTAAAATAAAAGTACAGTAAAGGAAAGAGGTAATAATAGAAACTTAACTTTGAAAGCAAAATTTGGCACAATCGTGATGTAATCAATGATGTCATTTGCTTCTCAACTAGTGCCTAAACTCAGTACTTCAGACGAAAGATTTGGAACTCTTTCATAAAAGTTGACCCCACTTTCAAAACTCAAGTAGGGGGTTTCACTAAGTCTAATATGACTCAACTTCTACATAATTGATATAAGTGTGTTTGCACGATCACTTTGTTCTTCTTTACTTGGTTTGTTGTCTCATATGTAGCTTCTAAAGTATGCCATAGTTTATGTGCCTATTAACACATAGATACCCTGTTGAATTCACTTCTTTCTAATGTACAAAATAAGAAGTGTGCAGTCCCATTATTGAAAGAATTAATCTCTTATCTTGACGATCCCATTTTTAATTTAGATTGTGACCTTTTTGTTGTCTACTACTTTTTTTAGGTATAAAAAGACTATTTTTAAATATTTTTTGGTGATTAAGAAGGATCTTATTTTAAATTTTCAATCGATGTATTCAAACCATCAAAGAAAGGTGTTTTACCATTGCTTTGTCCCTTTTAGTTGAATGATACGATAATGTCCTTAAATATGTCATTATGATTTTTGTCATATGATTTTGTTTGAAATACTAGTCTAATAGATTTACTATGATATTACTTGCAGTCTTTAGAAAATTGCTTAACATAAATCAATCAAAAAAATTAAATAATAATTTAAAAATAATAGGAAAGAGAGAATGCAAACCACTTTATACTAGTTCGACAAATAAGATGAATAACAATCTTTGTACAATCATTTCTTAGCAAAGATGAGCTTGATCGGGATGTCAAAGTCCTCAAAATTAATTATAATTCTCCAACTTATTGTAATAGTTATGAAACTAGGTAAAATCCTAAGAGAACTAAAAAGTGAAAACTAATTTCTTATCAATTAACAAAACAAATTGGGGGTTTATGATTAATTAACTAATTAAATAAAATTAATAAGGAATCAAATTAAATCAACTAAATATAAAAGTAAGAAATTCAAGAGTACTTATCTCTGATTCAAGGGAAAGATCTCATCTAATTATAACATTAATCGTTGGTCTAAAATGAATATTTTTCATAATTCAAGCAGCTAGTGCGAAACATATTATAATAGTCATAATAAGTCCCAAAATTTTCTAAATTAATTGATTCAAACTCATCATTCAAGCCAAAACTTACCATTCATTGATTGGGTATGGTAGCAATCCATATCAATTAAATGATAAGAATAAGCTTACTAAAAAAGACTAGATCTTAAATTAAATAATTGAGATAGCTACAACTATTTTACTTAATTTTCTTGTTTCTCCTAAGTTAAATATGCATATTCAAAAATAACCTATTTGTTACATGTACCAATCCTTCGTAACAATATCACTGAATTCATGGATAAAAATGGAATAATAAACATTAAATTATTTTTTCAAATCAACCAATATTAATTATTTACTAAATATAAGAATAAAGAACAAGAAATATTTGAATTAAAACATGACTATAAATTTATAAGAAAACTTCACAAGGTTACAACTATAGTTTTGAATCCTCTTGAATCGGAATATTTGGATTTAGCCATATATGGCTTTAGTTTTAACACCAAAAGTAGAAGAAAAGATGAAAGATTGAGAGAACTATTAAGAAAACATAAAGAGAATGTCAGAGAAGGTGGCAGACGTGTTTTTCTTTTTTTTTCCGACTCAAAACCTAGTCTACTTCTATTTTGCAAAGATTCCTATATAAAACAAACCTAAATAGGTTTCCTAATTGAATTCTAATTTTTGAAGTAAATATGGAATTAAGCTTGATCTCAACTTATCTATTGTAGTAATTTGTCCACTTTTTTCAAAATTTGTGATTTTGACAAATAATGCTCTAATTTGATTCAATCTCTACTTGTCATCTCTTAAAATAAAACAGATATTATATTTTTTATTTAAGCACTAAAATATAGTCAAAACAAAAGAGATGTTTCAGTTAACATAACCAAATAATGTCTTATTAAATTCCTCCACAGCAAACTCATGCTTGTCCTCAAGCATACACCAATTCAATATATTAATCATCCTCGTAACAACCTCTCATCTTCTTTAATGATATCCACAAATATTTTAAAAACTAATACACATTAAAGGTTTAGGATAAAATAACAATTGAGAGAACAAGCACACATATGACACATTGTTAGAATGAAAACATAACATCTCATTAATTCTACTAAAATCAAATGAAACAAGACTTGATACTCTCTCATGGATATCACTCTATACACTTAAAGTGTTTAAGTTTCATTAAGCTCTCAAATTAAAGCATAGCAAGTTATTTCTATAAGCTTGCTCATGAATCATATCTCCACTACTAAACAAAGATGAATATAATGCATCAATCAACTTAGTTTTCTTACTTATTATAAGTTAAATATGCAATTTCATAAATTACTTATTTGCTACTTGTACCAATCCTTCATGACAATTATAAATCATTGAATTCATAGATAACGATAAAATAATTAATATTAAATTAAATTGACAAATTAATCAATATTAATTATTCATAAAATATGAGAACTCAAAATAAGAAAAAAACATGAATAAAAGTTAAGAATACAAAACCTCATAAGGTTACAATTAGAGTAATCCCTTGAATCATAACGATTGAGTTTAGCCACACATGACTTTTGCTTAATTATTAGGTGTGCGTTTGTTTAGACCTGCCTTTCAGATAAGCTTCTAGGTTGATCCATTACCTGATCACTTATTCTCGAACCACTAGATCTCGACCCATCTGTTGAAGAAGGCCTGTGACTCTATGAACGAGGCTCATGTGAGGAGATTACAGTCATTGGAGATTTATCCATTGAGCTATCATGTTCTTCACTAGAGGTTAAAGATTCTACAATATTACTGCTTTCAAAGTTACGAGTGCTTTCTTTGTTTGGAGTAATTATCAAAGGAATAATACACTCATTCTCAGTAGATGTCACTCGTCGATTTAGAAACCTATAGTACAAGGGAAAGACAAAGCATCAAACACAATATGACATGAGACGTATATTCTTCCTAAAAAACTAAGACACTTTGATCCCTTATGTTGAGATGTAGGTCTAAGATAAATGCATTTCTAACTATGGAATTGGAACTTATGCTCATTATATGGTTTTAGACAGGGATATCATGCACATCCGAAAGGCTGTAACATTTTGTAATCGAGTTCTACTCTATAAAGTTGAAACAGAGGAGTTGATCCTTCAAGTGTAAGTGTTATAGCCAGTTGATGAAGTAAACTGCCATTTAAAAAGCATCTACCTAGTATGTGAGAGGTAACTTAGCTTGAGCTAATAATGTCAACCCTATCTTGACAATATGTCGATGCTTGCGTTCTGGTCTCCCATTTTGTGCAGAGGTATAAGGACAAGTAAACCTCATTCCAATTCCTGCTGCTTGTGTAACATTCACAAGGGTCTGTATTCAGTCCTATTATCACATTGTATGGCTTTGATTTTTGTGTTAAAATAATTTTCAACTTGTGCCCGAAACAAGTTAAATGCATTCACAGCTTCACCTTTGTGTTTCAATGGTTATATCTAGGAATATCTACTATAATCATCGACAAAATGAATATAGAAGTGATGACCACTTACTGATTGAACTGGTGAGGGTCCCCAAAAGTCTGTATGAACTAATTCCAAAGGAGAAGAAGCATAAGACACAGATTTGGAAAAAGGAAGCTATTTGGATTTGCCATATTAACATGCTTCACAAACAAAATTCAGATATTGAATATTCACATTACACTTATTCAATATTTTCTTTAAAACTCTATCACTGAGATGTCCTAGCTTGTAGTGCCACTTTAGGAACTCTTTTTCTTTCTGTGTAAGTGACGACATATGAGCTTGAGCCACTGGAGCATATTCATATATTTGATACATTCCTTGGCTTGATATCCCGCGCACCAGAAGACGACATGTCTTCTTGTCCTTCACAACACAATCATCATTAGTAAAATGAACATCTACTAGATTGTCCTTAGTGAGTTTATTAACACTCATAAGGCTTTTAGTTGCAGAGGGTACTAATAGTACGTCTTTAAGATAGAGTCTAGAGCTAAATATAGGTAAAAAGGTGGAAACTATTCCAACTACACAAGTTGATTCTCCAGTGCAAGTATAGAGATGAGTCTTACCTATATGATTGATATTCTCTTATTGATTAGCATACAGAGTCACATGATAGTTCACTCCACTATCCATATACGATGATAGATCGGAGAGTGTTTGTGGATGAGCACGATCGGAGGGTGTTTGTGGATGAGTATAGTACCCTTCCGACGAGTTAGTATATAAGGCTTGTGGGGGAGAATAGTTCCCAAAACCACATCCACAGCTCGATGGATGTTGGAAATTTTTGTCGAAACGGCAATAGCAATTTGCTACTACATGTCCTGGTTTCTTACACAAGTGACAACATGGTCAATTTCCATTATTGAAGTCACCTCGATTTTCACAACCTCGGCGTCCTCGAGAACCACCATGTGACTTCTCTAGGAACCTGGCTTGGTGGCATTTTGATTCGTATTAGAAGATTGATTATCGGTGTCATCATGTTGAGCAACAATTACAGTAGGTTGAACTGATAGAGTAAAGAAGTGGTTAAGTTGATCCAAACGACTTTCGAAGGCAAAGAAGGCAGATTGTGCTTCAATTCAGGTAAGGTTAGGTTGATCAACCAGCTTTACGACAACAACATTATAGTCTGAATCAAGACCATTTAGTGTATGAAGAATGAGGTTGTCCGTTGCAACGGGAGCTCTGGTCAATCATAGCTGATTGTGGCGCTTTTCATTTTGCTAATGTACTCATCCATCTTCATTGAGATTTTACGTGTTTGATGGAGCTCTGACTTGAGCACTATAACATGTGATTTCATTGACGGGCAGGTGAGATTACGAGCATCATCCCAAAGATCACGAGCAGTGCAGCAGTGAAGTAGTTGAGCTCCAACTTCTTGGGTCATTATATTATGTAACCAGCCAACTAGAAGTCGATCTATAGCATACGATTCTTCAAAGGCTAGATTTGAAGCCACCTCTGCTCCTTCAGAGACTAAATGAAAAGGTATTGAACCAGTGTAATTGATATGTGACTCGAGAAAATTTCCTTCGATTAGTGGTAAAACGACGGACTCCCACACGAGATAGTTTTCTCTGTCCAACTTGATAGAGGTTGTTTGACTGGAGGAATTAAAAAGAGAGTATGTTTTGGAGGTGTGGGTAGTTGAGATAGAGGCGGCAAAAGCTGCAGAATGTGCTATTCAAGAGGAAGCCATTGAAGAATAAATGCTCAGATACCAAGAAAGAAATGTTATGTAGTGTAAGGAATATTTTGGCACACAGAATATTTGCTCAGGTTTTTCATTTATATTAGTTGTAGTCACAGAATTAGTTACGTAAGAGAGAGAGTGATGATTAACCATACACGTGTGTATATAGAACGATAAAGAATAAATAAATTAATTCTATGCTATAACAAGTTTTCACCTAACTTAATTTAAGATTTGCTCCTTTTGTAACTTCATAATTGAACTCTGGCTTAACAATTGACGAACCCTAGCTTCACGATCCCGATGTTGTCCTTACTGCTTCTATTTGGGAGAAATACAGTCCGCTTCAAACGGTGTTGTGTGGGATTTTGTAAAAAACGTCGCGTGAACAACATCGTTGGCTACATGGCACACTCTTAACAGTTAACACTTGTACAGCTACGTTTAAAAGTGACGTTTTTTTCGCATGGGAAAATAAGGTTTTTAATGACTTTTTGACGGTAGGAAGAACAGACATTAGAGTATCCAAATCACGAGGGAATTTTTGATAGTTTTTAAAATGAGGGGTCACTTTGATAATTTTCGAACCTTACAGCTGTCCTGCGGATTTAACTCTATAATTTAATGTTCCAGTTATTTTGCCGTTTACATTGCCTGTTTCTAAACCTCTTCAACATGCAGGTCATGTTGAGATGGATAGACAAGGGAGACAAGAAGATGGTCATATATGCCGTTCGATGTTTTTCTTTATTTGAAACACAAGTACACACATGCTTAAGACAGACATGTCGTTTATTTCATGTTATGTTCTTATTGACGCTCAAAGGTGGCTGACGGGCAAAAGAGAGAGGGGCTGCTTTTTGGAGACAAGTAGAGTAGTACCAGTTATTCCCTCCATGTCAATATCTTCCTCCTTCGTACCAACAGGTAATTTCCAATCAAAACAGTACAACAGATTTGCAATTGCTGTCTGTAAGATTATCAATGCCATATGCAGCCCAGGACAAATCCTTCGACCAGCTCCAAATGGCAAGAACTCAAAATTTTGTCCATTATAGTCCACAGAGCTATCCGCAAATCTTTCGGGGATGAACTCCTCAGGGTCTTTCCAGGACTTCGGATCACGCCCGATTGCCAAGGCATTGACGGCAACTATTGTCTTGGGATTAATCTCATGACCATTTATCTTGCAAGAAGACATGGTTTCTCTTGGAATTAGCAGCGGACCAGGAGGGTGCAATCTGAAGGTTTCTTTTATCACCAGTTTGAGATATGCAAGCTGATCAGCGTCGTTTTCAGATACCCTTCCTTTGCGTCCAACACTGTTTCTGACTTCATCTTGTGCTTTCTTCATCACTCGAGGGTTCTTTATAAGCTCAGCCATCACCCAATTCATGGCGACCGCAGTTGAACCTATCCCTGCCAAAAATAAATCCTGACCGACAAGCATTTGTAAGTAGACATGTAGTTTCACAACAAACATAATAGAGAACACGAACCAAATGACAAGGTTTGATCATTTAATATGAGAGCAAAGGAACTTTGCTCACTGGCATGGTAATCATTAACTTCCAAGAAACGAAGTCTTGAAACCCAAGAAATATATCAAGATTACAGACATATAGAGGAACTTGCCTTGCAGCATTTACAACAGGAAACAAACTTTAACAGACATTTGTTCAAAGTTAGGAATTGCATCCCTCTGACATCGATTTTGCGAGGTATTAGGAAAAAAGTAGCTGTCTGATGGCAAAAAGTATAACTATTAAGACCACCTCAGACAAGTTCTTGCTAAAGTACCCTGACACAAATACTGAGAAAAGCAGGCTTCTAGGATATAGGAAATGAAATATTTATATATATATGAAATAAATTTGCTGAATCAAGTGACATACATAGAAGGAAATCATCATCTTACCACGAGAACTGCTTTAACATTATCATTCGTAAATGGAGTTCCCTGTCCATATTGTTCTTTCTCTATTTTCAGCAGCACATCAACCATGTCTTCGCGGTCTTTTATCAATCCAGGTTTAAGATGGTCATCAATTACCTGCTGTAGAATACCATCCAACTCATGGAAAGCTCTTTCCATCCTTGTACGGTAACCAGTAAGCCAGTCAATGATCCTACCGAAGCATGGCAAGTATTCAACCGCTGATGGACTGCCCATTATAGCCTCCGCTTCATGAACCACTTCCTGAAATCTATTGCGATCAAAGTGGGTTCCCTGAAAACTGAATCCGAAGGTCATTCTGAAAGTTATGTTTGCAGCGAGAACATAGAGCTTATCAGTCAGATTGACAGTAGCTCCGTTGGATGATGACTGAGAGAGCGAATTCATCAGGAGGCCGACTTCTTCATCCCTAATGAAACGAAATGACTGCACCCTCTTCAAGTTCAAAAGTTCCATGATCATTATCTTTCTCATGTGTCTCCAATTATCAGTATATGGAGCAAAAGCGACATCCAAAAAGTTGTATGAGATTCTACCAGTGCCAACCATTCGAGGCCTACTGCAACAGATATGATCATGAACTTTTAAAACCTCTCTTGCTGCTTCAGCAGAAGAGATCACAACAAGAGGTAAGCGACCAATGTGAAGTAGCATTACAGGGCCATATTTCTTGGAGAGTTGCACCAGAGATTGCATAGGTGAAGGAGCAAGCTGGTGCAAGTTTCCTAAAATTGGAAGCTTAAGAGGGCCTGGAGGATCTTGGTTCTGGATTTCCATCCTCTTCTTAAAGAAAACAACCAGAGGCAAAAGTAACAGTAGCAATAGAAGATACATCGGTAGAGTAGGGAGAGTCATCAGTTTTTTTTTTTTTTTTTCACATAGCTTCCTTGGAAATGTTCTTGATCACCTTTTAAACTAGCCAGATACTTGCTGTTCAGAGTTAGAATGTATTATCATTTTTTGTCCTGATCGAACAAGTTGACGTTTCAGGAAGGATATTTTCTCCTCATGTATGATATCAGAAATTAGCATGTGGTACTACAGGTATTAGAACATCAACAAGTTTTTGATCCATAAAAAGAAAAGCGTGGCACTGAGAAAATGACTCTTCCACACTAGTCTGTATTTTCATAATTTTCTCCGACTCAATGCACTTTTAGTCCAATATTTTCTTTCCTTTTGTATCGTTTTCCTTTCACAGATTTTCTTGATTTCCCCAGATTTGCGAAGTTGAGGGCTTTTCGTCCTTTTTGATTGTTTTCTGTTTCAATTATTTGTTTATTTAACTTCTTTTCTCCTCCACAGTGACAAAGCTATGAATCTCAGAATCAATCTTGAAAATAGAAATTTGAGTGTAAATAACATATTATTAATTACTGAAGGAGCCATTAAAATTTATCCGTTTTAAACAAAGTGAATGCTTTATAGGGGCTGCTAAGAGATATCAAGCTTCTCCATTTCAACGATCTTGGTATTTAATTTCTTCTTGTGCATGTCATATCCGTCACTCTGATACTAATTTGATTGTAATTGATGTCCAGTCAGTAGGTATCAACTGTACTATTCTCCACCAATGTTTATCATCTCTTAAACATGCTCGACTTCCTTTGTCTTATTTGTTGCAGCTACTGTTATCATCAGTTAAACGTGCTGGCCTTTTTCTCTTAGTTTCTTCTACTTTTCGCTAATTTTATCATCTCTTCAACATTCTTCACTTTTTCGTAGTTACTAGCTTGTTTTATTGTTTATAAGCTGTAAAAATTTCCTGATAACCATCATGATCATAACCCTGAGTTACAAATTGTTGTATGCATAATCTTGATAATTGTCGGATATGTGTTTTATAGTACCTTTCTGTGTAATGAAAATGCTTACTGCTCTTCAGGAATGGAGATTCATACTTAAATTAGAGAGCTCCAATCCAACTGTTGACTACAACTGACTTAAACAACTTGCAGATATTGCCTGCTTCAATGAATCTGTTTACTTCTACATGCTTCATAGCTACAAAAGTTCTAAGAAATATCAAGAGAATTCTCACTCCGTAAGCAAAAAGTGTTGTTTAGTTCATGTTATGTTCTGATGCACACTCAAAAGGTAGGTGACACGAAACATAGAAAGGTTGTCTTCTGAAGACCAGGAGACTAGTACCAGCTTTCTCCTCTACGTCTATTTCTTCCTCCTCCATCACAAAGGCAAAGCCTGTAAAATAGATTTGTAACTGCAACTGTACTATCGTTATTCCCAGAAGCCTCCCGGGACAAATTCTTCAGCCAGATCCAAACCGAAAACCTCAAAGCTTTGTCCCTCACATTTTACAAAGCAATTGACAACTCTTTCAGAGATCTTGAACTCTGTTGCTATTCCAGTACGATGGATCGTATCCGGCCCAAACATTGGCAGAGATAATGGTCTTAGGAGAAGTAATTGTCACAACTTATTTTGAAGTAAGACATAGTTTCTCTAGGAAATAGTAGTGCTGGACATAGTTTCTCTAGGAAATAGTAGTGCTGGTCCCAGAGCGTGCAGTCTCATTGTTTCTTTTTCTACCAGTTTGAGGTATTCATGCTCATTAACATCGCCTTAACTGCGTCTTCCTTCGTTTGCAACCAAGTTTCTAATTTGATCTTGTGCTTTTGATGAGCCTGCTACTTCAGCAATTCAGTTTGTTTATCAGAGGAGGAAAGTTCGTGGTTTTCCTAGAGCTGAGTCTAACAATAAAGCGTTAAGAGAATCTCTAATGATTATGAATAAAAAGGGCAGCTGTGTGTGTAGCTGTATTGTGGTAAGTTTGTTACTTGTTGTTATTGCCAGCATGGCATGTTAGTTACGGTGTATTACAGAAAGTAGTATATATATAGACAGAGAATGAATGAGCAAAGCAGAGAGGAATTTTGTAAACAATGATGACATTGATGAGTAAGGTAGATATATGGAATCTGATGGTGTCAGCCTTTATAAATATTCCTAATACAATTCTTCTATCCTTCTCTTTTCTTCATCTCTGCTATTTCTTCCTTCTTTATAATCCGTTACTGTTACATTACACTAGCTCCTGACATTTTAGTATCAGAGCTCTCGATCCACCTTTGAGCTTCTGAATCAACAAACATGGACTCCACATATCCCAAAACTCGTATGGAATCAACAGTTGAGCAGCTCGAAGAAGACGTCAAAGATATGAGTGCCAATATGACACTCCTCATTTCTCAGCTTTAAGAAAACCAGAAACACATTCTTGACACCCAAACCAATATCAATCTCATCCTCCAAAATCAAACCCAGAACTAAACACAAACTACGCCATCCAATCAACTTGGTGAATCCAGCACCTCCAAATCACCTGTCAACCAAGATAAAAACACCCAATCAACAAACACACTACCCACTATTGCCCATACCCAAAACACCCACGACCACCAACCTAACCCAGCACCCACTCTCACCATAGCTGAGAGAGTAATAGATAAAAACAAGTTTCCTAGAAAGCTAGAGCTTCCCGTGTTTGATGGGGGAGGAGCAGATTCTTGGATCTTTCGAGCCGAACGCTACTTTTCCATTAACTGACTGTCGGAAGAAGAGAAATTAGAGGCAGTTGGAGTGTGTTTTGAGGGAGAGGCTCAAGCTTGGTTGCGATTCGAGGAGCATATCAATTCTTTCTCTTTTTGGGAAGAACTGAAAACCCAGGTGTTACAACGTTTCGCTGGATTATAGGATGGCACTCTCTTGCATCATTTCTTTGTTGTGAAACAAGTGGGTACTATGGTAGAATATAGGGCTGAATTCGAGTACTTGGCTGCTTCCGTGAGAGCTCTAGACAATGAAACTATGACAGCAGTGTTTGTGAATTGATTAAAGGAGAAAATCAGGGCAGAGTTGCTGGTTTTAAACCCTTAATCTTTGAAGGAGACAATAGCCACAGCGGGTCAGATAGAGAGGAAGAACCAAATCTTGGGTCTGCCCTCAAACCCTCAAACCCAAAAAGACCCAACCCCAATACACAAATATGACAACAAAACAATCACATGGACCAAACCCTACAGCCCCGTAAGCCAACCCACTCTTCTTGACAAAACCCATAACCCACAAACCACACTACACCTTCCTTACAAACCACAATCCACCGAAAACCCCAAATCAACCAACATCACAGCACCACCAAAATTCAGAAAACTCACATCACTTGAGGCTCAGACAAAGCAGACACAGGGACTTTGTTTTCGGTGTGATGAGAAATGACATTTTGGACATCGCTATCCGCAGCAAGAGCTGAATGTATTATTGGTCAGTGAATCAGAGGAGAGTGACGTTACAGAAGAAGGAGTGGCTGAAGTTGAAGAAGCTCTCAATAGTGTTGAGTTATCTCTTAATTCCGTTGTAGGCTTGTCGGAGCCACGAACCTTGAAGTTGAAGGGGGAAGTTCATGGACTAGAAGTTGTCGTTCTGATCGATTGTGGGGCTACCCACAATTTTATCTCTACAAGCTTGGTAGAGACATTGCAGATACTAATTCAAGAAACTTCTCAATATGGAGTCATTATTGGTTTCGGTAAAAACTTAAAGGGTATGGGAGTGCGTAAGGGTGTAGTATTGCAGCTACAAGAACTTACTATTGTTGAGGATTTTTTGCCTCTCCCATTGCGAAGCACAGATATGATACTTGGGCTAAAGTGGTTAGCAACTCTCGGAGAAACACGAGATGACTGGAAAAAGTTAACCATGACTTTTGAAGTTGGGGGAAGAATTATTAAGTTGCAGGGTGACCCAAGCCTCACCAAAGCTATGGTTTCCTTAAAAACTATGGTCAAAGAATTACAATAGGAGAAAACCGGAATGATGATTGAGCTCTTGAATATTTCAGTACAAAACTCGGAGGTCAATGGCCATAAAAATCCAGTTGTTGTGAAATTATTGAGTGAATTTGCGGAAGTGTTTGCTGCTCCAAATGGGTTGCCTCCGTTACGAGGAAATGAACATGCCATCAAGCTGAAAGAGGGAATTGGTCCAATCAATGTACGTCCTTATCGATATCTACAAATTCAAAAGACGGAGATAGAAAACTTGGTGGGTGAAATGTTGGCAGCAGGTCTTATACGACCTAGTGTGAGCCCCTTCGCAAGTCCAGTTCTTTTGGTGCGTAAGAAAGACGGGAGTTGGAGATTTTGAGTAGACTATCGCGCCTTCAACCATGCTACTGTGCCAAACCGATTTCCCATTCCAAATATGGATGAAATGTTGGATGAGCTTCATGGGGCCAAAGTCTTTTCCAAACTCGATCTTAAGGTGGGCTACCATCAAATAAGAGTACTGGCAGAGGATGTTCACAAGACGACTTTTCGGACTCACGAGGGCCACTATGAGTTTTTGGTAATGCCATTTGGGCTGACTAATGTCCCGGCTACCTTTCAGGCTTTGATGAATAATATTTTTAAACATATGTTGAGACGTTATGTGCTAGTTTTTTTAACGATATTCTCGTCTATAGTCCATCATTTGCAGAACATGAAGACCATTTAAGGGAGGTGCTCTCACTGTTGCGTCACCATCAACTGTTTGCTAATAAAAAAATGTTGCTTCTATCAATTGGAGGTGGAGTATCTTAGCCACATCATTTCGAAGCATGGGTGGCCACAGACTATAATAAGGTGAAGATCATGGATGATTACACCTAAGGAGTTGCATGGTTTCCTAGGCTTGACAGGGTATTATAGGAGATTTGTGCGCCACTATGGAAAAATCGCAGCTCCTCTCACTCAGCTCCTCAAAAAGGATTCTTTTTAGTGGAACTCTGAAGCTACAAATGCGGTTCAAGCCTTAAAACTGGCTATGAAAGCAGTCCCGATTCTAGCCTTACCTGACTTTGCGGAAGTATTCGTAGTGGAAACCGATGCTTCGGGCATCGGATTGGGTGCGGTATTATCGCAACGCAGAAGGCCCTTGGCATTTTTCAGCCATGTTTTACGGGTCGTGCCCATTTCAAGTCTGTATATGAAAGAGAGTTAATGGCGATTGTAATGGCTATACAAAAATGGCGTCATTACCTCCTTGGGCATCATTTCATCGTCTGAACCGATAAAAAATCCTTGCGATACTTGATGGAGCAAAGGATGGTGGCAACAGAATATCAAAGACGGCTGACCAAGATTATAGGCTTTGACTTCGAAGTGCAGTATAGGCCGGGACCAGACAATAAAGCCGCTGATGCTTTGTCGAGGATTCCTCGTCCAGTCGAGTTCATGGCAATTTTAGTTCCATCAATTATGGATTGACCCTTGTTGCATCAGGAGATTGCTGCTGATCAGGAATTATAAGCAATTAAACAGGCATTGGAGACTGATGTTGACGCGCATCCGAGGTGGTCCGTGAATCACGACATTTTGTACTACCAAGATAAACTTGTTCTGCCCAAATCTTCATCTCTAATCCCACGTTTGCTATATGAGTTTCATAGGAGTCCTATTGCTGGGCATGGAGGATTTTTGCGGACCTTTAAGCGCATTTCTGGGGAGTTACATTGGCAAGGAATGCATACAAGGGTCAAGTGTTTTGTGGAAGAGTGCGCGATATGCCAGCAAAACAAATATCAGAACTTGTCTCCTACAGGTCTCTTACAACCACTTCCTATTTCAAATGCTAGTTGGGAAGATCTCAGTATGGATTTCATTGATGGCCTTCAGAAATCTCAAAGGTTTTAACTCTATTATGGTGGTTGTGGATCAACTAAGTAAATATGCCCACTTTATACTCCTTAAACATCCCTATACTGCAAAAATAGTTACTGATATGTTTATGGATACGGTGGTCAAACTCCACGGATTCCCACAGAGCATCGTTACTGACAGGGATAGAATCTTTCTAAGTAATTTCTGGACCTAACTTTTTTGTCTCCAACATACAACCTTGAAACACAGCACCGCTTATCATCCCCAAACGGATGGACAAAGCGAGGTAGTAAATTGTTGCCTCGAGACTTACCTTTGTTGTTTTGCAAGCCAACAACCCAAGCAGTGAGCAAAATGGATCTCTTGGGTAGAATACTCTTACAACACCTCATACCATACCTCTATCCGAATGACTCCATTCAAGATAGTATACGGCAGGGACCCTCCTACTTTGGTCAGCAATGGGACTAGTACTACTACTAATACCTCTCTTGAAGAACAACTTATGGGTCATGATCTGATGTTAAAAGAATTAAAGGAACAGTTGACTCTTGCTCAAAACTGAATGAAACAAAGTGCAAATAAGCATCGCAGGGATGTGCAATTGGAGGTGGGAGACTTGGTGTATTTGAAGTTAAGGCCATATCGTCAAAGTTCTCTAGCTTCACGCCCAAGCGAGAAGCTTTCACCGCGATATTTTGGTCTTTTCCCGGTCTTGAAGTGAATTGGAGTTGTTGCTTATGAGCTGCAACTTCCTCCTTCTGCTAGAATTCATCCTATTTTTCATATCTCACAGCTGAAGAAGGCCATTAGATCTACTGAACACGTTCAGCCACTTCCTCCAATCTTGTCGGATGAATTGGAATGGGTGGTAGAGCCAAAAACAATCTTGGCGACTCGTGGGAATGACACGGATTTAGAACTCTTGGTGAAGTGGAAGCATCTTCCTTCTTTTGAAGCAACATAGGAACCGTTGCAGTTGATCGAGGGTGTTTTTCCCACTTTTCACCTTGAGGACAAGGTGGCTTCTGTTGGAGGGGGTATTGATGAGCCTACTACTCTAGCAATTCAGTTTGTTTATCAGAGAAGGAAAGCTCGTGGTTTTCCTAGAGCTGGGTCCAACAATGAAGCGTGAAGGGAATCTCTAATGATTATGAATAAGAAGGGCAGCTGTGTGTGTGGTTGTATTGTGGCAAGTTTGTTACTTTTTATTGCCAGTATGGCATGTTAGTTACGGTGTGTTACAGAAAGTAGTATATATATAGACAGCGAATGAATGAGTAAAGCAGAGAAGAATTTTGTAAACAATGATGACATTGATGAGTAAGGAAGACTCATGAAATCTGCTAGTGTCAGCCTTTACAAACATTCCTAATACAATTCTTCTATCCTTCTCTTTTCTTCATCTCTCCTATTTCTTCCTTATTTATAATCCGTTACTGTTACATTGCGCTAGCTCCTAACAGCTTTCTTCATAACTCGCACGTTACTTGGAAACTCTTCCATTGCTCAATGCAGAGCAATTTCACTTGGTGTGTATTCCAGCCATCAAAAAATCCTCATATACAAACTCTGAAGGTTCATAAAATATAGCAAGCATGATCGAAACAAAAAGGTTTTGGGCATTATTACAACAGGACAGGAACTTGTTTCACTGCATGTAACATTTACTTGCAGACATCAGAATCTTGAAAATCTAGCCAATGAAACTATAATCAGATCATGAAAGGATGATTATTTTGCTAAATTAAAGGAAGTTAATCATAGATCAAATTAGTATGACTGCTTTGATGCTATCCTTTGTAATCCTAGCTTACTGTCTATCTTGTTCCTTCTCTATTTTTAGCAGCACATAAACCATGTCATCATGCACTTTTTGTCCTTCCAACTCTCTGTTCCTTTTAGGATTGACATCAACTTCCTGTTCTAATAAAATATCCAACT
>JANZXR010000003.1:8753972-8772392 GCA_027575705.1 Erythroxylum echinodendron
ATTGCCATCAAAGTTGGAACCCCAATACTTTGAATTCGAAACACATTCTAAATTTTATGTGGGCATAGAGCTTTTCAATGAGATTAACAGGATCCCTAACACATGATAACTGATAGATTGAACCTATCACAGACTTAATTTCTTCCCCCATGAGACGAGGTGAATGTACCCTCTCTGAGCTAGGAGCTCCTTTACAGTCATTTTTATAATATATCTCCAATTATCATCATGTGGTACAAAAGCTAGGTATAAATAATTGTAGGAGAGTCTGGCAGAGCTAATAAATTGAGGCCTACCACAACAACTAAGATTATGAACATTTAAGAACTCCTCTTGCTGCTTCTGCAGAAGAGAACCAACATATAGGATAAAAACAAGATCAGATTGCTTATTGGCTTATGCGCTGGACTAAGTTGGTATACGAGAAAACATACTAGAATCAACATAATAGGATCAATATTTTTAATTTTATTCCATTCCAATCTGTTATATGACATATTCTTCAATATTTATAAAATACAAGAAATTATTTGTATTAAAACAATTGTAAACTAAATGATTGTTGCTCCATTTAGTTTGATTTGCATTACCATTCTCATGTTTGTGCAATGAAGCATTTGGTCATCTTTGGTGGGATGAGAGTGGTAACCAGAGCTGAACCCGACAGCAAGGTTTAACATCTATACTTAGATTCAGGACCCCATTTTAGCTTGGTTAGAGTCAACAATGTGCATTACTTTATCCTTGTTATTCTGCAGGCAATTATACGTCCTACACGTGATAGTGCAATGTCAGTCTATGAAAATGTAAGGCTTCAAGTTTTCGCATATTACTTTAAAACTCTTTGTCCAAACAAAAGAAATTTATATTATTCCTTCACTCACGACAACAAAAAAACTTTAGTTTTACCAAGAATTCACAATCCAAATGATTCAGACAGAATGGAAAATTTGAAAGAGAATTTAAAGCAGAACCTGTGGAATTATTCTCTATAAGGTTTGATATATCTCTCGAAGAGGCACCTTTTCTCCAGGAAAGGACTATCCAAGATAGATATAAAATAAAGGGAGGGGGGCAGCCCCACCTCTGGCAAGGATTAGAGCTCTAGACCTCTACCAATAAACAAAATTTGAAGAGTAAGTGAGGTGCTGATTGCCCTTGCACTCTAGAGATTTCAGGTTTGGAAAATCTCAAGACCCCAAGAGATGTAGGTGTGGATAGTTGTAGTGACTCTTCAGGGAAGCATTCCACATAACTGGAGCTACCAATTTTCAAATGCAAAAAGAGAAGGGAGACATTGCAAATTCCACTGCTTGCTTCCATTAATGAGCTTAGTGATTGTAATTTGAAGGCAAGCCTCCTTCAAGGCCAAGTGATTCCAAATTTGAGCAGTGTTCTTAACTGAAGTCTTTGTAAATTAGTTTTTAGTCCTGCTTTGGGAAATGATACTAAATTCGGACAACATTTGATTCGCAAGGAGATGAGAGATGTATTATTTCCGCTAGTTGTTTTAGAGCAGAAAGGGACTCAAAAGTCCGGACAAACAGAAATTCGTAGATGCGTTAAGTTGGAGAAGAAGTAAGGGGAAACATTTGAAGAAATCAGAGCAATCAATTATTAGCCTTTTGTAAACTCCCAGTTGCTCTATTCTCTCGAGCAGAGGACTTTGGGATCCATAAGTTGAAAACAAATTGCCAAGGCATAAAGTCAGTTCATGCGAATCATTCTATAAGTCCATTATGGGGATACCTGGAACTCTCAGGAGTGAAGCCACAAGTTTCTCACATCCAATGATACGGAAGGTAGTCAATGAAGGAAGGTGTTGAGTTAGAACATGTTTTAACACAGGACACTCGATCAGTAGAGCTTTTGAAGGAGATGGAAAGCTTTCTCTTGATTTCCACACAGAACCCATTCCTACCATTGGGGCATATTTTCAAACCTTAAAATTTGGAGGCATTGAAATGAGTTCCTCATTGATGTGGATCTACCATAGAACTTAGGACCTACAGTTACAATTCTTCAAAACCTTTAATTAAGATTTTCCAGGGATATTAACTGCTCAACTGGTGGCAGTTCGCAACAGTTTCTACAATTCTCAAGCTTCAGGATACTACTCCTAAGAAAGGAATCCAATTTGGAAATCTTTTGATCAAATACGTACTAATTATAAGAGTTTCCTCATTTTCATGAGGTTCCAATTGCTGCCTAGATGTCTAGTATGCAATGAATCATCCACATCACCCTTCCAAACCAATTCCATCTTCTTAAGATATATTTTACCTTTGATGTTGGCCCTTAAATTCTTCTATGTGCATAATATCTTGAAGATTCTTAGTAACAAGAATTATGCTGAAGATTCCCAATTCTTGAACACTACACCTGCTTTCTTTTCCAATCAAGAAATCATTTAAACTTATACAGTTCTGGGGGCATCTTTTTGTCAAATTTCCCAATTTTAACAGTAGCTCGACTGGTACAGCATCCCATCATTAGTAAAATTTACAAATGATACAAACTACACAAAGATTCAGGTAATATTTGGATTAATGTATGAGAGAGATTGAGGTATCGGAGATACTTCAACTTATTAATTGAATCGTATAACCTTGCTCTACATATTCTGCAATACGGACAACACTAGTAGGTGGTTAAGTGTTGCTCTACAATTCTGAAACACAGACAGCACTAGTAGGAGGTTAAGTGTTGTGTTAAGTGTTGCTCTACAATTCTGAAATGCTGTGGAAGTAAATCATAAACCACTTTAGCATCAATCTCATGAAGCCTCCACCCGTTTGAGAAGTCAATAGGCAAGAAAGTGTGCAGTAATAGTGATGCGTTCAAACTATTTGGAAGGCAATCTCACTATTGTGACCTTGCATGAATAATCATTATCATTATCATCCAATCTCAAGTAAAATTCTCCAGCCATAAATTTAGCCATGCTATTGATAAAATCATTCAAAATGAAGAATGGTTCATCAAATTGATGGAAGAAATGGTAGCTCAATCTTGAAGTTGGAAGATTGTTGTTTTTTGTAAATTCCAAATATCGTTCTTCCAAAATTTCTCCCATTCTTCAGAGCTCAAGAAACCTCCTAATGATTTTGCTGCCAATAGCAAGCTATTGTACTTTCTTGCTATTCTCTGCTAATTTCTTCCGAGTATGCACTTGAGCTTCTGCTATTAAATGCATGCTTTAAAAACAAGAATAATATTCTTCCTAAGATAACTCCTTTAGATGATGGGTTTTAATGACTTTCGACATTGCCGCTACACTTTAAAGTCTACTTGTGATAATGATCTTATTTTACCCCAATTTTTAAAAGTCTCAATAAAATATCCCAGTGCCTATAATTATCATTCCAAACATCATCAAGCACTATCAGAAACTTAAACCCCTTATTTGCTCTATTTTCATTGTATACACATTGGGCAACAACAATCTTACCAACTCCACCCATCCCCACTATGGGACTAAGACCCAGATCATCTGATAGCACCAACTGAACTATGACTTCCTTATCTTCGTCCCTGCCATAAACACCAGATCCAACCACAACATGAGTAGATGGTACCTTCCGGGATGCTTGCTTTTCGCCAATTCACTCTTTTAGATCAAGTGATGGTACCTTCTGGATGCTTGCTTTTCTCCAATACCCTCTTTTGGATCAAGTGGATCTCTTTTTTCTTTTGAACTTCAAAAAGAAAAAATTCAAGCTTTTCCATTAACTCCACTAACCTTAATTCTTCAAAAAAAAAATCAAGCTTTTCAATTAACTCTACTAACCTTAATTCTAACAGATGGATCATAAGAAGACGAAAACTTTCGAAATCTATACATGGTGGTCTAAGATCCAGCTTCCATTCCGAACTCAAAGTTGCTTAAACAAGTTTATTCAACAAGTCAACAGCTTTATAACAAGCATTTTTAAGCTCATCAAGCCACTTCGTCGCATCAGGCATAGTAATATGCTTCTCCTCTGCAACATCAAGCACTCCTTAAACATAAATCATCATTGTCTTCAACTTCTCCAGCAGCCTACCATTACATTTCCGTCCCGTGAAGAATTCTATAACCTTTTGAGAAGCAAGCCTATCAAACAACACATGAAAGAAGTAGAAAGAAATGCAACCCCACTATAGCAGCAGCCTTGATTCTTTGCTACTTGGTATGTAAATTTTCTTTTTATGTAAAACAACAAATAAAGCAAGTTGATGGGTTGTATGTGTGAGATTGGTAAGGGGAATTTGCAATCAACTTACACCTAAAAATTTTATGTGCTGTTAATTTCAAAGGATAGAATAAATAAGGAATAGAATAGTTATTTTTAGGAATAGAAATGACGAGGAATAGAATAGAATAGGTATTATTTTATTTGGCTTAAGGAATGGAATAGATGAAAAATTTTTATGCCAATGTTTAGTTTGAAAATATAAACTTAGAATGATAAAGGAATAAGTAACAAAAAGATCAAAATATCCTTAACCTTATTATTATTATTATTATTATTATTTTCCTTATTACTATTATTAATATTATTAATATTAATAATAATAATAATAATAATATTATTATTAATTTTCTACTTATTATTATTCTTTTTATTATTAATTTTAATAATAATTATAATTATAATAATAATTATTAAATCCTATGTTATTATTTTCATGATCAGGTTGAGGTTCTAATGAGATATCCTAAAATTCTATTCGTTCAAGTGAAAGTATGAGAATGGAATAAACGTCGCAATTTGAAGCCTGTTTCTCGTTTTATTGATTCAAATTTTATTAAAAAGGAAAAAATAGAAATATTTTGAGGCATGAAATCCTCTGATTTCATTAGTCTATTCTAACTCTATTTTTATCCCAACACGACATTATTTTATGTCTAAATGTACATAAAAATTCGTTGTATTGGGACCAAAATAAGGTTAGAATAGGCTAATGAAAACAAAATATGTTAACCTATATTTTGAGCCTACAATTAGATCAAACATATTAGTTGATGTTAAATATATGATTCTTTGATTAATTTATTTGAAACACATTAATTTACTCAAAACATATAATTATTAAATTATTATACATACCTAAAAATTTACCTAATACACACTTAAAAGTTATTTTACATTGCCATATTATGTAAGGCCTTTCATACTAAATTTGATTACTAAACTACAAAGTTGGAAGAAGTTTCAAAATCAAAACATTAAACTATTACAGAACAAATTTTTTATATATTTATATTTACATAATAAAAATTTCATTATTTTTTATTAATTACATAAAAGTATTGTTATTGATTATTTATAAATTAATAAATATTATTCTACTCCATTTGAATTGTCGCCACATGCTTATCTATGTCATTGGGATGCATCCTCTGGCCACAGAAAAAAGCTAAAAACTATAGTAATCAGAAAACGCATATATTTGTCAACAAGCATCAAATGCATATAACCTACAGTTCAACTCTTAAGAACTCTGCCATTTCAGAACTTACAAAGTTGACTTGAGCAACATCGCACATAATAATAGTAATCATTGATATCTCTATTTACAATAGATCCTACCCCACATTCGTTGAATCGTAGTTTCTATTTTCTTAATACCATTGGACCAGCAAAACAGAGGGATTCCAGCTCGTGATGGGAGCAATTTAAAAGTCCTATCTTTCAGCCAGTATGTAGCCATGAAATAAATATGAGCCTACGAGAGTTTTATGCATCCACTGAGCAATCAGAAGACCGTACTTCCAAAGAATATATGAATTTCATGAAAGAGCTAGAAGCCATATCATGTTAGTGGACATCCCTTATTCCATGGACTTGGTTGTTGAGCATCTCTAAATGCTGAAGTGCCACCAGATGCAGCTGGGGAAGGGGAAGATACGATATAACTTTACCTGATATAGATATGGCAGGCAAGTTTCCAGGATGTCCCTGATGTCCTGTGGGAGCAAAGCGTGATGGACTACCATTTGTTCCTAAACTTAATCGCCTACAGGTGATAATTGAAAATAAACATTTTGTCTTGTATCCAGACGAGATTGTTGACATCCATAGAAGCAATTCGAAGCTCTCAAGTATTAACAATAACCAAAATCATGCATTTGCATTCAGTTCAGGGGCACACTAGGAATGAGCACTTTTTGCAAATGGAGTAATGGGAACAAGAGACCTTTTTTTGTTTTTGATAGGTGAAACACACGATTGACTTGAAGGACATATAATCAGGTTACTGCTACACTCAGATGCCAAACTTAAATGAAATTCTATTTGTCATGGAAAAGAAACAACAGTATATATGGCTTTTATTACATACAAGTACGTCAGTCTCAAACATAGATGCTAGTATCAATGTTCTAATCCTACAATCAACACCTTGTTCTCCAACTATCAAGTTGCCAAGGGAAACACCAATGAAGTCCAAATTATGTCCTGGCTATTAGTGGACTACAGACAATTATTATCGATATGTAATGTCCTCCCTAACTTTGTAAGCTGGTATTAAAAACCAAGAGCATGCCTAATGAAAAGGTAAATTAATATTTTCCAGACTCTAAATCTGAACAAGATTACATCTATGAATATCCATCTAAACTAGATTCTCAATCTACAACACCCCCTACAAGCACCTTATTTTTTAGTATTTAAATAAATCCATACAGCTCAGCATATGAAAAGATAAAGGATAGGATGCAAATCAGAAGGATCGATTGAAACCATGAACTGCACTAGTATTACCACATTGTGTTGGAAGTAGGGAGGTCACCTATAGGGTGATTCTGACGATGGGGATGTACTGCTCATGCGATGAGTATAACTAGAATGGATGTTGGGATTTGAAATATCTTCTGTTTCTCCTCCTTCCATATCATTGCCTAAATTTGCTTCTAAGTCCATCCTAGGAGTGACTTGCCTTTTGATTGAACCAGAATCATTAGTTACATTTAATTGAACTGGAACAGATGGACGATTCACCATTCCTTGCATATTATGAAGTCTCTTCAATTCCTCCTCTATATTCAAGATCTTTCAAATAACATGAATAACTTCCAAATACCTAGAAATTCTAAAAAACTATAACAAAAAGATTACAACTCCAGAAACAACCTAGGAAGTACCTCAGCTTGGGTTTTATCCTATGAAGATGAATAAGAGTTTTCTAGAAGAATCAGAAAAGCTGTGAAACCTATGAGATCTGATGACAACTACCAACATTTGGTTTCCCTTTACAAATGGGTCAAGTTGGGTTTACAAGAAAAATTGAAGAAACAAGCAATTACCAGTAGCAAATGTTGGGGGAAAGGTTGTGCTTACCGATTCAATGTAACCGAATGATAAATGATGGAGAAAACAATCTACACTGTGAAGAGCAAGAGCCAGAGACGAGCGTGAACAAACCACACCAGAGAGTGGAGAAAAGAGACAAGAGCGTGAAGAGGAAGAGAAAACCACTGGGCGAGAGTGAGAGCAGACAGATTGTGCTGCTGTGTGAGTGAGAGTACCGTGGGAGGAGGAGAGGACGAAGTTGTAATGATTAACATTAACCTATTCCAAACATGCGCAGAATAGGTAAAGACAAGGGTTAATTATCTTTACCTATTCTCCACTGTATAAGAATACCTAATCCACAGAATGGTTATTTTGTGGGTTTTTTTAAAACCCAACATAGAATTCCTAGTAATTAGGAATAGATGGGTAATAGAATGCCTACTACTGTAAACCAAACATACCATTAGAGTCTCAAAGTAAGTAATTCAATTGACAATCCATCCTTTGCACGTGGGATGCCAACTTTAGTTTGGGAGGACCATAAATTTAAGATCCATTCCCATGTCTACTTCAATGACAATCCGTCCTTTGCACATGGGATGTCAGCTTTTAGTTATAACTTTAAGATCCGTTCTAGCTTACATGTGTTAGACTTGAAACCCGTTAGAAATGAAATTCTCGGTATCTACTATCCACTAATCTGTATCAACTTTATTCTATATGATTTTATCCATATAAGTGGATTAGTATCAACTTTATTCTATATGATTTTATCCATATAAGTGTGTGAACTCAGAGAAATGTATGAATGAGATCACGTAAAACATAATTAGTATAGGCTAGTGAGTACAAAGGATTTGATCCTCATTAGAGAATACACTTCTGCCATATATTTTAATTGGCTCTAAATTAGGAACAAAAAATATTATAATTGTAAAATCCCAATAATTATAGAGATAATCTAGTAATAATTTTCCTAAAATTAGTGCATAAATGTGACACATGCCTAACTTTTGAAGATATTTTGAAAACACTTGTTTTGAAATGGTATTACTAAGAATATCATTCATTTAATCCTTAGAATGGATCTTGATAATTCTATAATTCTATTTTTTAATTTTTTTAATGAAGAATGCGTTAATCTTGTTGTTCGATTATGTTAAATAGAACTATGAGCTCTATCACACACTTTGTTATCACAACCCAGTTAAATTTATTGTCTAAGTAAGTAGTCAAATCTTGTAAAAGTAGCCTGAACTATAAAGTTTCACATATGTTATATCTTTAATTTTAGCTTATGCGTTTAAGTAAGCAATGATATTTTGTTTCTTACTTCTCTATATGACTAGATTGCCACCTACAAATGAGAAGTAACTAGAAGTTGATCACCTATCCTCTGTTCCTCCAACCCAATCAGTATTTATATAAATATATATGCTTTGCCAATTTGTATTTTTAGTATCAAAATCTCTTTCTCAATAGAAGATTTAAAGAACCTTAAATTTTGCATTATGGCATTCATATGTTGTCCTCCAGGACTATATATAAATTTGAAAAAAAAAATGCTCAATATATAAGCAAGATCAACTCCCATATGAGCCAAGCACATCAGCTTCCTTACAAGTCTTTGACATCTTCCTTTATCAACAAGCACTTGGTTTTCTCAGCTAATGTATCACCCCGTTGACATGCTAACATACCAGTTTCTTATAATAAGTGTAATGCATTCTCTAGGATAGGAAAATTCCTTTCTTTAATCCAGAAACTTTGATCTAAAGAAATGTTTTAAGCAACTAAGATCTTTCATTCAAACTCTTCAGGCAATTGCTTTTACAATGCCTTTCTTTCTTCAAGATCATTCCATATGACCACCATTGCATTCACATATATAAAAAGAATAGTGATTTTACCTTACCCCTTTTTAAAAACAAGTTGTTGCCTAAATTCCTTTGGTGGTATCCAGAAGTTGTTATAAACTTTGTAAATCTTCCAACTCGTGCTCTTGAGATTGTTTCAACGTATATAATAATTTTTCCAATCTTAAAACATTTCCATTCTTCCTCATTGTCACCATACATCTCAATGAAAGTGTCACATAGACTGCTTCAGATAATTAACCATGCAAAAAGGCATTTCTTACATCAAATTGTTGTAATATTCAATTTAAATTTACAACTAGGGACCACAATACTCTACTGGATTGATTTTAGCTATAGGGGAAAATGACTCTGGATAATCCATTCTATAGGTTTGGGTGTACCTTTTTGCCACCAATCTTTCTTTAAATCATTCAATTATGCCATCTACTTTATACCCACTAGCCCTTCTTCTTAATAAACAATCAACAGGCTCCCACATTTTATTCTTTTGCAAGGAATAACCGTAATGGATAACTAATTTATAAATAACTTATTTGATTTTGACAGGTTATGATTTGATATAAAATAACTCATAGGATATTTAACTCTGCTTGAAATTTTAAGTTCATAGGTGGGCTTAGGAACATCTCTAGAGACATTCTGGTAATCATTTTCTGGGTGGTTTAGGTTCTAGAATAGGAACGTCCTCAATAAATGATTAGTGTGGTAGTATTAGTTAGCGACTCAAACTCTTTAACTAATGGACTTATATTCAACTATTCCTTTATAGTCGAAGTGATCTAGTTCAACCAAGTTTTTTTTTGCTCCGAATGATCATAAACACCATGATAAATTTTGATATTGGTAGAGTAGCTATAGCCTTATTTAGAGCTTAGAGTGGTGCTTGAAAGTTAATGGAGCAAGGAGGAGTTTGATTAGTTAAATACGTTGAAGAGGAAAGAGTTTCTATTAGTGGAACAATAGAATATGAGCTTTAATTAATAGGGCACAAATAACTTCAAATAGAAGCCAATATTTTCTCTCAACCACCACATTTTACTAGGGTGTATCAACATATATAGTTTGATTAATAATTAAATGTGCTTTCAAATAATGCTATAATTTCGAATTATGATATTCCCCACCATTATCACGATGAAGAACCTGAATTTGTGCATTATATTAAGTTTTAATAAAAGTGTAAGTTTTCATAATAGTAAATTCACTTTACTTTTGGAATTCATTAACCATAAACAAGTCATCCTAATACAATCATTAATAAAGGTAATGAATCATCAAGATCCCTCGAACTTGTAATTTTGGACAGACTCTTTACATCATAATGAACAACCACAAATAGTAAATAAATTTTACTTAAATTTGATGGAGAAATGCATTTTGATAAATTTTTTGCCGATGTAAAAGCAACACAGTAGAAAGTAGAGACATTAATATTTTCAAATAAACTAGGAAATAATTTTTTAAGATACCTGAAAGATGTATGCTCTGATTATTAATTTTGTAACCAAACTTATAGCTTTATTCTTCTTCACCTTATAATCATCCACTACCAAAACTTGTTGTAACTTGTTAGAACTCCTTGACTATGAGTATAATATCTTCTAATACCACAACTACTCATCTACTTTATTCGAATATCCTTAAGAAAAAAGTTAGACAAAAAAATTTAAAATGCAAGATAAGGTTGTCATCTAAGAAACATATATGAGATTATAATCTAAAGACGGGATAACCAAAATATAATCTAAATTTAAGGTATTAATGAGAGTTAAAGATCCTTTCCTTGTAATTGGGACATCATTACCATTGGTAGTAAAAATAATTTGTACATTGTTTAAGTTTCACAACCTGTCTATAATTAAATGTCATATTATTTATAGCAACATAATTAATTATCAATATACTATTACAAATAGGTGCATAAACATTAAAAGTCTTACCACCTTTAAGTATAGTTGTTACTATTATTGAAGTTATTTTAGTAACATCATCAGTTTTATTTGTTTTAATAATATAAGCAAGTGGGATTCTCTTAGATTTCTTCTTTGGGGTGATCAATTATGATCCCACTAATTAAAAACCCTTATAAGTACATAGTAATGATCTTTGATATGACTTGGCTAGTTATAATGGGTACACTTATAGGTGTTTTATTAACAATATTAGTGGTCTTTGATTTATTCAAGTTATTGTAGCTGTAACTTTAGAATTTCCAAACTCTCCTTTTAATTTTTCATGATGTACTGACTCTCCTTACATAGAATCTCTCCCCAAACCTACTAAAAAGATCATCCAGTCTAGCAAGACATATATGCTCCTTTAGTCTTTCAATAGGCTTTCTATATTCTATAACGTCATCGAGATCATTCATGATCACTTTATCTCGATGGTCCAATACTTTAAAAACTCATATCAATTGTGTATGGTTTTTAAAATATTTTTGTTGAATATATTTTCAAGTGCTTAATTGATTATAGTAAGTAATAAAAATTGGAGTATTCCAAAGTATCTATCTTACAATGACTATAATTACGAAACTTATTAATCCTAACAAAATATTGAAACTTAAAAAACATGTATAAAGAGTGATTAAATTACTAAAATAATAGAAATAAGATAATTAAATAGTAAAAAGGAATTAATATGACAAATGTTGGGGCTTTGAGATTCATTTATATGGAATTCCTAGAGGCATGTAAGATTGATTATCAAAGTTGAAATAAAAATTATCCTATGTATCTATATCTTTTCATGAGGTACAAATGTATATTTAACTAGATATGTACCACCTTTTGATGCATTTATCTTAATCAAACTTATTAAGTATAGTTAATGTATTAGTTAACATGATAGTCTAGGATATCTCTTTCTTTGGATCTAGAATGTTTGTTATGTTAATGCACATATTATACTTCTCCTCTCAATCCTTCATACAATCCCTAAGATTGAATCTATGATAATCAAACATAAATCCAACAATTAAGATCGAAGAGAATAAATTTGACTAAATAATAACAGTTTAGGTATTAATAATTAAAATATCCAATAAGGGATACTAATGAAAAAAATCAATCTTATCATCAAAGAAAGTAAAGAAGGAAAAGATAGAACTAGATATTTGCAATTGTGTCTAACTTGAGGTTGATCTCCTTCCAATCCTTGCTTCCAACCCTCCTTAGATGCTAAGAAACCCTAAAAATAATTACATAATGACAAACAACTGCCAAAAACCTCCACAAGTCTCCTTTAATTAATCATAATAAGAGTATTTATAAGCTAAAGTTATATAAAAAAGTTTTAGAGTTATTAAACTTGTAAATCTAAGCATCATTGGATTCTGAGTCACAAGTATGAAGCATAACTAGCTTCCATACTAGTGCTAGTTTATTTTTAGACTAAAAATAACTTCTTTTTGGCGTTTAACTTATGCTTGACATAAATATGTAATCGACTCTAGTCTTGTGTTGCTTCTTTATTCTCTTTCAATTTTTGGCATGTTTGAACTTAAGTTAATCTTCGAAGCCTTCTATAAAGTTATTGTCCATTAAATTACCTCCCAATTGACTTTCATTTCAACTCAATCAGACAATCATGGAGAAAGTTACAGTCAAATATGATTTTTTTAACACTAAATTATCACTTATAAGTCAATAAATCAAACATTGGAAAACATCATTTAATTTCATATAAAATATGCCATAGAAGTGTTAAATTATAAACTAATTTAGCCTTTAAAAGTATTGAATGGGTTGTTGAAGCCCTCAAAATTAATCTTTGATTCACTAAATAATTTTATTAGTCGTGGAATCAAGTCGAATCTCAATAGAATTAAATATCAGTTTCTTAATTTTAATTGACAAAATAGAATGGGTATGATATGATTAACTAACTAATATATTAAAATTAACAAGAAATCAAAATGAATCAGTAAAGTATAAAAGTGAGAAATTTAATTTTACTTATAGAAGTCAGAGATTCAATTTTACTTAACTTTGATTTAAGGAAAGGATCACATCCGATTGTGGCTCTGGCCATTGGTTTAAAAATAATAAATTTTGAAAACTTAAGCGTTTAGTATGAAACCTATTAGGTTAACCACAACAAGTCTTAAAATTTTTCTAATTAATTTATTCAAACTTAACATTAAAATCAAATTTTACTATTAATTAATTATGTGTGATAACATTCTATAATAATTAAATTATAGCAGTAAGCTTAATCAAAAATAATATCCCTAAATTATATTAATTGAGATAACTATGACTATCCAATTTAGTTTCCTTATTTCTTGTAAGTTAGGAATGCAAATACATAAATAATATATTTGCTACTTGTACCAATAATTCATGACAATTAAGAATCACTGAACTTATAGATAACAATATAATAATAATACTGAATTAATTTGTCAGATCAATCAATGTTAATTACTCATGAAATATAAAAACAAGAAACAAGAAACAAGAAATAATTTAATTAAAATAAAGTTTAAGTTTAAAGCAAAACCTCTCAAAGTAACATATGGAGTTTTAATTCCTTTTGAATAGGAAAATTAAGATCTATCCACTCTTGAATATCTTTTCACACTAAAGATAGAAGAAAGAAAACAAAAGAATAAAGAATAGTGTGTTCTTCCCTCACTTAAAAAATTTAGTCTATAACTAAAACAAATCAAAATCCTTATATATTATGGCAAAAAATAAGGTCTCTTAATTAGACTAAACTTCATAGTGTCTAACTCTTATTAGTTTCAATAATATGTCACCTTTTACTTCATCTTCCCATAATTTTGTGGCTTCAGTAAATAATGCTCTAAATGGGTATTTCAAACCAAATTTAGTCCAATCTCAACTTTTCACATCCTAAAATAAAATAAATATTAATTTTACTAATTAAGGACCAAATCAACCTAAGAAAAAAGAGATAAGCCCAATTACTATGATTAATCAGATATTATCAAATTCTCTCACATCGAACTCATGCTTGTCCTCAAGAATACATTAATTCAATATATCAATCATCCTCTTAGCAGCCTCTCATCCTCTTTCATGTTATCCAAAAATATTTAAAAAAGTAATATACATTAAATGCCTAAGAGAAAATACTAATCAAGAGAACAAACACTTATAAGATAAATTTTTAGAATGAAAACATAGCATCTAATCAATTTCATCAAATTCAAATAAAACAAGAATTAAAGCCCTCTCATATATTTCATTCTAAGCACTCAAAATGTTTAAAGTTCATTAAACTCTCAAATAAAAGTATAGCAAGTTATTTCCATGAGCTTGCTCATAAATCATATCTTTACCGCTAACAAATGTAAATTTAATGCACAAATAAAAAGATCTTGATAAGGGTTATAACATGGTTTAAGTAAGGTATCATAAGGGAAATTTTAGGTTTAACAAATTAAAGGAACTACACAAAATTATCCATACAAGTTTTTACTTAAATAGGTCTGTAATTCACTTGATTCAAATCATATAATTTTATTCTCACCATCATTCATTTTTTTCATTTTATTTTTATAAAAAAATCATATAGGAGATTATTTTTAGTATACTTCTCCCCATTTCTATAAAGACTAAGAAATCAAAATACTACAACTTGAACTGTTTTACTTTTCTTGAAAATAGTTAAATCTTATGCAAATAAGATTTATATAATTCCTTCAATTTAAAGGCTCAAAATTATTAATAAAATAAGAAAAGAAGGGTAAAAGAGATTGTAACAAGCTTAATATGCAAGGAAAGAAATGTCAAAGCACAAATTAGTTCTCTAAGGGTGAAAATTAAGGTAGGCTTTTATAGGTTAAAAATGGTTACACTTAAGTGCTCTTACCATCTCTATATATAAATTCACCAAAATTTGGTCTTAAGATATATAAAAGAGCAAGTTCTAGCATAAATAAATTATGTTTTTTTGACATATGACAAAGAAAAATATATGAGCACAAATGTGATGAATTACTCTTAAGCTTAAAAGCTACATAAAATATACATTGTCCTTAATGTACGTATAATACTCTCACAAACAATAAAATTAATTATCATAAATTAAGTGAAAGATTATAATATTACCCTTAATTATGATGGTGTAGATGGACATAGGGACGTCAACCCCATAACTTAAAAGAAGAATCCAAATGCTTCACTACTTTTGGAAAATTTATGCTCCAATCTCTTCAGTAAAAAAGATATTTATGTCAGATCGGTGCTACTAAAAGAAACAAAGGTTATTGAACATCTAATTCCTTGTGTTGACAAGATAATGAACCTTCTTGGGAGGAATCACGTGACACAAAATGAATTTGTCTCTTCTGTTGCTCAATCAACTTCATTTTACTCAAATAATCATTGTGCAAAGATAAGCTACATATATATCAATGTTAGAAATGTCTAGCAAGTTAAGATTAATAACCAAGTGAGTAAGCAAAAACTAAGACACAAATTCTTCTTATATGATAACAAATGCTAAATTGTATATCTAATCAAGCACATGCTAGATAAAGAATAATTCAGCCTTAGTACATGTACAAGCGATATCCTTCCTCCTGAATAATTAAAAGCAAGAAAACTCTACAAATAAACCATTCAAGTTCTTTAAAAAAGCTTCCTTTAGATTCACTAGGATGATACACTTGCATATCAAAAGACAATGATTTCTATACTTTAAAAGGATCGAAATCTTTATATCTTATAACATATTCCTTATATTAGGTTGAATTGGCAAATTTATTAGTTATAAACCCTACGACTGAACTTAATTCAATGATACTTTGTTTAAATTTTTTTCCTATTAATTTATATTGCATAACATTAGAACTACTTACAATAAAATTATCAAGTTTATCAAATTTAAAAGTGTTATAACACTCCCTAGGCAATTCAACAAACATTGGATATTTAGTTTGCATAAATTTTCTCTAACTCATATCATCAATTAAAGCATTAAAATTTTCCTTAATATTTAACTCCTCTAAAGAAGGTTAATCTACATACTTGAATTTATTTATCTGGTTTTATGAGTAGCATGCCTATGTTTTCTCTCTTTAGAATTAAAGATAAAATGTAAACAAAGGTCAAACTCAGATGATGACAAAATAGATATACCATTGGCTATTTGAGCATGCGTAACACTAGTGGTTAGTACAATCTTTGAAAGCTTTCTATTAATTGGATTTGATGTAAATTTAGCATTTGTTATTGTTCTATTAGTACCTTTCGTTCTCCTTATAGCTATGACAATTGTGAACGAAGAAACAAATCCTTAACAATAACTAGGGCAACTAATTAACAACGAAAACAATTGTCACTAAAAGTGACAACAATAAGCAGTGAATCATTTAAAAATGTGAACAACTAAAATCAATGAAGAAAGTAACTAAGAAAAACAAAAGCAAATAAAATGGTAGTAGACAGTTTGATAAAGAATTAAACTTAATTTTATAAAAGAAAATGAAAAATAGATAATGAGTAAAATAGAAAACTAGAAAAAATTAATGAAGAGGTGGAAAGAAATAACCATTAACAACTTATTGGAGGTGACAGTTGCGAGGCGACAGATGGAAAATGACAAAGGAAATGATGATTAGAAGAAGATGGTTGTTAAGAGGCGATTAAGAGATATCAAATAGCTTGGAAGTAAGAATAAGTGGTAGGTGATTGCAGAGAGATGACAAAAGCTACCGAGAGAAGGATCAAATCTCCTGTATCAGTTATGGTATTCCTATCATATTCCATTAAATCTCATCCACACATTTACGCGGACCCCACATAAATGTATAGATGAAATTTAATTAAACAAGGTTGAAACATGGTAAGTAGAATAGAGGATTTGATGGGACCCAGAGGTGTCAATTTAAGAGGCTGACTTGGAGGAGGCTGCATAGAGACGATGAATAAAAGGAGGACGACATGGAGAATAGGGAGGGTGACGTTGTGAAGGGCCTACAAAGAAGATAATATAAGTGTTAGGTTTTCCTTTTTGTGCATTTCTTGTTTTGTTGAAATATAAAAAGTCCTAAAAAATTACTAATGTTTTATTTATTTATTCATTTATTATTTTTAAAATTTCTCATTAGTTTCTTAAAATAAAATAGTTTAATACTATCTATAAGGTATGATCTCACCTTATTTATTTCAATAATTTAAAACTTAAGGGATTTAATACTAGAAACTTAAGTTGTATAAGATGTGGTCTCTTTTACTCATTTTAGCATTTTGAAATATAAATTGCTATCATAAATTTGAATTACACGACTTGTGATCTCGCTTTATGAACTTTAGCAATCTGGAACTTAAGGTCTATTATACTAAAATTTAAATTACATAATGCGTAATCTAAATTTATAAACTTTAGCAGAATGCCAAAAAGACCAAAATTTTCACTTAAACTAACAAAAAAACTATAATAAAAGTAAGCAAATTAAACTAATAAACAACTAAACAAAACTAAAAAGATTACCATATTTGGGTTGCCTCTTAAAGAGTGCAATTCATTAAAAAAACATATTTATTAGCTTTATTTTTTCTTAAATTTTAGAATTTGTAACGAAAAGTCTATATATCTATATGATTTTTTAAAATCATATCCTAATCAAGCAAACAATAAGACCTATCTTTAAAAAAATTATTTTACAGATTTTTAAAAAAATTATTAACTAC
This sequence comes from Erythroxylum echinodendron, assembly GCA_027575705.1. Classification (NCBI taxonomy): domain Eukaryota; kingdom Viridiplantae; phylum Streptophyta; class Magnoliopsida; order Malpighiales; family Erythroxylaceae; genus Erythroxylum; species Erythroxylum echinodendron. The sequence continues at coordinate 8,771,802 of JANZXR010000003.1, forward strand.
ATTAATATGTTCTTTATGTTTATTTTTATAGTACACTATTATTAGTTTAGCTATGAATTTCTTTCATTAAAACATATGTTTTTATTTTGTGGTCAAAACTTTTACTTACATTTTCATATGATAAAACAACGTCAAATTTGAAAATAAAATACAAAAACTTTTGTAGACTCCTCTTCAAAACGCAGACTCTTTTCTCGCAGACTGCTAAAAATGCAAGGTAATGTCTCCGCCTCTTTTTGAGCTTTACGGTGTGCCTCTTTCTAGGTTTTTATTCTGTATATCCACTTAATGATGTAATCTTATGACTTATCAAAGGATGGTTTTGATTGAGAATGATGGGTTTGGTGTTAGACCCCATTTCCAGAGTCTAACTCATTGCTCTGATACCAAGCCTGTTAGGCCCTATTTCTGGAGCTCAACATTCGGAGTCATCATATGACGTGAGCGTGCATATTATCTTGAGGGTTATCTCTATAAACCCGTATTAGCCATTTCTCACAAGAGTGGTGTGCATACACTAGTCAATCACCAAAATCATAATTGACTTCTTCAACACAATTGTATCTCCAAAACTCTAGTTGTGTTGTAGGG
>JANZXR010000003.1:8772492-8784898 GCA_027575705.1 Erythroxylum echinodendron
CGTAGCGCTCCCTTATCTTAGGTTATGTATCGGAATGACCTTCGGGCATCCCGGTGCGTACTCTAGGGTAATGGGGTGTTACACGTTCCCTCTTGAATAAGTATAGTGGACAATCCATTAACATTCCACTTATCGTTTATAGTATTGTAATTAATTTGAAAAGGTGCATACTTAGGAAGTAAAAAGTTCATAATGAATTGCACTAAAAAGGAGTCATCAACTATCACACATAAGGTCTTTAATTTTATTGCAATATCCATCATCTTTAGGACATATTGTTAGATGCCTTGCGATAATCAAACTTCACAGTCGTGAGTTCAGCCATAGTGTACTACAGTGAATTCCACAAATTTAAGGCATTCATTAACACTTTCAGTTTTTGGAATAGTGATCTTAATGTTGTTGGTAATAGTCATTTGCATGAAATGAAAATATAATCTATTAGACCTTTCCAATGCTTCATAGTTTGTCATCTATATTAGGAATTTAGAACAGGATCAGATCCTAATTACTGCATAATAATTATGAAACTTTCTCGTATTTTAATTTTCTAAAAACCCAATATCTCTTTAATTCTATAAAATGATTAATGCATAAATCATAATAAATAATGAATCTTAATTCATACGTTATTTTGAAACTTGGTCCTTATCTTGTCGTATCTCTCTAAATATTTCCAAAATTAGTCTATCTCAACCATTATAGTTGCATAAGTGTTTAGCCTCTAACGATAAACATGTTGAAACAATTCTGTAACTCTTATAGAGAGGGTTAAGCAAGAAGTACTAGCTCTATTAGAGCCTAAGCCTATTTATAATATGTTTAGGAAATTTTAGTAATTTAGTTGAAATTAAACTTTAACTAGAATTACAAATAATCTTATTTAAATACCAATTATACTTAAATAAGATCTAATATCTCATCTTAGTCTTTATTTATCAAATATCTTATATTTAAGCATAAAGTTTCTTAAACTTTACAATCAAATCCAAATTGATTAAAATATCTTTGCTCTCTTCAATCCATTCTTTATATGATACTCATTAGGTTCCCAAATATGTTGACAATGATTATAAATTATAATTCTAATTCATAATTAAAATGAGATAAATTAAAATTCTTTTTAATTTGTCTTTAATTCTCTAGTTAAACAATTTATAATCATAAATCAATATTGGCGTCTAATAACACATCATGATCATCTAAATATTTAGGAATGTCAAAATAGTTTTGACTAATCTTTTCGTGCATGATTTTTTCGTATAATTCAATAATTTTATCACAAAATTTTCGAATTAGACATAAAAAATGAAATTAATGTTTACTTTATTTTGAGTCTAATCATATTATTTCTCCGTCATTAGCTATTAATTCAATTAATGACATTCATAAATTATTTACATAACGATGTTTTACCTTGGCCAAGGATTTTCTGAATCAATACTAATCAATAACAACAAAACATTCTCCTACTTTAGGGTAATGAATCCTATCTTGATCACTCAACTACCTCTATATAGTTCATACCACCTCCAATAACTACCGAGTCAACAACTTATGATTAGAATAGGTTATAAGTAGTTTCAAAAAATAGCAATCCTTATACAAGATAACTTTAAAGATCTCCAAGTCAAAGGATCACTTATATAATCATAAAAATGAGAATTTCCATAGACATACAAGCAACGTTCTAAATGGATTTCTCATTTGGGATAGTTTAGTGAACTTGTTATCTATCAAGCACCCACATGTTTATTCAAGTATTTTCATACTTTAGTCTATAAGATTATCAAGCACCCACTTATCATGATTACATAAATGGTTAGATGCTTCATGCTTGTCTTTCACCCTAAAGACTAGGGTTCAATTCTTAGCAACGATGTTGTGCTTGTTTTCGTCTAATGGTTTAGTTTTTTGACTTTCAGCCGATAAATCGAAGTTCAATTCTCAACAAGGATTCTAAAGATGCACATTATGCTTAATTTTGGGCTTATTTTTCTTCCTAATATTATCTAAAGAGATCTTGAAAGTTATACTTCTTGTACAATTCCAGAGTCATAGTCGTTGTACGATTCAACAATTGAGCTTTGAATTGCATGTAATTAAACATGATAAGAAAAAAAAGCTCTTGCATTCCTCATGCATAAAACTATGGCATATTTAAAGTTGATATTTGTTTATTCATAATAAAATAGAAGAATAAATTGTTTATTCAAAACACTAGCTCTAATGCTGCATGTGAAAATATCATTTTTCTTAACTTTAAGATCTTAAATAATTAATTGTCATAAATCATTAGAATGTAACATTGTGTACATGATGTCGACGACGGCGTTATCGTAAAGAGATCAAGAAACTTCACCGCATTATTGATTAAAATTGGGTTCTCTCTTGACTCTCTTATGGTTTCAGAAACTTGTTAGAAAATTGTTAGTAACTCTAATTATTAGAGAGATAGCAAATTTATATTTTATAATTTTTAATTTGATATGTCCAACAAGCGATCAAAATAATTGGTTAAGATTTATTCCACTATTAAATAAAAAATATAAACTATATATGACTATTTAATTATATTAATATCATTATTAATGTCTTTAAAATATGGCCACTAACCTGACCAAATTCTTACGCTCAATTTATTTTTTATGTTTGTTTCTCTAAGTTTCAAATTTGAATACCTTATTCTTTGCACCATGTTTTAAATTTTTGTGATTGTTTCGGATAATTTTCTCTTTATAACTCAATATATTACTATACTTTTTTATGATTTGAATTATGATTAATAAAATCAAAAGACGCATAGTTTTATAGAAAAAAGAACTTAATTAATGTTTAAATATAAGATACGAATTAATTAGAGGATATTTATATTGATTGCAACACATATTATTACTATTTATATTTTAATTATTTTATCTTAATAATTGAGTTTTAAATATTATTAAATAATCTAGTCCTAAATTTTAGAGAATCAACAATAGTAATTTTAATTTAAATGAAAAATAAGTTAAATATCTGATTAAAAATATCTAAAAACTAGTCAATTTAGAGGAGGTTAAATATACTGCCAGTTGTAAAGCACTCCCCACTCATGAATCATGGTTATGGACATATCTTTTCTGTGTGGAAGAGAACAAACGTATGAAAAGCGTGAGCAGGATATTTTTCATAAACTTCTATTTTTTAACAACGAAATTATTTATCTTTTTAATATATTTAATATTTCATAAATCTCTAACTATGCATATGAATTAATAAATAACAAACTTTAAATAATTAATTAAAAATATATATTATACATTTTACCTATTATTTTTTAAACTATATCCTAATCCAATAAAAAAAGGTATATATTTAAATAATGAAACTAATTTCTTTAAAGATCTTATAATTCAAAAAATTAAGAAACAAACTTTTCTTAAAAGTTTCTAATATAAAAAATTTGCGTCCCGAAATTTGACTCATAATAAAAATAAGGATAATAATAAGTCAGACCGATAGTCGATTTCACTAATTTTTGTAAAATAAATTTTTAAAAAATTAAAAATATAAAATAATATTTTTAATTAAATTTAAATATAAACTGTTTAAGCCCCTACTTATAAATACCTACTTTTTATTAAACAAATCTAAACCTAATTTAACTGATAAATCAGCCATTTAAAAATAACTCAATATAGGCTCATGCCTACGGGCCAGGCCACTTTTCAAACCCATTTTAAACATTGACGGAGTCAAGGCGTGGATACAAAGTTTGTAAAAATCAACGTCAGACCAAACTCATTGCGCATTACTTTTGGTTTTTCAAGAGCAAAAAGCAATGGCCAAGTACTGGATACCAAATTTACTAGCATTATTATACTTTAGAAGACAACGAAAGCAGAAAGATCCAGAAAAACATCATCAGTAATGCAAGACGTACACATTATACTCTACTGTAGCATCTCCTGTGTTAACATCAAACTTTTGAGTTCTTGCCTCAACATACCCTCTAGCAAACCGGAAAAGCCCACTTCCTCCAATCACTGGCATCTCCCTCACCTCCGAAAACACCCTGTTCCGCCCCAGCACGGTGATGGTGCTACCATTATACCTTCCTTCAGTGAAAGCAAAGTTCATTGCCATCAACAACCCAATCTCTTCTTGTGAGGCTTGTGCGTAGAACCCTTGTGCTCTACCTACCATCTTAGAGCTCAATTCAGGTCCCATCGTTAAAGGGTTATCGATCATTCTCACCAATCCAAAAGCTGTTTTTGAGGCCTTCTGTGGCGGTGGCACGATTTGGATCGCACTTGGACTAGGACCTGTGATGATATCATGCCAGTATATCTTGAAATGGCTAAGCTTTTCTTTTCTAATACCAAGGAGCTTCATGTCCATAGTTCTCGTAAACTGATCGTGACTTTCTTTTCCGGTGACTAGAAAGATGGAGAAAGAATATGAGAGAAAGAAGAAAATGGTGAATTGGGAAGTAAAAATTGAAGCTTTAGCCATTGATGAGAAGTGCGGAACCTTTGGGAGTGTTATTTTGCTAGCTGGGAAATTCTTGTAGGGCGTAGGAGAAAAGAGCAGACAAGCAGAGTGTATGCTTTTAGGTGATTTGGGAAAATTAATAATGTTGTTTATTAGTGGGCCGCATATGTTAGGTGTGATGATTTTTTTATGAGATTCACTAAAAAATTATTCAATATCTTTTTTTTATATGTGGTTGATAAATTATTCACCAATATAACTTAATTTTCAACTACTATTTTTTAGTACATATTAAATAAATTTCTAGAAATATATTATGGTTCGTTAATTTGTAATTCTACTAATTTACTTAATCAATCCACATGTTAAAATTAAATGATGATGTCAATCTAATGTTACACTGATAATGTGTATGCAATCTCTTTAATTCAAGTGTGATCAAAAAAGTAAATCGTTTTTAAGGTTTCACAAAAGATTTAACTTGACTCTTGCTATTATTTATGGAATAAAATTAGTTTTTAATGTTTAAAAATAAAAAAATACATTCCCCTCCTCAACTTTAACTTCATTAAATTTCTATCAAACCATTATAAAAGTACCATTAACGTGGCCCCCTAAAGTTTGCAAACAATAATTTTTAGTGTTTTTTTAGCCATGTAAAATAATAATTAATTTTGGTTTTAGTTTTGAATGTAGATTTAAATTATTTTATATAATCTGAATGGCCAATATGTTCTATTTATAAATGTACAGGGGTAACTTGATACAATAAATAATGATAAAGACCAAAGTTAAAATTTTTATAAAATTTTAAGGAGTGATTTGCACCATTGAACATTTAATTATAGCTCGTAAATTATTCATAAGAAAACATCTTTTAATGAAAGAGGAATCTATGAGTATTATCTTTTAAATGTTTATTAGATTAAATTTTAATAACATATAATAGCTTAACAATCATGTAATTTAGGTACTTACTAAATGAATTCACAAATTAAAACTAATATAATTATCTCTTACTAAGGTTTCATATGTATGCAACCTTTTGATTTTAAGAACAACTCATGAATTGTTTCACTATGCAAGTTTAATCTTTCGATAGTGAAATCTATAATTATTATCCTTAAAATGTATATTAGATAAAAATTTTATGAACCACGTAATTAAGGTAATTAACTCAATGAATTCATGGGTTAAAGCCAAATGATAATATTGACCTAATTATTTAATAAAATGAATTTATATTCCTAAGAATGCTCATTTCTGACAATGCCTCCGTCAAAGATGAGCTAGTCTCTAGTCCTTTCAATATCACAAATAGGGATAGTATAAAGATTATGGCTATCACTCTTTCTCCTCTCCTTAACATTAACATAGAGGACTCTTTCTAGTGGCTAAGACACTAATTGAGATGTTCTACCAATAAATCTTGCATACTTCTTTTAAGATGACCTGCTTCTAAGATGTATTGGCTTAACACAATTTAGTTTAACCAAGCTCTTCTTAGAGATTCCTTTGTGCTTTCGTTGACCTTTAGGTAGAGACTTAACACCCTTGATAGAGTAGAGGGATTCATAATATTCCCACTTATTATATACTATGTAATCAAGAACCTAAGACAATAATCACATCTTCTTTTAGTGTTCCTTTTATAGCTTCATGTTGAATTAAATCTTTAAGCTATTTAACATTTCCTTAGCTCCTAAGGATTGGTCTGAGATCATCTTTTGACTTCCTCAACTATATGATTTGGCTTAAAGGGGTCAAACTATATTCAATATTACTTTTGTTGATATAATATATTGCTTATGAAGGGAAAGGAACCTAAATTATACTCAAGATCACATCAAATGGAATTCTATTACAACCTAAAAACTAAATTGGGGAGTAAATATTGGTCCATAGTATAAACACTAAATGCTCCATGTCCCTTCCTCTTAATTGAGGTATTGTTGTTCCTCTGTCATTATAGAATAGTTGTTCCTCTTTAAGAGACCTTATAGGCCCATTACATTGTTTAAATTATGCTCTCTTCAAGTAATGTTCAGTTTCCCAATGGAATTGATCATTTAAGTTCAAATTACTAGGAAGTTTCAAGAGATCTATCATCTCTAGTTTTATTCCTTATGTATTTTCCTTAGTTGGTCACATTTGGAAGTCTATCACAAGGTTGTCTTATATTCTTCCATGTTGGAAGTGTTTTTGGTGCTTGGCTATCTTTGCATATTTATATGTGTAAATTATATGTGCTTTCTAGGTATTAGAGCTATAATGTTTTCTCAGATGATAATCATATGATTAGGACTTAAATTTATGTTCTTATTAGTGATAAGCAGAAATAATAACATAGTTTACACCTATACTTTATATTATTTTAAATTTTATATATAGCACATTTAGGCAAAAATTACTACACTTTTCTATTATTCACATAAGTTGTTTAGTTCCATATTTTATTTTTTAAAAGGGTTTAAATTGTACTAAATATTTCTTGTTGGCTTGATGGACTTAAGCAAAAGAATCTATAAGAAAACCTGGACCAAAATGAAGTTCAACCTATAAAGTAGCTTCCTAGAACAAGTAAATAGCCCGTCAAAAACAAAACGCAACAGCTGAGGAAAAGAGAAAAAACGTAGTAGTAAAGGAAAAGAGAAAAAAACACAAAACATAGAGGAAAAGAAGAAAGCAACATTGGATGGGAGAAGAAGTTGCAACCTACTGAGGTCTTTATCTCCATTAAATCTCTTCAAAATGGAAGAGACAAGCAGAAACTCGTCGAGAATCTAGAAACTTACAGGGCTAGGAGTTGTTTATGAGGCTATAAAAACATAGGAACTTGGAAGGAGAAACCAACAAGCATTCACATGAAGAAGGGAGATCGCCAAAAGGTTAGGCACTCTTTTAAGATAGGTTAAAGCAAGGAATCATTCCAAGGAGTGTTTCAGGGGTGAAAGGGAACCAATTCCCACTTATTTTGAGTTGGTTCACGATTCATGGAGGGATTTTTTAGACTTTGAAAGGGCTAGTCTGAGGTTTGAAAGTGGAGCACGTTAATGAGTTTTCTAAACCCTTATTCCCTTTCCTTTTGAAATCCTATGCTTGATTTATTCTTGGTTGTTTAATTTTAGTCTATATATGCAATTTTGACTATTTGGGATATTATTTTTTGGTGTAATTTAATTGATTGCCTAGTGGTTTTAACATTTATGCAGTTGTTGGAATTTCGACATTCATCGAACAAATTTCGATTATTGATTAAGTTTCCTTTTTCTTAATGTGTTTTTGATGCTTGAATTGAGCTAGTTCAATTCTAAAGAGCTAAAAGGGATAGATAGGAACCGGCTGGTTGGTTTTCTATATTTAATTTGTTAAATGTCTCGGATTAACAAGATATGTTAAAATTGTATGACTAAACTAAAAAAAACATGGCTTGTTCATTTGTGAATATTAGGTTAGTTTATGTTTTATTCTTTGATTTATGGACTCGATTTGAACCCCGCCTTTTTCTGTTTTATATATATAGTGATTTAGCTAAATTCATAGGTTTCTTTATTTTGAATTGTTTTGGTTTTCTATTTTTTCCTAATTTCAGCACATTGATAAGGTTAATCCTATATGTAAATACAATTGGATGTTCCTTTTTATATGTCTTACAATTGATTAAATTGATACTTGTAAATTTAACTTCTTATTAATAACTTGGCTTACTTTCATTAAGGTTTAAAATTGAACATGATGATTTATTCGTAAGAAAAATGCAGAGTTGAAATGGAGAATGATCAAGTTTATGTTGATTTTGTACATTCCTAGAAATTTCGGCCAATATGTCCAAGTTTTTATTTCCCTTTAAATGTGTTTTATTATGTATGTTTAATCTCTTCTCAACTAAAAAAATAGCATAGCTTAATTTATTATGATCAAAAGAACTATGTATTGGATATTTCATACAAAAATGTTGATTAATATGCATTGTGGCATATTTGGAATTTTTCTTTGAATGGTTCATTAGTTCCTAGAAAGCTATTTTATTAGTTGAATTATGTAGAGACACGTGTCTTGATTAAATTAGATGTGTAAACGCCAAATTAGGATTAATTTAAAAATATTACAAGTTGAAATAGAAGTTGTCAAACTAAAAATTGTGAAGGTTTGTTCAATTTTATACTTTACTCTTAGCCGTGAATTCATTAATCAAGTTGGTTTAATTTTAGGAAGCAATTTAGATGTTGAAATATCTACTTAAATTGATTTTATAACTGCTGAGAATTCATGTTGAACATGAAAATTTGTTGAGGTTATATATGCCTATTTTAGAGTGAGGTTAGATCACTCCATATAATGATTGTACTTAAACAATAATCTTGATTAACCAAGTAATAATTCAACATGTAGTTACACCAAGTTGATTATTATTTCATGCCTATATGAATGATAGAAATAGTTAGTTAGAAAATTGAGTTGAATTATGTATGATATGTTGCTAACATTGTGACTCTATCTTCTTAAAATCAAAACTGGTTTAAATTTTTATTAACTTTGATTTATGTTTAAGTGACCATTTAGATCTTAGTTTGGTAGGAAACAAAAGCTAGAAGTAAGCCTTAAAGTTTGATCGAAAGTAGCTGAAAAACTGTTTCATTCTAGAAGATTCAGATTTGTGAAAGTAATCTTTTTTTAGATCATTTAGAGTTGCAAAACCACTTTAATCATGCTTTCATAGAAGATGTGTGATATTAGAAAGAAATTTAGTCGTTAATGAAGTATAAGTTTTCTAAACTAAAATTTTCAGATTTGTATGACTTCATTTCACCACTAAAAAATTCCATCATTATATATATTTTGATAATCTAGATTTATGTCAATGACAATAATTTCTAGCTTTTGAATATTGATTGTGTGGTTCCAAAAATGTGTTGCAATTTTATTTTCTTAAGTTTTAATGTTGTATACTAATAATTTTGGTTAAAGAGGATATTATGTGTTAGTGCATTGATCATGTTTCTTCCTTTATGATAAATTTTCTTCCATATAAGCAAAATTGTTAGGATATCCATACTAAAAGTTCAAATTGTTGATAAATAAATCTGAATCTGAAATTGAAGAAGTCATTTATATGTTTCTATTGTATTTATGACGACTTTCACTTGTTCAAAGGTTGATATCGACTTTTTAGTTAAAAATCTTATAATGAGCTTATTGACAAATAAACTAAATTAGTAAATTAAATTTTTTTGTAAGATTGACTCTTATTTGCTCTATACTAAATTGATTAATAAATTGAAAGTAAAATAAGGACTTAATTTGTACACGCTTAATAACATATATCAAATTTTGGCGTTGTTGTTGGGGAAAGTTTCATTTTCCTAGTTTATTTATTTATTTTTGAATCATAACTAAGAATTCTTTTGTTTTTTAGGTAAAGAAGATAGAAGGTATTTTTATGAAATTAAGAGATGGAAAAGAAATTAAAGTACAAATCAAATTGGTAACCAACCTAAGTTTAAGTTACCAAGGTTGAGCCCGAATCAAGGCCCAAAAATTTTAAAAAATTAAGCTTAGCCTAAAACTTAAACCATACCAATCCTATTGACTTTAGGCCAAGTTAGGTCAGTTGAGCTAGACCTAGGCTAATATGTTAAGCCTAGCCCCCTTGGAGCCTAAGCAAACTTATAACAAGTCTTGGGCCTTTTAGTAATTTATTTAAAATAAATTTCTAATTTCAGTTAAATTTTAATTAGAATTATATAATTAATTCTAATTAAATACCAATTAGGGTCAAATTAGATTTAATATCTTATATTGGTCCTTATTTATTAAATATCTCACATTTAATCTTAATGTTTCTCAAACTTTATAATCAAGTCCAACTTAATTAAAATATCTTTTCTCTCTTCAACTCGTTCTTTATGTGTGACCTTTTAGATTCTCAAATATGTTAGTAACATATATAAATTATAACCCTAAATCATATTTAGGATTAAATAAATTAAATATCTTTAATTCATCTTTAATTCTCTATTAAACAATTGATATTTATAGATCAAGATTGACATCTAACAACACATCATGATCACTCAAATATTTAGAAATATCAAGATAATTTTGACACACCTTTTCATACATTGTTATTTTTCATATAATTCAATCATTTCATCATACAATATTTCGATTAGAAATAAAATATGAAATTAATATCTACTCTATTTGAGTCCAATCATATTAGTTTTCTAATATTAGTAATTAATTTTATTAATGACATTTAGAAACTTTTTTACCAAGTGTCATTCCATTTTGACCAAAAGATTTTTGTATTAATACTAATCGAGAACAATAGAATATTTTCTCTAATCACTTTAGGGTGATAAAACCTATATTGATCACTCAATTATCTTTTTAAAATTAATTCTATATCTAATGACTATTAACTGAACTACCTTTAACTAAAATAAGCCATAAGTAATGTCAAAAATATAACAATTCTTATATGAGATACTTTGGTGATTTAAATCCAAATGATCGCTTATATCACCAGAATGAGAATTTCCATAACTATACAAGTAATATTCTAAATGGATTAGAAGAATCAAAGGTCTAATTAAGTAATTTATATCCATATATCATTGACATCTAGCAACACATCAGGACTACTTAAATACTTAAGAATGTCAAAGTGGTTTTGGTCAATATTTTTATATATGAATTTTTTATATAATTAAATATTTTTATCATACAATGTTATGATTAGACATAGAGTATGAAATTAGTATATACTTTATTTGAGTCCAATTATATTAATTCTTCACCATTAGTAATTGATTTAATTAATGATATCTAAAAACTATTTTTAAATATCATTCCGCCTTGACCAAAGATTTACTTAATCAATATTAATATAGAACAACGGAACATTATTCTTAATCACTTTAGGGCGATGAATCTTATGTTGATCACTCAATTACTTCCATATAGTTCATGTTATATCTATTGAATACCGATTGAACTACTATTGACTATAATAAGTTATAAATAGTTTCAAAACATGAGAATCCCTATATGAGATACTTTGAAGATCTCAAGTCAAAGAATCACTTATACAATTATCACAATGAGAATTTCTATAGACATATAAGTAATTGAATTCTCATATAAGTCAATTTAGTGAACTTTTTCTTTCATAAACAACCACTCTATAGAATCGACTACTTTTTTCATAAGAAATAAACATAAGTTTTACTAGTCTCTTTACATTCTATTAATGTCCAATCTTAATAGAAGAATGACTAATAATAATCATAAATGTAATATAAATTTCATAATTATAATTTCATCATAATATCATTTGTAATGTACATATATCTTTATCATATATATCTGAATATATATAAAATAAAATAAAAACTTTTAAAAAATTATGTCACTTAATTGGGCAAATTTTAAGATTATGATGTTTGTAAATACATGTTACAAGTGTCATGTATTGAAACAAGTTCCTATCATATTGTAATAACATGTATTGAAACAAGTTCCTATCATGTTGTAATAATAACCGACACCCTTTTTGTTTCAGTCATGCTTACTGTATATTTTTTGAAACTATAGAGTTTGTATATGATGATTTATTTATGGTTGGAATAGACATAAGTGAAATTGCCTTGCATTGAGCTATGGCTTCTTGAGCCACTTAAAGAAATCTATCGCCATCAAAGTTAGAACACTGATACTATAGCACCCCCCTTACGTTGGGTACGCACCAGGATGCCCGCAGATCATGCCGGTACATATCCTATGATAAGGGTGAGCTACGTGCGATCACTATATTCATTCCACATGGCATCATATCAATTTTTACCAACAAAGCATTAATAGAAAACCACAATATTTTTAAAATCAACTTCTTCCTCATTTCATTCCATCAAAATCAAAAGTTTAC
>JANZXR010000003.1:8787610-8798716 GCA_027575705.1 Erythroxylum echinodendron
ATATTACTTTCTTAAATTTAAATATTTTTTACTTTAGTGAGATGTAAAAATACTTTCTATTTTAGTTGTAGTTTATAACAAATATTTTATAATTTTAATGAAAAATTTAAGTTACATAAATTATTGAAGAAATTTTTTTATTTAGTTGATTTAGAAAAATAAATTACCTTAAATGATTTGATACGGAAGTATGGATTCAAGCCAAAACGTAATCCGCATACTCTTCATTTTTCATGATAGATAAAAATTGATTAAAAAGGAAATATTAGCTCATAAGCATAAATGTAATACTTTAAAAAAATCTAACAGGTTCAGTTATTTACTTATTTGACAACTAAAATAACGAAGAAAACAGAAATAAAACACCAAAGCCCAGGAGCATCATAACTCAACCACGGCTAAGTCAGAGGTTAGTTAAGCTAACCACGGTTGGAAAAGATCAACAGTGCATATCGATGATTGGGAACAAATCAGAAAAAAGGCCTAGGGTTAGGGTAATTATTCGCTGGCAATGGAGCTGAATCCATGGACAAATTTAGTGGATTATGAATTAAATGGAGATGGATTATGTCTCTGATTTCCACCATAATCAAATGGATCGTCGTCCCAGAAAGAGGCCTAGGTTTGCTTGGGATGTTCCTCAAGCTCACGCTAAGGTATTACTTTCTCTGATGTTTTTGTCTTCGGTTGATTGTTTTGATTTGATTGGGTAATTGATGTACGAAGTCAGGATTTTTGGTTGTTTTTTGTGGAAAATATTTTTAGGTGAAGATTGTCTGACGAGCACTTTTGTTTAGAATAAAGTTTAGTTCTTTAGCGGGTTGTTGTCTTTACTTTGTCTTTGTTCCGTACGCTTGAGGCTGGATTTTCTGTATTTGTGATGAAAATTGGTCTTGATATTTACAGAATCGTCAACAGCCTTTCTTATGTAGCTAATTCTAATAGTATGATTCTTGCCAATTTAATTAGGTTAAGATTAAATATTATTTAATCTTTCCCTGTTAAATGTGTGATTGGTACTTGTAATATGACTTTATAAGGTAGTACACATATTTGTTTGGGCTGTTCTTTATGCTAGTTGTTCTTATCATGGGTCTCTGTTTGATGCTAATGTTAGGTTTTATGTTATGTTGGGAGTTTTATTTGATTGGTAGTATAGAAGGGATTAGCTTGAAAGTGAATTGTTGAGGAAGGGATGGCTTTTGAATTACTGTTTGTTCAGCGGAAACTAAACATTGCCTATGTGTAGGCGCAGTCAGGATTGTATTGTGGGCAAGGGCTTGGAAACGGAACTAGCATTGCACCTTCAAGAATACTTCGAGGAGACCCGCCAAGTTTATATGTAAATGGATTGACTCAAAAAGGCTCTCCCCCGTGGCGAAATGATGACAAAGATGGACATTACATATTTGCACTTGGGGAAAACTTAACTTCTCGCTGTAATTACACTTAATCGCCACTTCATGAGGCTTTGTCAGTTAATCCTTGACTTCTATGTTGTATATGAATTACATCAGTGTAATTGTGGGTCACATTTATAACCATAATGATGCTTTCTCTTCATTGTTTTAATTTCTTTCTTTTCTTTAGTAATTGTTTCACATTTAAACCTGAATGACTTTAAAGCATCTTTTTGTTTTTACTTTTGGCATCTGATTTTACTTCAGATAGTTCGTGTTGACCTTGTTTCAAATTACTTCACAAAAGTTGGAAATTTCCCACTAAATGAATACTGTTGAGCACTTACCAAAAGAATGTGAACATCAATCTATTCCTTCTCAAAATTGTTTGCAATTTGAGATTCTTCTATTGTCACTTTCCTACATCATTTCCATGTTTGTTCCCCCTGAACTTGAAATACTCTTAAGATTTAAGAATTGGAATCATTAACTTTCCTGATCACTAGACTTTCCTGTTACTCATGTTAATTGGAATCATTAACTTTCCTGATTACTAGACTTTCCTGTTACTCATGTTTCTTGTTCTTGCAGATAAGATTCAAAGAAAAATTGGTGAAGGTTAGACTAACTTTTCCTCTTTATATGTTACTTTGTTTTTCTGACTGTTCCAGTTTAAAATCAATAAGAAATTAGGACTTTAGTTACTCGAATTGTATAGTGCATCAACTAAATCTGTTCAATCGTACAGGCACCTTTGGACAAGTGTTGGAATGTTGGGATAGGGAGACAAGAGAGATGGTTGCTATAAAAGTTGTCCGAAGCATCAAAAAATATCGTGAAGCAGCAATGTTGGAAATTGACGTGCTACAGTTGCTTGGAAAATATGATAGAAATGGCAGTCGGTAAGTATTCCTCCTTTTTCATTATATTATTTCACATAATGACTTCTTTCTATCTCTGCGTTGAGGTACACCATTATTGGTTAAGGCATTTTTTCTTTTCAGCTGTGTTCAACTGCGAAATTGGTTTGATTATCGTAACCATATCTGCATCGTAAGTTAATAACTATTTGTTAGATGTGCTCTCCTCATGTTTGTAGTTAACTTTGGGGTTATGACTTCTTTGTCTAAATTGGCTTATAGGTATTTGAGATGCTTGGACCAAGCTTATATGATTTTCTTAGGAAGAATAACTATCGCGCATTCCCTGTTGATCTTGTTCGTGAACTTGGCAGACAGTTGTTGGAATGCGTAGCATGTGCGCATTTCTCATTTCTACTACATCTAAACCTTTCCAACCCATTTATTTTGGTTTATTGGGTGGAAACTGATATCATAATTCTTACAAAATCTAATTTGTGGTTACGTTCTATATGTTGTAGTCATACATGATTTGCGCCTCATCCATACTGATTTGAAGCCAGAGAACATCCTTTTTGTTTCTCCAGAGTATATAAAAGTGCCGGACTATAAGGTACATGCCCAAGGAGGGATGTCTAATCTTGAATTGTATTTCTACCACTACTTTTGTAGTTATGCTCTAACTTTTCATTTGAAACGTTTCTTATCATTCACTATTACAGGTTCAAACGCAGTTACCTATTGATGGAATTGCATACAAGAGATTGCCAAAGTCAAGTGCTATTAAAGTTATAGATTTTGGGAGCACAGCTAATGGCGACCAGAATCACAGCTATATTGTTTCTACAAGGCACTACCGAGCTCCTGAGGTTATACTTGGTATGCAGCACTTTGGCATATAATACCTTTTAGTTGTGATCATGCATATGTCCCTAACAGGTCCAATTCTTATTTCACTTTTCAGGACTTGGGTGGAGTTATCCATGTGATATGTGGAGTGTTGGTTGTATCTTGGTAGAACTCTGCACCGTAAGCTCACATCCTTCAACTTTTCACTTCCTTGGTATCTTGAAACAGTTATGAAGTCTTATAGTGGTCTTCACAGGGAGAAGCATTATTTCAGACGCATGAAAACTTGGAGCATTTGGCTATGATGGAGAGGGTTTTGGGCCCTTTACCTCAGCTCATGTTGAAAAGAGTAGAGTGAGTGCACTCTTCTTAGCCTATTTAGTATTGTTAGCCCTTAAATTATGTGAAGAAAATTTCAGTAGATCAAACTTCACATTCTACTTTTTGGGTTGGGGGAGTGGGGTTGGTTCAGTCGACATGCTGAGAAGTATGTAAGAAGGGGCATATTGGATTGGCCAGATGGTGCAACCTCTCGGGAAAGCATTAGAGCTGTTATGAAATTACCACGTCTGCAGGTATAGGTTTATTGTGCTTAGATCTTGAAGTTGTATCGCTAGTTAGTTCCTGTTGGCATGCTGATGACAAGCATATTCTATGTAAATACTGGCTTTGTTAGTTTGCATGCGAGTTACAAGTCTTGTGTACATTTTGTATTTCATTTTCGTTTTCATGTGTTTATGTACTCTGCATTCTTGGCAGAATCTAGTAATGCAACATGTTGATCACTCTGCTGGGGATATAATTGATCTACTGCAAGGTCTTCTTCGGTATGATCCATCTACCCGATTAACTGCTCATGAAGCCCTTAGACACCCCTTTTTTACAAGGGATTATTACAGGAGATTTTAACAAGGTGATTCTACAATATTTGCACTAGAATTGTCTGTTGTTTGAAAATTAATCAAGAGTGAAGGAGGGTGATGTGGCTCTTTGGAGTGTTTTCTATTCTTGTATTTCGGCTTTCCGAGCAAGAGGAGAGGCTGGCCATGATTTCCGGATTTTCTTTTTCTCTGTGAACTTTTCACACATTAATGAGCCTTTGTAAATAAACGTGTCATTGGGAGAAGTTTTTCTCCTTGTTCATTTGTTATCCTTTTTAGGAGTTGATCACCATTAAGTAAGAGGGAGGGTTGATTTCACAAAAATGTTAATCATTGGATATGTATAATTTCATACTTAAAAGTAACGAATCTATGTTTTCCTTAACATGTGATATTATAGTTTCCATTAAATGACGTCTGTTTCAAAATTCCAGTTGTTAATACAGCAAATTTGCACCGTCAGGTAATGCAAACATTGATTGAAAAGAAGGTTTAATCAACTAACCAGTGGAAACAGCGAAATAATCAAGCAAGTTTAGGAATGACTCCAGTGAGATATGCTCAGGACGATCCCCAAGATAATTTCTTACAAGTTGGGAACGAATCAAATATAAAGAGTTTCCAGGTACTTCCACATCAACGTTTTGTTCTACATTTGGTTGCTCGTAGAACACCTGTAGGAGGGTCAGTGACCATGATAGTGCAGTGACCATATAACCAATACGAGTATCGTAGTATACCCAGATTAGATCGTACCCTGAAAACCCCTTTGACGTCAAATAAGATTCCATTCTGATTAACCTGCTGTACAAACAGTTGGCTATACTTTGGAGGAAGTCGAACCTGACTGGTCATCATGTGAATATTGACGAACCTGGACTCACGTTTTGCTGCCGAGAATGGTTCAACATATTGAGTTGCAATAACAGTGTTCCCATAATATAGATCAATGATCAAGGAACTAAAGTCCACACTCATCTTCTTGTTTGGATTTGTGAAGTTAGCAAGCACCTGAAGATCAGCATTTAGCAGAGAGCTATTGTCGATTAGAGAGGCAGTGTCGAGGTATGCTACATTGAGAGTGGCACTTGAAATCTGAAACCAGGGATTCATTGGACGGTAGACAAGATATATTATGAGGACAATAAGACCTCCGAGAAACACTATTATCCAAAATATAGCACAGAAGACGGCACCAAACCAATATATGGCTCTGGTTGGTCGTGGGGTTGGCACTCGGGGGACATAATGTCCCCTGCCACGGTGATCTGGAAGCTGTGTTGCTCCGGTCACTCCTTGGGCACGACGGGGGTGATCATCTTGTTGCTTTTTTCCTACCCGTGGTTCTCTCTCATTTTCTTTTTGATGGCCCCTTGGTGGTAGTATAGGCGCAGGAGGATGGCGGTCCTTTTCCTGAATCTCCACACGTTTTTTTGGATGTGGTTGTTGGCTTGTTTGCCACGACCATGGACTGTTGTATTGGCCATCCTCTGATCGACCATGTGGGTATTGTTGGCCATGAGGTGGTGGTGCTGGTGTCAACCAAGGGCTACGGTATTGCTCATCAAACAGTGGATGTGCGGCTCGTGGGTGGAGAGGCTGGCTTACCTGGTCCCGGACCTCTGGCTGTGATACTTCATGTCTCGGCGGAGTTTGAGGAAGTTGGCCATCACGTTGCCGGTGGAGTGGCCCGTAAAAATGTGGGTTGGTTTCAGGGTGGCGAGACATGGATATGGAGACTAATGGTAAGAAGTGAAGAGAAGTAATAGGTGTGATGATGGAAGTTGAATGAGTAGGTGTAAGAAGTGGAGAAGAGGATGACTTGATGAGAAGTTCAAGTAGGATTCATGCAAAGGCAAAGAATCAAACACAAGCTAATTAGAGGAGGCAAGTAATCTTTTAATGTTTGCCTTTTTTTCTTAAGGTTCTTTGCTAAGATAGGTCAGTCTGTACTTGCATAGTCCCTGAAATATGATCACAGACCTGACTTATTTGTCTTGAGCTCTACTACATAGTTTGACTGGTTTGTGACGCCAAGAACATAATTTCAAGACCTCTAATATTGTCCATTCTACTTTCTATGTGGCAAATCTCACATTTCCCACTTTGACCCACTTCAGAAGGAAAATGGTTAAAGGGGGAAAGGAAATTTGATATAGTTTTCTAAGTTGATACCTTTTACAATTAGGCCAAGTTAATTTATAGTTAGGTTGATGGACCCTTAAAGTCTTAGGCGACGGTTGGTTCGTACAAGAGAATGATAATAGGAATGAGAATGAATATAGCGAAGAATGAGAATGGATATTATCATTATAATATGATGGTTGGTTAAGAGGAAAAAATGATTACCATTATGGTTGGTTTGTAAAAAATATTAAAAAATAAAATTATTATATTTTAATTAATTAATTACATAATTTAATTAATTATATTGTAATTAATTAATTACAATATGTTAATTAATTAATTATATTTTACTTAATTATATTGTAGTTAATTAATTGTTATTAATATTTTAATTAATTAAAATATTTTAATGAATGAATGAATTATATTTTAATTAACTATATTGTAATTAATTAATTAATTACAACATTTTAATTAATGAATAATTATATTTTAATTACTTATATTATAGCTAATTATTATATTTTAATTAATTAATTATTAATAATATTTTAATTAATCATATTGTAATTAATTAATTATATTTCAATTGATTAATTATATTACAATTAATTAATTATTAATATTATTTAATTAATTATATTGTAATTAATTAATTAAAATATTTTAATTAATTAATAATTATATTTTAATTAATTATATTTTAATTAATTGTAAAAAGCACACTCATACAGAACAAGAACAATGATACTCATTCCTTTAGATTAGGAAAGAAATGAAGTATTACCTAAAAATAAGTAATCAAAATAATGACTTTATAATCATAATTAGCGGCTAAACATAATCTTTCATTTTATAACTGTTCTTTTTTTCATACCCTTAGAAATGCCTTACAAGACTTCAATTGACCGTGCGCAACGCGGCATTATTAATTTATTTATATAATAAGACTTCCATTTTATTAAAAGAGGTTAACAATAGACTCAAAGGCTACAAGCCGTTCTCTGCTACTCACACACAACTTATCTGACGCTTATTTTACAACATTTAACTACTGAAGACCAGTTCACACATGCCACGAGGATACCAACACGAGAAGACATTGAAAGCAGAATTTCACTGGGATAAAACATCTTTCAGTCAAGTAAACAAATCAAGTTGTATGTGAACCAAGCGTATCACTAGATTCTCGGATGATGAGGATTTTATCTCTGTAATCAAGTCATGGATTTCTCCCAAACGCTTCGAAGTATTTGGTTCTTCATTCTAATGATATGATGAAAGTTCTGCTCCGTCACTCCTTAAGTTTTTGTTGAGCTCTGTGAACAGACAATAGCATTGATTTCATCAATTCATCAGACATTAATAGTTCGAGTTAAGGTGAACAAAGAAAAGGAAGAAATTACACAACATGAAAATTAAATTCAAGACGTTTTGAGTTGGAAAATCCATACCTCTCCGTCTCAATTTGAATACTTGAATCTACTAATTAGTGTTCCCCAGACGACTTCATCCTATAAAACCAAGTCGTATCAGGGAGTCAGACCCTACTTGTTGAAGGCCTAGGCAACATAAAAAGACAACAGTTTAGTGCCTTTCTCATTTTCTGGGTATGTACATCATGATCACAGATCATAAAGAAATCAAAGAAAATATTAGATAATCTAAAGTAAATAAGAAGACAAATACTATTCAACTCGAGCTTTATTTAACATTAGTGCTATCTAATATGCAGAATAGTCTATCTTCAAAGAATATGAATCGTGAAGTCATATAAGAGCTTACTTTAACTGAGTAGCCGGTAATTTCCTTAAAATACTCTGAACTTCTTCGTTCCATATATAATTTCATGGAATCAGTGACAAACAACATCAAGCTGAGACAATGGAAACAGAGAAAATTAATAGCCGCTATAAATTCTTGCACAAAAACAATGAATGGATAAATTAAGATATTTCAAAGTTGAGCACTAGTTACCTTTTGATGTCGGGGCACCTCCTTTTGAATGGAGTGCACTGATTAGTTCCTTTGAAACAGCTTTATCAAGAGTAAAGCCTTTTTCCATCATTTGATCCCACACTGTACAAGCAACTGAAAGTTTATTTTCTCGAATAAGCCCTCTAATGATCAACTTATACGTTACTTCATCCGGATAAATGCCTCTGCTCTGCATTTCTTTGTATAGATACATTGCTTCATCAACTCTTAGCGATTTGCAAAATCCATTTATAAGGGCGTTATAAGAAACAGCATTAGGGGAAATCCCCTGTTTTCCCATCTCACTAAAAACTTTATAAGCACTCTCAACTTTCATGCTCTTGCATAAATAATCTACGATTGTATTATAAAGTATTCGATCAGGCAACAGACCCAATGCTATCATCTGATCATGAAGCTTCTTCAGTATGTCAGGACTACCTTCTCTATGACAAGAAGTAATAAGTATTGTGAACGTCACCACATCAGGATCAATACCCTTCTGCTTCATTTTCTCAAACAGTCTATAAGCCTTTCTGGTACTTCCTTGCTTGCATAATGCACTAATTATAGTGTTGTATGAAACAACATCACACAACCCTTTTGTCTCCATCTTTTCCACCATCAATCTATGGGCTTTGTCAACACACTTAACTTTACAAAGTGCCTTCAGAAGTTGGTTGTAACTGTACACATCTGGTTCTATGCCAATCCTCTCCATCTTATCCACTAACCTCTCTGCGTCTTCCAACATAATCTCCTGACAATAGTAGTTCAAGAACACATTGTATGTGACCAAATCCAATTCAGGCCCATGCCTACTCATAAAAGAGGCAAGCGCCTCCGCTTTATCAATCTTGCCTACTTTAAAAAACCCACTAATTAATGCATTATAAACGAATGTACATAATTCAGCTCCTCTATCACGCATTATGTCAACTATAAGTTCATAGGCCAAATCTACCATCCCTCCTCCACACAACCCAGCTACAAGTGCTGCACAGGCCTTGTTATCCGGTTTCAAGCCTTTGTGAATCATATCATGCCAAAATTGTACTGCAGTATCAAATTTATTTAGTTTGCACATGTTGTCAATAATAATAGTGTATGATACAACATCAGGTTCTCTTCCTCTCTGAACCATTCTCTTAAACATCTCCATAGCTGATTCTAACCTTCCCTCGCTGAACAGAAGATACAAGCAATCATTGAAAGCCCATATGTCCGGCACGCAATTAAGTCTCTCCATATCACGCAACAATTCATCAATGAGTGCAAAGTCCTTAACTTGACACAGCCCAGAAATGAATCGAGAGTAAGTGAACGGAGATAGCGAAAACCCACCCAAACCCATCTCAGAATATCTCTGATAGGCTACTTCGAATTGAGAATGTCGAACCAAAACACCGATAAATCGGTTATAGTCCACGCCGAAAACGCGGCATTTTGACTGAGTCATTTCGTCGAATACTTGGATTGCGTTCTCAAGGAGGCCTGTTTTAACATAGAAAGCAATACGAGCGCGATATATGAGGCGTTGTGCGCCCAAAGATTGAATCATGTCAGGGAGATAGGCATAGCAAGTGATTGGATAGTAACCTCATGGAGCAGTCAAAGCAGGACTGTAGTGAGAATCATGGAGAAAGAAACCGAAAAATTTAACAAAGTATATGTGCTTCATATAAAAGAAGCTTTCAACGAAGAATAAAGGTTTAGAGAGAAGATAGTAGGTAGCATTAAACTATAAAACTGGTTTTGGCGATGGAGAAAATGCGCAGAAAAGAATAGAAAAGCAGCAGAAAGCCGAAACTACTCGTCGAGGGGAGGCGAAGATGGGGGCCCAAAATAGAAACTTCAACCATTGAGAACTTCTTTTGGGCTCCAATGGATGCATTTAGGCCCCTTGATGGACAACGCGCGAGTCTGTTTTTTTCTTCTTTATGCAAATGTTTCAGACTACAAGTGATATCTTTCGTTACATTAAACTAGATTGTAAAATTGAAGATATCTTATGTGGTAATAAAAATAAGGTACTATGATTTGATGATTGTTTTAGGTGTAAATACTTTTTTAAAAAATTAAACAGTGAAAAAGCTTTAATATTATAAAATATGTATGAACAATGTGAGGGGTTTGATCAATGCAAGTTTTTTTTTTGTTTTGGTAATATGATCAATGCAAGTTTTTAATTGATACAAGCTAGAGATGATAGTAGGCTGGGCCAAGTTCGAGGCCCTAACCTAAGATTCACTTGAGTATTAGGACACAGGCCTAGAAACTAACTAGATTAGGCCTCAGGAGACTTTTATTGTCACATTCAAGTCATAGTGTATTTCACAAATTAACACAATCACTTTCGCGAGCGTACAATAGGTAAAAGGCTAAGGAGGGATTCTTGACCCAATAGACTAGACCGTGCTTACTGGCGAAGAAGGTTAAGGGGAAGGAAGGGAGTATAACTGGACACTACATCAGTAAGGATTGCATTATAACATTCTAAAACCAATATCAGTTAGTGTACAAAATTCTAAACGAGATTAAAGTAAGCATTGTGGCTAGGAAAGAGGAGTATCGACTGACTCCAAGTATGAGGGCTAGATGGCATATATGACAACCGTTCTTGATCCTTTTGTTTTTACGTTGTATGCCTAGTAGGTGTTTTGCAGTGAATTGACTTGGTGTATATAGTGTTGGGAAATCGGGTTGGGATCTGATCCGAACCGCAGCGAAATAATCGCGAAACTTTTTCGTGATTTTTGATTTCCCGAAAACCAAGATTTATTTAATTCTATAAAATGATTAATACGAATCATAATAAAACGAATTTTAATTTGTACCTTATTCCGGAGCTCGATCTTTATTTTGATGCATCCCTCGAACCGTTTCCGAAACCGATTCGTCTCAACCACCGTAGCCGCACAAGTCTCTGGCCTCCAACAATATCCACAGAATAGGTTGAGAGAACTCTGTAACTTTTACAGAGAGGGTTAAGCATGAAGTGCTAGCTCCATA
>JANZXR010000003.1:8798816-8835926 GCA_027575705.1 Erythroxylum echinodendron
ACAAGATAAATAATGCCTTTAAATAATTTGTCACTAAAATACAACCAAAGCGATTGGCTGTAGGGCATAAACCAACATATAGGGCAATGACAGATGTGGTCTCCTCCCCTTCTACATTATTTTTCGTAACTCCATTAATCAATTATTTCTTATTTAAAAAAAAAAGATTGCATTATAACTTTTATACTTGTACTGTTTTAGTTTAGCAAAGTGGTCAGTTAGATATGCCAAAGGTGAACACCTTTTTCCTTTAGTTTAATTACACCAGCTTAGAAGTTGATGGAATCCATAATGATAACTCAAAATGGCAAAAAAAAAGGAGTCCAAAACTACATAAAAAAGGGTATATATCTATATCTAAATTTATATCTATATCTATATCTATATCTATATATATACTTATGTGTGTTGAATTGCTATCTATATATATATAATTCATTCTTTAAACTTACAGAAAACTTAGCTAAACAGCAAGTCATTATAATATCATATTATCTTTCCTTTTCACATAATTAAAAGAAGATTACCTAAACTTCTGTGTTAGATCCATAAAGATATAGCTAAATAAAGACATCCTTCATATGTGGAGCTCTTACTACATGGGTGTGCAACTGGAAGAGATGAATATAGGCATAGGTAAAGGTGTATTCAAAGGAAATCGCAATGGTTCTTTCACCTAGAGCGGGAGCGGGAGTAGATTTACTCATTATAGATATGGATGAGCACGTCTCTGCTCATTTTGTCTATGATTTATGAGGTTTTTAAGAATTTATTAATAGGCATATTAATGAAACCACTTAGGCTCAGTCAGGGCCGGTCATGAGATTTTATAGGCCCGGGACGAAAGAGAAGATGTAGGCCCTTGACTTTAATTAAAAATAAATTAGAAAAAAAATCTTTTTTTAATAAACTATATTCTACATTATTAAAAGTGGGCCCTGGGCAGGGGCCCAGCTTGCCCCTGCCCTAGGCCGGGGCTGGGCTCAGTAATGCTTTCTTGATGCTCAAACATATTCTCTCTCTGGATTGATAATTTAAAGATGGAAAAAAAATCCCATTTTTTGTCATTTTTTTGGTAATTTAAGATAATTATGATGTTATAATCAAAAATGAAATTTTGGCTATGGAGATTTTGTGCGATTAGAAGTTCATATAGATACAAAGGGCTTTGATAGGAAAGTTCAAGAGTAAAAAGAGTATATTTGAGCTCTCAATGTAATACATGTCAGCTCCTTAATCACATACTTCGAATTGAACGCGAAGAGGCAGAAAATGAAAAAATGTGAAAAATTTTGATTTTTTATTTTGAAACTTCAACCGAACTTTTTGAAGCTGAATCGAGCCCGAATTTACCGTCATTTTCACCGGAAATGAATTCCGGGATACTAGTTAAATCTTTCCAAAGTTTTCTCAAAACATGAGCTTT
Source organism: Erythroxylum echinodendron (assembly GCA_027575705.1). Lineage (NCBI taxonomy): Eukaryota > Viridiplantae > Streptophyta > Magnoliopsida > Malpighiales > Erythroxylaceae > Erythroxylum > Erythroxylum echinodendron. Next base: position 8,800,243 of record JANZXR010000003.1, read on the forward strand.
CTTAACAGATTAGAGATTCTTTATGCTCGTGATTGATATCAACAACTGCAGGAGACCATAAACTATTTATATAGCTTCTATATCAGACTTTCCCATCACAAAGTCGATATGAACCAAGTCCACACTAAAATAGATTTATTTTCTATCTGGACTTCGACCCATTGAATTAGATCATTTATTGGGTCACTTTATTATCTTTATCTAGATCAAATTATATAACTTAACCTATAATTTATTTAAAAATAAAATTATAATTAAGAATTATCCACTAAATAAAAAATTGATAAAATTACCCTTACGACAAAAAATGTCTAACAGTCGCTTCAGACTAAAACAACTGGGACTTATTTAAAAACTTGCTTTACACATAAACCTCGTGACCCCCTCGTTGCTTTTGGCTAAACATCTTTTGATAGAGAAGAGGAAGCAACAAATTGCTTTTGGTTTTTATTAGTTAAGTTTTTTTTTAAATACAAGATTATGAATAAAACTTAATTTTAAAATTTTATTATAAATTTAATTTGAACTTAAAATGAGACTCATTTTAGTGTTTGAGTTGAGTATATGGTTAAATATTTTTTTTAAAAATTGATTTGAGTTTTAGTTCAATCCATTCCATGGATAATTTTAATCAACATCTATGCTCCCGTATTAAGAAACTTTGACTAAAGAACCTAATTTGTTAGATTATCATTTTCGTCAAATATTTTCATAAAAAATCAATAAAAAATATGTAATTCATAACTTAAATATGATGTTTTAAATTATTAAATCATAAAAATTTAATAATAAATCAAATCACATATGTCTTTGTCTTGTATTCAAATTAATATAAAAATATTATAACTTATAGATTTATTTAGTTATTTATGGAAAATTAGAAATCTAATTTTTCTAACAAAGAAAAAAAAACTAACCTCCAACATATACCATCTTGTTCATACTCTGCCAACTTATTTGGTCCTCACTTCTATTTAATTTACATTTCTATGGTACTATATTAAAAGTGAAAAATAGATAGCAAATAACTCCCAATCAATTAATTATTAGGAGAGCCAAAGATTGTATATGATGTAGTCAAATATTAGTCAATGTTAACCTACTTCACTCATATACAATACCTATTCAAATTTTACTGCAAAAGGTCTAGTTTACACTAGAACTTTGGAGGGATAAATTGGAGTCGAAGGACTTTAAATTGAGTAAAACTAAGACCGAATACTTGGAACGTACCTTTTCAGGCCATACGGTGACTTCCAATATTGGAGATAAAGATTGATTCAAAAGTTATATACCTCAGAAATAATGTTCTAAGTATATAGGATCTATCTTCTAAAGCAATAGAGAGATCATTGAAAACACAATTCACCGTATCAAATCAAGGTGGCTTAACTGGAGAAGTGATTCAGGAGTTTTATGCTACAAAAACACACCATTCAAGCTCAAAGGTAAGTTCTATCATTTAGCGATTAAGTCAACATGCTACATGTAATAGATTGTTGACCTATCAAACATGTGCATTGTCATAAGTTAATGGTGGCGAAGATGATAATGCTCGACCTTACTAGAAGAGATAGGGTCAGGAATGTAATGATAAGAGATAATTAAAGGTGAATAGTATTAATGAAAAATTAAAAGAGACAAGGCTTATGTGGTTCAAACATGTTAAAAAGAGACTCCTTGATGCTCTAGTGAAAAGATGCGAGAAAATTGTATTTAAAGATTGTAAGAGAAAAAAAAGAAAGCTTAAGAAGAACTGGAGGGAAGTGGTCAATAATTATATGACTTTGTTGGAACTTGCTGAGGATATAGTCTTTAACAAAAAACTTTGGCGTACTAGGATAAGGGTAAAAGATCTCACTTAGAAAGGTCTTTTTCTTTCTCATGAGTCTTTTAAACATTTTCCTTTAAGACTTAAGTCTTGTATTAGCTTAAACATGTAAACTACACATTCTCTTATGTAGCCCTAAATATGTCCTTGTATTGACTTATTTGATTTAGTTATTTATTTACTTGTCTCCTTATTTATTTGTGTATTTATTTACCATTTTTATATTTTATTCTTATTTTTAACCTTGATTTATATCTGTTGTAATATTGATTTTATTATAATAGATATAAAACAAGGTTAGGTAACTAGAGCTATCGAAATGTGTAGTGATTTTCTAATCAAGGAAATAACCCAAATTCCTATGATTTGTTTGCACTATGAATTTTATACCAATAACATAGTGATGCCATTGTCGTATATCCATCACTAAAGTCAAAATTTCTTTTTCATAAATAGAACGATGGATATATTTAAAAGACAGGGGTCTACTAAAGTATGAAATTAAATGTCCATCTTGTATGAGGACAACTCCAATTCAATCTCCTGATTAGTCTGCTTCAATTGTTAGAGGTTTTATCCAGTCTAGTAGAGTAAGCGTAAAAGCTTGTGTTAAAGATAATTTAAGCTAATTAAAGGCTTGATTAGCCTCTGAAGAGAAATAGAAAGCATTCTTCCACACTAGTTGTGACAAAGGATGACTGTTTGTCCATACCCTTTGATAAATCTATGATAATAACCAATTAAACACAAGAAACTTCTAAGTTGTCTCAATGTCTAAGGGTATAAGCCAATCTCTAATTGCATTAATTTTCTTCAGATTTAGGGTGACACCATGAATAATGATTATATTCCCTCCTTCACCCAAATGAACATTTTGATTGATTAATATACAATTGGTGTTTTTTTATGCTATAAAAGAACATCCCTCAAATGATAAAATATTGCTCCCATGTTAAACTATGTATGAAGATATCATAAAATAATAATAATATAAACTTACTCATATATGCTTTAAAGATGGAGTTCATCAGACATTGAAAAGTTTTTGGCACATTAGTTAACCTAAAGGGCATAACTAGAAATTTGTATTGACCTTTTCATGTGTGAAAGGTTATCTTATGCACATATTTTAGATCCATTCGAAATTGACAGTACCCATCTCTTAAATCGAGCTTAAAAAAAAATGCTCTGGTCCTTTTAATTCATCCATTAATTACATCCATTAACAGAATGTGAAATTTATATTTAATGGTTTTATTATTCAAAGTCCTATAATCTACATAGAATCACTAAGTTCCATCTTTCTTTTTGACTAATATGACAAGTAAGGACAAATAACTAACACTTTTTCTAATTAGTCCCTGATGCAACATTTGTTCAATTAATTCCTATAAAACTTGTTTTCAATCCCTGTGCACTTATACGGATTCATATTCAATTTATTCACTCTTTTTTTCAACACAATTTTATAATCATGAGACCTAGAGGGTGGTAATCCCTTAGGTTCTTGAAATAAGTTTGCATATTCTGCGAGTAATGTTTGTAACGCCTTTGTTAGTTTATCATACAAAAATGACCATAACGAGTTTGCAATAGAGTGAAACCATATTTTTGTTTCATTCCTCCCACCTATACCTCCAATTTGGGGTAATAACAAAAATTAATACACCACCTCATCTCCTGTTAAACATTTCTCCATTTTCCTCCCTAATAATTAAGGTATTCTTTTAATTGTAACTTCATTTCTTAACTCCATCTTAAGTCCTGTCAATCAAATCTCATTATCCCCTTATTGTAGGTAAATTAATATCATCCAAAATGGGAAGTCAATGCACCCCTAACACTATATCACTACTTCTAATATCAATGATCAAGGCATGTACGACAAATTCATATGCTCCCATCACCTATTTAAATGATTTACACTTCTTATGAAATTTAATTTGCAAACCCCCTCTAACGAAAAGTTTCACATGTTTTTTTTCTTCAATTGAATCACCTTGTTTATTCATCAATCTTTCTTCTACAAATTTGTGAGAACTTGCATCATCTACTAATATATAGATGACTATCCTACTATACCTACCTATCACCTTTCTTTGTTAAAATTTTTTCAAAATCATAGTTGTCATTGCTTGTAATGAAAATAGGTAGATGGTCTCTTCTAGTAATTGTTCATCTTCATATTCATCTACTTCCTCAATTTTCACAACATATATTTACATAATTCTCTTTTTATATTTATGACCCATGTTATTCTTCAACTCACAATAAAAACATAAGCCCTTAGCCTACCTTTTATCTAATTCCTTAACATTAGTTATCCTTGTCATCCTCTGCTCATTACTTTTAATACCATGGTTACTTGTTGGTCTAGGTAGGATTCTTACTATTAGTCTTAAATTTTGTTATTGATTTCCTGGCATAAATAAATCTTTGTTCCCTCTCCTTTCCTACCTATAACATTTATGCATTACTATTATGTGTTTCTTCATCAGGTCATAAGCTTGTTATTAATTTCCTGGCACAAAGAAATCTTTGGTCCCTCTGCTTTCCTATCCATAACAATTATGCATTACTATTACATGTTTCTTTGTCAGGTCATAAGCTTGTTGAAGAGTTCTTTCTGCTCCTATTCTTATTAGATACTCAATTCATGGTTTGAGTCCTTTAAGAAAATAACTTATCAAATATGGTTGTAGCATAACTAACTTGTGGGACAAAAGATCAAATCTTGCACAATACTCCTTGATTGATCTTTCCTGCCTTAACTCCTATCAGGTCCTTAAACATACTTTTACTAAATCACTGCTCTAGTGCCAACAAATATTCCCAACAACTTGATTCTTCGGCTATCATGTCAATGCTTCACCCTCTAAATATATTGTATTTATTCCCACTTTAAGCTCTGAGTGCATTTTATCTAAGTAGAAGAATTGGTCACTTTTATAATTCAATTACTTAACCCCTCTCTTAAAAAACTCAATCTTAACTGATAGAGTAGGTATACAATACCAGTGACTTCCATATCCAACTCGATTTCCCACTTCTAGTGCTCTTCTATCTATTCCTTCCGACATACTTTGGTTGATTTGCCTCATCAACTATGCAATTTTTTCTTTTATTACATATAGACCACTTGTGTATTTCATTTCTATTTCTTGCATCTGCGTCTACATCTTCATATTGTCTTCCAATTTTTGCAGATCATGGAAGTGTGTTCCTTCCATCATACTCTAACGATTCTTGAGTTATGATACTAATGAAATATGTGTTTAATGATAACCCTAATTTCAATAACAAAATTTAAGGTTTAGAGAAGAAGAAGAATAAGCATTGTAAAGAGAATAATCAAAGGTTGTTAATTCGTTAGCTTCTGATGTTCCCTTTATAGTGGTCATACAGCCATCAATACACATCCACTAGAATTATTACACCTATCATCTATTCTTTACTAACTCGATGATGTTGTTTACACACTTTTTTAACCATTATACAATCATATGATGTTACTTCATTATTTATAGTATTGCTCTTCATCTTCTCGTAAACACTTTTATGGATCGATGAACAAAGACAAATAAGCCTGAATCCATTATAGTGTAATGTTCTTGATCACAGTTTATGCACTCTCGCCTTCGTACTTTTCTCTGTTCTCTCAATAGTGCAAGAACCTCAATCTTTGATGTGTTAAACATAACTTCTTTTTTAAGGGAGAGGAAAAGGTTAATTGTTCATTAACCCTAAGGAATCTAATTACCTTAACAAGCCCAATAACCATTATTTTGGGCCTACCTTCATATTAGAATCCATTAAAGTAATATGGGGCACCACATTAATTATTAGAATTAATTTAACAATCTCCCACTTGACCCATGTTACGATTTAATGATGCAACAATAAAAGTTTCAGTACACACAATACATTAAATCAATCAAGTCATCCTTAATTGAATGGAATCATGGCGATCACAAGTTATACAATATGATTCCTTCCATGTATCATAGAATCAACTCAACTCATATAACCTTAAAGTGGGTAATTTTGTAATTTGTTATCTTACATAAACAATTATTGTATACAACATAATATGGATAACAAGTAAATGAGCAAAAACAAATGTGACTATAATGAATTCACAAGTGTCATGACAATTCGAGCAAGACAATTATATGTATATATACATGTCAGAACTCTATGCTAATAAGGACTTATCTATAATGCCCATCCGTTCAACATGGGCAATAAATATTTTAGAGGGTAAGCCTTTAGTTAATGGATCTGTTATTATTAAAGTTGTACCAATATGCTCAATTGACACTTTATGTTTTTTCACTTCTTCTTTTACAGACAAGTACTTCAAATCTATGTGTTTCGAACCTTTTGAATACTTGTCATACTTAGCGAAGAAAACGGCTGCAGAATTATCATAATAAATTCTTAACGGTCTAGCAATATTATCGCCAAGATCAAAACCTAAGATAAAGTTCCGCAACCAGAATCCATGAACCATGGTCTCAAAGCATGTCACAAATTTAGCCTCCATAGTGGAAGTAGCAATGACGGATTGCTTTCCACTTTTTCATGAAATTACTCCTCCAGCTAATAGGAACATATAACAGAATGTAGATTTCTGTGAGTCTACACAACCGGCATAGTTTGAATCCGAGTAACCTATCACTTTGAGATGGGTTGATTTTCTATATGTGAGCATATAGTCCTTGATGTCTTGTAAATATCTAAGGACTTTCTTTTCGGTTTTCCAGTGGTCTATTCCAGCATTGTTTTGATATCGACCTAGCATTCCAATAGCAAAACTGATGTCTGGACGAGTGCATATTTGAGCATACATTAAGCTCCCAACTATTGACGCAGAATAGACTTCATTTCCTTACGTTCCAAATCGTTTTGTGGACATTGCATTTGACTAAATTTGTCCTATTTCTAAATTGGAACTATCCCAGTAGAGCACTTTTTCATTTTAGATCTTTCTAATAGCTTCTCTATATAACCTTTCTGAGACAATCCTAACAATCCTTGTGATCTATCACGGAATAGTTCTATTTCGATTACATAGGATGTTTTATTCATATCTTTCATTTCGAAATTATTAGAAAGAAAATTCTTGACATCATGTAACAAAACCATATTATTCGCAGTAAGAAGGATATCGTCAACATATAGAACTAATATAATGAACTTGCTCCCATTGACCTTCATATAGATACACAGATCAACAGTGTTCTCTACAAAACTGTAAGACATAATGATATCAATAAACTTAAGATATCATTGTCAGGAAGCGTGTTTCAGTCCATATATTGACTTCTTTAATTTACACGCTAACTTATCATTTCCTTTGGTTTTAAAACCTTCTAGTTGATCTATGTACACTTCTTCTTCCAAGTCACCATTTAGAAAGGTGATCTTTACGTCCGTTTTGTGAAGCTCTAAATCATAATAGGCCACCAAAGCTATAACAATTCTTAAAGGGAAGTTTTTTGAAACTGGAGAGAAGGGCTTTTTATAATCAATGTCATCCTTTTGAGTATAACATTTGGAAAAAAAAGTTTAGCTTTATACCTTTCAATGTTGCCTTGTGAGTCACGTTTGGTCTTAAAGACCCATTTACAACCCACTTGCGTTGCACCTTTCGGCAACTTAACTAATCCCTAGACTTTGTTGTCATCCATTGATTTCAACTCTTCTTTTATATCACTGAACCATTTTTCAGAATTGTTACATCCTATGGCTTGTTTGAACGAGACTGGATCCTTATCAATGCTCAAGTCACATTCATGTTCAAATGATTAAATTTCATAGTCACTTAAAATAGCTGGTCTTCTTTGCCTTACAGACCTTCGTATTGCTATTTCTTATGGCATCACTTGATCATTTGTAACTTGAATATCTTTAGCTGATTCTTCATTAATATGTTCAATTTGTGGAATTGGAATATTAATTTGTTGTTCCGGTATGTTGCATATCTGTGATACAACAAGAGGAATAACAATCGATGGGATCATGTTTGATGTAGTAGTATCTACTTGATTTAGAGTAGGTAATCTCATGAATATCCACTTTTCAATGAACCGAGCATTACTAGACTCAACTATTCTCGTACTATGGTTAGAACAGTAAAAGATGTACCCCTTTGACTTTTCAGGATAGCCGATGAAATAACCACTAACAGTTCTTGCTTCAAGCTTCTTTTCATGTGGATTATATAGCCTTACTTTTATCAGAAAACCCCAAATGTAAAGGTGTCGTAAACTAGGTTTCTTTCCTCTCCACAATTCATAAGGTGTCTTAGGAACTGCTTTATTAGGAATCTTATTAAGTAGATACGCAGAGGTCTTTAATGCATATATCTACAATGATAACGGTACAATACTATAACTTAACATACTCCTAAGCATATCTATAAGAGTATGATTTTGCCTTTCGGCTAAACCATTTTGTTACGGTGTACTAAGCATTGTGTATTGCGCACATATGCCTCGACTTATAAGAAAGTTTGTAAATGGACCTGGACATTGTCCACCTTTATCGAATTTTCCATAATATTCGCCACCTCTATCGGACCTCACTATTTTTACTTTTCGATCTAACTACAATTCTACCTCATTAACGAACACCTCTAGGATGTCAACAGACTGAGATTTTTCATGCAGTATATAAATATAACCATATCATGAGAAGTCATCAATAAAGGTAATGAAATAATTTTTAACGCCACAAGAAGGAATGTCGAAAGGACCACAAATGTCAGAGTGTACCAATTCTAGTAATTCGTTACTTCTTGTGGCCGGATGCTTTGATATATGTTTGGTTTACTTGCATTTGATGCAATCCACACATATATCCAGTCAACAAAATCCAATGGAGGTAGGATTTCATTTTTGACTAACCTTTGTACCCTTTCTTTAGATATATGACCTAATCTTTTATGCCACCAAAAAGCAGAACATTCATTTTATGCATTACGTTTACTTCCTATAATATGGTCAACATGAAATAGAGATGCAGCAAAATCAACATCAAGATTGAAACGATATAAACAATCAATTAAAGTACCAAAACCATAATAGTACTTGTGTTTATATAAGTAAAAAACATCGTTTCCAATCTTAAATTGAAATCCTACGTCATCTAACTTTGCAACAGAAACTAAATTCCTAGCACATTTAGGAACATAAAGATACTTTTCTAGATCCAGGTAACACCCAGTGTCTAAGATCAATATGTAAGTCTCAATGCCTTCTATCCGTGCCTTCATTCTGTTCCCCACTTATAAGAACTTTCAGTTCTGTTTATGGTTTGGATTGAAAGGAATCCCTATTGAACATGTGACACATGAGTAGTTGCACCAGAATCTAACCACTAGGTATTATTAGGCACTTCAATAAGATTTGATTCAAAACATACTAACACATAGTATGTACCTTTCTTTTCGAACCAAGCCTTTCTTTGAGGACAATCTTTTTTGAAGTGACCAGGTTTCTTACAGAAGTGACACCGCTTGTCTTTATGGATTTAGCACTCGTTAACTTTACTGAGAGCTTTGTCCTTATCTTTGCCTTTCTTTCCTAGTTTGTGTTTGCTGCTACTAACTCCTAGATGAAATGTGAGATGAACGGATTACTCCTTCATTTTCTTCATTCTCCCTTCCTAGTAAACCAACATGGGCTTAATTTCTTGAAGGCTCCATTTTTCTTTAATATTGTTATAATTCACCTAGAACTGGCCAAACTCAAGAGGAAGTGAGTTGATAATGAACTATACTAGAAAGGACTCACTCACATCTATACCCATAGATTTCAGCTTTGTAACACTTCTACCTTTTTCCTCCCTCTTATTCTGTAACATACAAAATGATTCCAAACTCATCATATGATCCTCCTCATTCGGTACCAAAGATCTTGAATCAACCAAGTGTACAAGGACTTGAATCACGAGAGGCATTTGTTGTTCATGTTCCTCAAAGCATATATGTATAAGTAAGGAAGCATAGCAACTCACTAATGTCAAACCATGCTGAAATGGCTGCAAACTAGGTTAAACAATATGAAAAAGCTCATGGTCCAGTTGTGAGTATCAAAAATGGAAAAAAAACCTCATAATTATTGGATGTTCTTACTAGTAGACAATTCTTGGAACATGTTTTCAGAAAGGAACAACTTTTGTCTTATGGGACTGATGGTATTGTTGCAGTAGTTTGTAAAGTTGCTGGTGAGAGAGAGTTCAATGAGTATAATACAGATTTTGAGGTTTTCCATAAGGCACTGCCTGGTGGGGCTGCTATGTCAAATGCTAGATCAGGAACTTGCCTCCCGACCAGAGAAATTGGATAAGGAAAATTAGGCAGAAATTTGCCAATGGTATGTCACATAATCCAATCTGATGTTATAGGCAAAAGTCTAATATGGCCATACAAACTTGTAAAGACGATGCTTTATTGTACACTCTTCACTATTATAAGTCAGAAGATCCATGTTGTTGCAAACACGAGCCTGATAGGGATGAAAGGCGGACTCCACTCTTATTGTGTTAAACATGGCATTGAAATAACTTTATTAGAACAAACGTGAGACATCCCCGATAATAGGTGGTTCTGCAAGCCTTGCGTGATGTAAATATTTAAGAAACTACTATGTTACTCATAAACTCGCGTTTGTTCAAGAACAACTTTGCTGCTTAGAGCAAGTAAAGAAGTTATAACACCAAAGGAGTGTTTTAAGTACTTAGGATCTCTCATCCAAAGTAATGGAGAGATTGATGAGGACATTATCCATCATATCAAATCAAGGTGGCTTAAATGGAGAAGGGCATCAGGAGTTTTGTAAAACAGGAAGATACCATTCAAACTTAAAGGTAAATATATCATTTAGCAATCAGGTCGGCCATGCTTTATGAGGAGAAGTGCTGGCCTATCAAATAGGTGCATAGTCATAAGTTAATGGTACGAAAGATAAGGAAATTTCGTTAAATGTGCAACTTTACTAAAAAAGATAAGGTTAGGAATGAAGTAGCGAAGGATTAATTAAAGATAACATATATTATTGAAAAATTAAAAGAGACAATGATTAGGTAGTTTGAAAATGTTAAGAGGAGACACCCAGATGCTCCAGTGAGAAGATGTAAGAAGATTGTACTTAGAGTCTGTAAGAGGAGAAAAGGAAGACCTAAGAAGAATTAGGAGGAGGTGATAAAGAATGATATAATCCTGTTGGAACTTGCTAAGGACATGGCTTGTAATAAAAAATTTTGGCGTACTAAGATATGAATAAATGATCCCTCTTTAAGAGATCCATGTAGTTTTTATAAGTCTGTTAGCTTTTTTTTCTCTCATATTTAACCTAATCTTTTAAACAAGTAATAATCTTTCTCCTACTTGTTTATTTATTTATTATTATTTTGCATAATAATTACTATTATGTTTTTCCTACATATTATTATGATTATTATTATTATTATTAGTTTTCTTATTATTTTCCTACTTATTATTATCATTTTATTTGTTTTTATTATTATCATTATTATTATTATTATTAATCTCCTACTTATTATTGTTAATATTATTAGTATTAGAAATATTATTATTATCATTACTAATTTCTTTTTAGCATTTTATTTTATTTTATTTTATTTATTTATTTATTCCTATTTCTTGTCGGTTAAGTGTAATGCTACGTACACTAAACCTCCCCAAACCTCTCATTTAGCGAAATTTTTTATTGTAATTTTATTTCTAATTGTCAAAGCCACAAGGCATTATCCAGAACTGAAGTCTTACAGGTTGCAATAAAATAACAGGTTTCTCTTTGCAGTGGGTTGATTTGCATCATGAATAATATTTGGAGGGATTCTACTATCAATTTTGGTTTCAAAGCATGCAACTTCCAGATGTGATTCATTGGTACTTGTTCGCTCGTCATAAATGTTAAGCCTGGTGAATTTACCGTAGCAACGCATGGAATGTGGTTGATATAAAGCGATTTGATCACATACAAACAGATGCAACAAGTGCAAAGGCATTTAGAATTATTCAAGTCAATGATCTAAATGCATATTTCTTTCAATTAATCACAATCCATATTCAAGTCCCCTATTTCTTCTGAAGGATAGTCTTCTTGAATAATTCCCTTTTCTGAGAAGTGTTTATGTTGTCAGGAAATTGGAAACAAAATCTCTGCCACATCTAAATACCTTGAATGTTGATCTTTCCATCAATTGATTCACTGTTTTCCACCTTGGAAGCGTGATTCCAGATAAAGATGGCTTTTTAGGAAAAAATACCAATACTGAAAAAAAATGCTTGAAAGGGATTTCAATGACTGACCAAAACAATGATCAGAAATGATGTGATGCAGGCGTCAATAAGTTAAACAAATCAGCAGATTTAATTCACAAAAAGTAAGGAAAGTATTCGTGAGAGAGAAACAGTATGAAACCAATGTTTCGAAGTTGGATCATTAAGGATGTTAAACGGCTAAGGTTGAATGGTGAAACATAAAGTACCGCTTGAAACCACACTATACAAAACTTGCGCTACCAAAATCCCTTAGAGCCAAGATTCTGTACTTTCTTCAGGCTCAGAAAATCAGTGGGATTCAAAAAAATTAAGCTCAAGGTAGATGATTTTTCATAATGCATATGATGTCTCAGATTTGATTTTGCGCTCTTAATAAAGCAATTGTTGGACCTAGTGCACTACTTGCCTTGTAGGGTCGCAACTTCCCGCCTGAGCTCTCGGCTCTCTTCCAGTTATCATCCAGAGAGAGCTCCGATTTCTTTGCACTCAAAACTTGGTTAATTTCTTCCCAAGGGTTTAATTTTTCACTTTCTGGGGAAAAAAAGGTAAATATAAGCAGTTGGAACTCAATAGATTAAGATGAGATTGTCTTTCAACACTTTACTTGGGTAGGATATACCTTGGGGAGAAGCAAAAGCTTCATTTTGAGAGTTGGCTTCAAAACCTGTTCCAGCACCTGGATTGCTGACAGTGATTTCGGAGTCAACAGGCTTTGTTGAGTTTAGGTCATTAATCCAGACAGCACGTACTTCAAGAAGTGATTGAAAATCTATCTGAAGAAGTTCATTTGTCAAATATCAAAGTTAGAGAAACATATTGCCAGGAAAAAAGTTGAACACAGAGGCTTAAATCAATGTTTAACAAAGAATAATCAGATGTGGAAACAATTAAGACAATCCTGATCTATTAACCTTTGCATTCTGAAAGCAATCCTAACAGAACCTGGAATTCAATCACCAAATAACACAGCCTTTTATGAGAACGTTCCTACCTTGATCTAAATTCAAAACCAGCTAATTGATATCATTATTGTTGGTTTTGCAAACCACTTTCTCTAATTCGTTCATCACAACTACAGCCCTTAGACTCACAAGTAAAGCACTCTTTAAATTTATGGAAGGTAGTTAGATATGCTACCAGTGCTGCATACCTCTAAAGAGCCATCTTCAGCATAAATGGAAGTTTCTGGCAACATATCAGATGCATCATCATCTATCTTTTTCTCAGGAAAAATAGGATATTCTGGGACAGCAACCAGAAGAATCCGGTTGGACGAAAGGTCAAACCATGATATCTTTCCAATCTACAGATTAAAGGAACATTGGTAAGTCGAATGCTATATCAACAAATGATAAGTTGCAATTTTGACATTAATGTAACATGAACAATACTCGATAAGAAGAAATCTCAGGGGTCCAGGATGATGATAGCTCTATCAAACGATAAGCAATCACGTCACCTTCCTGCAGAGTTTTTAGGAAAATATTATCAAATGTCAAAAAATAGATATCCAAGAATCAAATACAGAATATAATTTGCATGCTAGCATGTTAAAAAAAATTTCTATGATCAACCATTGACCCACAGAAGGCTTTAAAAGATGCTGCTTGTATATAAAGAACTTTATGGAAATAAACCTTTGGGGAGCTAACATAGGGTGCTAGCTTATCAAAGTCGATGTGACTGTACACAGGTTTCTCTTCCTTAACAGGGGGTGGCACTATGTCAGGCTCTTGATTTAAATTCTTAAAATTTTTCCCTTTGGCATATGAAAGTTTCTCTTTGCCCCATTTTTGCCCCTTCTTCTTACTCCTCATTCCGTTCCATTGAAAGTTTTCCTGGAGCAGGATACCATTTCATGAATTGTGATAAAGCACCAAAGACAGCTTAATAATTGGAATGATTAATAATCCACTTATTTGACAAAAACAATAGCCAAACTTAGTAGCTGCTACACTAGCTGCAATAGCCTTAACAAAAATTGAGAAAACATTTCCTTTTATTTGGCACATAAGGATGTCATATGAAACAAATAGACTGCTACGAGCTCACCACAGCAACGTCAAGAGCCCTCGGACAACAGTGCAGTGGTGGCTCCAGTTAGTCTACGCAGGAGTTCGAGATCACGTCGACCTTCGACACGTTACGATGATTATATTTGAGAATTATTTATTTTACAGTTTTATGAGTATTGTTTTACCATTATATTATTATTACAGTGTAATACTATATAAACCGGGAACTCTATTATTTTGAGGGGGAAAATTATAACTCTATCATCCTCTGGAACCCTGCAACGCTGTTGCCAAGGAAGCAACCGTGGATTCTTGTGGCTGGGAGTCAGAGGGAGTGTTGTCTTTCGTCATCAGGAGTCGGGAGGAAGAAGACTCAACGAGAGCACCAGATGATAAGAGCAGAACCAAGAGTTGGTTGAAGGAGCGTCAACCACCGCTGAAGGCCGGTTTGGGGAGGGGGACAGTCGCCGGTGAAAGGCAAGAAAAAAAAGAGAATTAGGTTTCAGAGGATGATAGAGTTATATTTTTTTTTTCCCTCAAAATAATAGAGTTCCCAATTTATATAGTATTACACTGTAATAATAATATAATGGTAAAAAAATACTCATAAAACAGTAAAATAAATCGTCCTCAAATATAATCATCGTAACGTGTCGAAGATCGACGTTATCTCGACCTCCTGTGTAGACCAACTAGAGCCACCACTGCACTATTGTCCGAGAGCTCCTGACATTGCTGTGGTGAGCTCGTATCATAGACACTTTAATAGACTAAGTACGATTGGGAAACCATAACTACTAGTAACTGTCATACAAGGAAATGTCTATAGATCCAAAAATATTCAACTGATGGTGCACAACATTAATATGTAAAATACGTGATTGCTGTATAACATTTTGATTCCTTCAAAATCAGCTGCAAAATGGTTAGAATATTGTCAAAATTGTGGTTTTAAAGAACAAAACTCAATTTACTCCATGCAAAACAGAATTTCTAAAACCCCCGCGTTTTCCACTTTAAGCTAGAAAAAATAACCGCAATCTTCGTTTAGCATATGCATTCTATACTTGTTACCAACATACATGCTAATATCTAAAGGTGGCTCTAGGAGACACTGACCACAAATGGTAGAAGGATTGTCAAAAAATGCATCAAAAACTGGTAATATCTAATCAGCAAGAAGCACTTCAGTGCAATAGTTATGGAAGTAAATTTTAAGCATATACAACTGACAAAAGAAACATACCACAGGAATATGATTTTGCTGGACAGCCTCACCTGTACCCACTGGGGACAAGAAATTAACAGAACAGATAGATTTCTCAGTTAGCATTATGCACAGAAATTCCAAAATCCTAAACCTCAATAAAGGGAAGGAAGAAATACACACAGTTAAATGCACACGCATGTACATGCAGAGAAAGCATCGGACCTTTACTGCGTGGCTTATAGCGGATATGTCCCGGCCTTATAACAACAGGAACAACATCCTCATCCTGGTCACTTTCTTGTTCTCGCTGTTCTTCAACTTCCTTCAGATCGTTACTATCTTTTACAGGTTCCTCTTTAGAATGTTCTTGATCTCCAAATTCAATTGCTTTCTCAGCAACTGTATAATTATTCTTTTCAGGTGATTCTTGACTTATTTTTTCCAGTAATTGCTTCTGATGAGCAGAAAAATTCAGCATGAAACTCCAAAACATATTCTGTGCAATTAACAAGATAATCTTTCTTTCTAGTTCTTATTGCCCATCACAAGCACCCCAGAGAAGCAATGCAAGTTAGTTTTCCAATCACTGACCTCTCCCATTTTAAGACAGTGAACATATGACTAAGAACATAAACAAGATTTAAAATCTAATCTAGATCCTAATCTACTCTCCCCTTTATCACTTGAGCTAACCCTAACAGTTGAGTGTGAATAATAATGGGAAAATGGAAATTGAAAAATACAGAAGAAAGCATATACCTTCTCCTTTTCAGCTTTAGCTTGTGCTCTCAACCATTGCCTCTTTGCCTTTTTACGACGAGCACTTCTACTGGGAACCTGGAAAAATTAGTATGTCAGACTTGGACAGAACTTGTATGTTCACAAGAAGAAAGTCTTTCGAAAAAAGAGCATAACATATCTTAAAGAAGAAAGCAGATTTCTTATACACTATCAAACTTGAATGCCAGAAAGCCTTTAACATTAAAGACCTCACATGGCAGGAAGCATTTGGGAGGTCAAGATTCACTAAAATAATACATACTCTAAAAATAAATAGTGGCTGGTTAGGATAAAGAATCTTCTCATTTATCTTATTCATTTAAATCCTACACCATACTGCGAGCAGTTTTATTTTCTGCATCATTTCATGATGATCTAATGAACTTCAATACACATTCATGGTCTATCCAGGAGAGATGTAAAACCAAAAGGCAAAAAGTAAGAAGAAACAACTTTTCTGGTGAAAAATAAATAAATAAAAAAAGCCACACCACTACCCAGTAGCAGCTAGGGGCATGAACTCTGCTTCGACATAAAATTTTGAAGTAAATGGAAGGCGGACATAACAAGAATAACAATCTAAGATGGGTAAAACTAGGAGATATGACAAATGTGCCTCTCACAGATATAAAAGTTGCTATATAAAATAGTATAAGAAAATGACGTTAAGAAAAACCTTTTTAGCCTCAGAAGGTGAACTGGACGCATCCACACTCCCATTGCCCATTTTTTTAAGCTGACAAGATCTGAACAGAGGAACTCAGAAGGGAAATTCAAGCCACAATGGAAAAAAAAAAAAAAGAGAGAGACACGGGACCTAAAGATATAATCACCACAAACATGTTACAGAGAATGCATAGTCATACTAGAATCGTTACCATCCTAGTTTGAGGAAAACAGCGGTTCTTCTTAATTTATTCCTTTTCTCTCTCCCTCTCTCTCTCATACACACAGACATGGACACAACCTTTTGCCTTTCAAACATCGGTTATAGCCTTTGGAAAAATAAATGGAGGGCATAGTACAGACCATTTACATTCTTTTATCAACAAAAATCACGGACCCAAACAAATCACGAGAACACTAAACAAAGCTAAAGTACTACCTGTTAGTTTTCATCAAAGCTTTGCCATCTGTATCTCTCATTTGATCAACTTTTGCATCATTCAAGGTTTCAGTTAGCTCCTGACTATCGTCCTTCTCACCATTCCTCAAAGAAAACGCACCTTTATCAGCACTAGCTGATCTATTCCTTTTCCTCCTTTTCAATACACAAATATTTGAAGTAAGTAGCAGACCCAAAAACTGTGACAAAATTGAAACCACAAGAACAAATAAGAAATTTTATTATAGAGGGCAAACTAGAAAACAAATAGAAAAGGAAGCCTCTATTAAACTTGAAAACAGAACCTAAATGTTACATTATGAGTGGACATGAAAAAACTGTAACGAGGGGGCACACTGACAAGGGGTAAATAAACACTTAAACAGCAAACTCCGAAAGAAAATCATCATTCTCCGATAAAGAGATTCAGAAGGCCACTTTTTAGTTATTTCGAAAGAAATATTTGAGCAAGTCACTGTTGTCGTATAATATTGAACAAGGTAAGAATTTGCCACCCATTAATAAAAGAAAATGAAGGATAATTTGATGAACAAAGAAGCTTTCATTTCGAATTGGTTACATACTTTGAGCTCTGAAGTTCCTTTAAGGCTTTTCTCTTTCTTTTCTTAGAGACAATTCCTTGTTCCCCATATTTCTTCTCAGGAAATGGACCCTCTTCCTGATCAGGCACATCCTCTTCTGATTCACTTTCATATCCTCCACCTTCCTTCTCAAACCCCTCATTAGCTAGAAGTTTCATGCCTGTGGGTACAGGTTGCTTATCCACTATTTCAACCGCCTCCAGGGAATTGACCCCATCTATCGCCACGAGTTCAGAGCATGTGCCGCTTTTCTTCTTCACCCTGCTTCATAGTCAACAACATAAGGCGCATAACACAAAATGTTATCTGAAGTATCGGACAATTTTGACACACTAACATAAAGAATGAAGAAGAACACATGGATTCGATACATTGCTAATTACAGACTACCATAGAACATGAAAAATGGTTCAAACAAGCGTAAGACAACTTATAACTCTGAACTGACCGGATAATATCTTTATCCTTCAAAATAGAAGTGGACTCAAAAGTTGGCAAAACAAAACCTTCCATCTGCAAAGACATGAACTTTGAACATTAAAAGACACAATTGTGACAGAAACAAGAACAGAATTCCTAAAAGAGAAAAGCAGACACTTCACTACACTTATTTGTTACACTTGTAAATATTGAAGAACAGACAACAAATCTGAAAATCACAAGGAAAAAGGTAATAAAGAGAGTTACGGAAAGGACGAGACAGGAAGAGCAGGCATGTTCGAGGTCAAAAATCTGGACAAGATACGAGGAGAGATCGGAGATGGTCTTGAGCTGGGGTTTAAGGAGAAGCCAACAACGTTTTAGTCCCTCTGTCTTCGGTGTTCTGCGTAGAATGTGGTCAAACACCAAACGAAGCCTCACTGTCTCCATCTTCGTCTATGCTGACGCAAGAGAGAGTGGAGAGGAAACGTTTAGCCTTAAACCCTCCGGGAGGTATCAAGGTCGGTATCACCAATGGTCGAAGCGGAAAGGAAAAGTAAAATACAGAGTTTATTACACGTCGTGAACGAGTTGGGCCAAGCCGTGTTTTGCCAATGTTCAGGCTTTTAATCAAATATTTTCGGGAATAAACTGATACTCGACTAAAGAAAGATATTATCTTTTCTGAAAATCTCTCCTTAGTTTTTCGTTTAAGGTCTCAAAAAGGCAACTTAAGCATTGTTTGCGTTGGCTTCAGGATCGCTTTCGCGGATCTTCGTCTGCTTTAATGCATTTAAAATGCTTAGATGAATTTAAGCTAATTAGTCCAAGTTCTCATAAGTTGTTAGGTCATTACAAGCACAAAAGGTGACCAGTATAGTAAGATATTGTTTCATGGAATTGGGCACTATATGAAGAATTATTTTCTCATGAAAGGTTTCCCATTATAATCAGACGATGTCGAGAGAGCCATTCTTGTCTTCATCCGTGTTCTTTCTGAGTTTGATACAATCGCAAGAACCCCAGGTTAAAACAACAACATTATTCCAGAAGTAGAAAAATATGAAGTTTATGACTGATCAATCTCCTGGCCCTGTTCCATCATCAAACTAGCAGTTTCAAGTCTGAAGGATGAGACAAATAATGCTCTAAAGTTGCAAGATTTTATGAAAACAAAATTAAGAGTTAAGCAAAGCTAACTAAAATCTATCTGTTTGATTCTATAGGCAGCCTCAGCTAATATGTGAAACCCATTCCAGAGAATGTAGAGAACATCTTCAAATTTAGCAACTTCAGGAAACGAATTTGTGCCGACAAATGAACTGCAAAACTGCCATCACAAACCCCTGCAACATCAATCAATTAAGATGTCTGATACAACAACATTTTGCTCAACAAAAGGACAATAAATGCAATAACAGTAGAATTAATACTGGAGAATGAATATCTTTATCTGTCGTAAAATGAAATAACAGTACTCCGGATCCCATCAACTCGATAATTCATAAGCTAGCCCACAAAGAGAAGCTACCACCGATTGAATACCACCTCCACGCAGCACAGCAAATACATGATATAATCACATGCCCACATCATATGTTAAAAGTATCAAGAGAACTCCATGGAACTCTGTGAAAGTTACATCCAACCTCACACAAATAATATCATGATTCAAATTCTACAATTGAATCTTGCAGTGTCCATCCCCAAATTCATTTCTCTATAAACCTTGCTTTCCCACTTTACAAGGGTATATAACACCTATCGGTCCATGTCACAACAGTTAAATCCTAAAACTCGAAAAAAGACGCAAACTTTCAGGGTGAAAAAAAAGCTCGAAAGTACCTGACTTTCTTGATAAGGATGGTCTTAAGCTTACGAGCGAGCTCCTGAGACTGAATCTTATGCTGTAGAAGCTTCTTTGCCAATACCCGCTTCTCCGAGTTCTTGATGTGGTGAGTCCGCTCTCGCTTTATCATTCGCTCAATCCCGCTCGATTGCATCTTCCTCTGCATAAACGTCAACGCTTGTTCTAAGTTGCCGTTAAGAACCCTAACTCGGATCCCCCGCCAATGTTGACTCTGCCATGGAGCACTTACTGAGTCAGTCCTCAAGAAATAGGTAACTCGCCTCGCTATCGCATTCATCTTCTTAGGCCAATGCTCAAGCAAAGAAACTCTATAGTACCATTAATATATTTAAGTAATATCGAAATTGCTTAGGTTGATATAATGACGACATTGCCCTCCCGAGATAGGAATAATATCGGAATTGGAATTCTACGTCCTTTGACTGGAGCATAAAACAGGAGTGCTTGACTGTGAACTGTCACTTAAATGATATTGATACGAAAACGGAAGAACATAAGAAAGGACAAAATTGATAAAACGACACGTCGTATTGGGAACTGGCGTTCAGTCCGAAACGGGCAATGGCGGAGCTCCGGCACTCGAGCTCGCTCGGCGGCCGGGCCTCCTCCTCTCCGATGAAGCGCGACGGAGACTTGTCGCCACTCATTCAAGAGTCCGTCCACGACGACGATGACCACCGACACCATTTCTCCAGAGATCGCGACCGACCCTCCTGGTCCAGTCTCATCTTCTCCTACTTCGGCGACGATCCGAGGTTTTCTCTTCACAATCTCAGAACCCCTTCACTTATTGTGCTCGCTATTCTCGTTTTCGCTGGATTGACCTCCGTTTACTCCATTTACAATCGGTTGGTGAGTTTTGATTTCGAAGAGTTATATTCCTTCGCAATTTTGCAGAAAGATTGTCTTTTTTGTAAAACTGGCTACTTTTATGCGACAATTCAGTATTTGCTAAGGTTGTAATGTTAATGGGTGGCTTATTGTCTTTGAATCATGATTTTCTCTGTTAAAATTTCCTCTTTTCTTTTTTCCAGAATACTCCATACTTATGTAGAAAAGATGGAATTGTGCTTCATTGTCCACATGTAAGTTCTTGAGAAATTATATATATTCCATGGCATCATTGTTAGGTTGGTATGAAATTTGACTTTTCTTTTGGAGACATTTTTAGGTTGATGAACCTCCTTCACTTTGGGAGAATCCATACTCTGCTACAACCTCTTGGAAGCCTTGTTCTGAGCGCCGTGATACTGGAATTTCAGGTGATTTTCTACTTCCTGTAAATTTGAGGCAAAGAATGTTTCAGCGAATGGAAAGCTGTTGGAAACTATTAGCAACTACTAATGCTTTTGCAGCTGACTGTTGACTCTTCCTATGTTTAACTTCCCTGCATTTCTAAGGGCCTGAAAAAGAAATTGACCATTTAAAACGATTCTTGTCATAAACCATCCGTGACCTCATTAGCTGCTCCTACATTAAAGAAAAAGTTTCTTATTTGACCAGAAGACTTTCTTTCCTACTACACTTCTGTGTTCGGGTTCTAGCTTCCATACTTGTTTTTCTTTTTGGTTAACTTTAGTTTGATAATACCTCCTCAATTCTTGCAGATCTTCCTCATGAGAATGAAACAACTGGTTATATTTTTATCCATGCTGAGGGTGGTTTGAATCAACAAAGAATTGCTGTATGAGTTCCCATTTATCAAATAGTGTGTTCAATTAATTTTTAAAAAATAGTATGTTCGATTATATTCCACAAACTTATGGTAAATAAATTATATGTTGCAATATAATGTTTGTTTACAGATCTGTAATGCTGTTGCTGTGGCAAAGATAATGAATGCCACCCTTATATTGCCTGTGTTGAAACAGGACCAGATTTGGAAAGACCAAACGTAAGATGATCTGTTTTTTTTTGTTATTGTGCACATTAATGTATTACTGCTTGCATCTTACAATTGTTTCGCAGTGAAGGTCTGCCATCAACATTAAAACTTCATGTTAATACATCTTCATAATGGAATAAAGTTGATAGTGAGATTATATTATGTGTTGATCAAATATGCTTAATGAAATTTATGGCTTACTGATCAACTAATGTCGAATTCGTTGTCTTTCTGTTGACTGGTTTTTAAAAGTGCAATCATTGGTTTCATGTCAATGTGTTCTTGCAGGAAATTTGAAGACATTTTTGATGTTGATCATTTCATTGACTATTTGAAGGATGATGTTCGTATTGTTCGTGACATACCAGAGTGGTTTACAGACAAATCAGAGTTGTTTTCTAGCATAAGGTTTGGCTTTAGAGTTTGCATTTCTTCATTTCTTTACTTCTTCTTTTAGGGGGAGCAGAAGATATCTTTCACTAAGGCTATGTAGTACAACCAACCACTTTGGGCTTATTTCTTAATTGTCATTTGGTGGAATGGGTCTTTGTTCATAAGTAAGTTTGTATTTATGTTTTAGACGGACAGTTAAAAACATTCCAAAGTATGCACCTGCTCAATTCTATATAGACAACGTTCTGCCTCGAATCAAAGAGAAGAAGATAATGGCTCTTAAACCTTTTGTTGATCGACTTGGGTAAGTTGTTTGTGTGTTGACATTGTCAGTCTTTTCTTTCGATGAAGAAAATTGGCTCGAACAGCTGAGATGTTCCAACTTATCATTTATTCACATTTGTGCCTTGGTCTAGGTATGATAATGTTCCTCCAGAAATCAATAGGCTAAGATGCAGGGTGAATTATCATGCTCTTAAATTTCTTCCTGAGATAGAAAAGATGGCTGATTTATTGGTATCAAGGATGCGAAACCGCACTGGCAGTCCAAATCCTTATATGTATGTGTAATTACTTGACCAAAATCACTATTCTTTAGCTCTAACTCAAAAGATGCTAATGCTCATTTGTTTTTTAGGGCTCTCCATCTTAGATTTGAGAAGGGGATGGTAGGCCTATCCTTTTGTGATTTTGTGGGAACAAGAGAGGAGAAAGTTAAGATGTCAGAATACAGGAAAAAGGAATGGCCTCGACGTTATAAGGTCAAATATGTGTTAACATTATGCTTTTGTTAGCAACAAGGAAATTCAAATGCTTGATATACTTGCAATTGATCTTTTGTGCAGAATGGCTCCCATCTCCATCAATTAGCTCTGGAAAAACGAAAAGAAGGTCGATGCCCTCTTGAACCTGGGGAGGTTGCTGTGATTCTTCGAGCCATGGGCTATCCTAAGGAGACTCAGATATATGTAGCTTCAGGCCAAGTTTATGGTGGACAAAATCGAATGGCTCCATTGAGGAACATGTTCCCAAATTTGGTATCAACTTTTACTTTTTATTTTGTTGTTCAAATCATTTATTTCCCTTCATTTACTCATACCGGTTTCATTTTTCGCTTTCCTCACATGCATAGAGAAAAACTGCAATGTATTAGTCTCCTATGGACATTAAATAAGACAAAATTAGGATTGACGTCAGTTCCACCTTTATGGTGATACAACCCAAAGATGAGTTGTGATGAGATTACATTGAAGGGGCTGCAGTATTATTGCGACAACGTTGGACCAAGAGAGAGGCTAAGATGAGAGATATGTTGTGCAAATAAGGAAAATAAGTTGTAAAATGAAACACATGTAAATAGCAAGAAGAGAGGACCTAGGTTATAATAGTCAGTGGTATTTGGGTGTAAATACTTTTTGGACAATTAACTTACAGTTTGTTGCTATCTCACTTTATCTCTTCTCTTCTTTGATCTTCCTTGAACCTCAATTTCTCCTAATTTCCCAAAACTAAAGAACCCTAAATTGATCATTGAAATTTAACTGTATCAATTTAGTATCAGAGCTATCAATTCTTGACAAGAATTTAGTGAATTTGAAGGAGATGTTCCACGGAACTAGATCTTATGATGTGAGACACTTGGAGGAAATCTTGAAGAATCAGATGTAGGAACTGGAGGCTAAGTGTGAGAAAATAATTGAGGGATTAAAGGGGATGATTTTGCAACTATATTAGAATGGCACTCAAACTCTACAAATGATGGAGGATGATAGAAACGTATTTAAGGTGAATCCGAATGAATTTTAAGGACATAATGGATCCACCATGCCCATCAAGTTCATTGAGGTCAAGCATCCTGCTATCGACGATGAAGGTCTTTGTAATTGAATCTTCAAATGCGAGCAATTCTTCATGTTGGATAGAACTCCAGGTGAAGTGAAGGTAGGCATTGCGAAAATGCATCTCATTGGAGAGGAATTGTCTTGGCATCAATTGTATTTGAAGAATAGATTGATGGTGGAACTACCCAATTGGGAACAGTGCTTAATAGCTTTAGAGTAGTGTTTTGGGGAATCTTTGTTTGATGATCCAGTAGGAGAATTGGAGTTAAAGCAAACCACAAGCAAGAAGGATTACTGAGGGAAGTTTGATTTTTTGTGACACAAATTGGTGAGGCCAGAGCTTTACTTGGTGAGCTTGTTTAGAAGGGATTGAAGCCTGCAATCAAGTGTCCAGTCAAGTTATTTAACCCAAGAAACTTGCAACAAGCATATGAAGCAGCCAAGAAGCAAGAATTGGTGTTCCAGCATCACTCTGTAGCTTATAAAACCAATTGGAAGAGCCAGCAACTAGGAGCATAAGGAGTCACCAACTCCAAGATTGTAGCAGGAACTTTTACCCAAGCCTCCATCGATGGACAGTGGGACAAAGGTGTCTAGAATAGCAAGCAGTAGAAAATTTGATGAATGAAGAGCTAAAGGTTTGTACTTTTGGTGTGAGGGAGAAGTTTACACCAGTACACAAATATAAGAAGCAACTTTATATGTATTTGGTGCATGAGAGTGATGAAGTGGATGAGAGGATTGAAAGAGAAGAAGAAATGGGGGAGTAACCACTGACTATTCCAATGAAGCCATGTCAGATGCCACAGCTGCTCAATTTGGACAAATTGATGCATGTTTTGATTGATGGGGGTAGAACCCATAATTTCGTTAATCAAAGCCCGGTTAAGAAGGAGGGGTTATTAGAGGAAATTGAGTCGATTATGATTATTGTTGGAGGAGGAATGAAGCTATTGCGCAATAACAAATATAAGAATGTGAGTGGGGTGATTAATAATCATTCATTAAATTGTGATGCGTTAGTGATAAAGATTGGGAGAAGTGATATGGTGTTGAGAGTTCAAAGTTTAACTGGATTAGGTGATGTAGTTTTTAACTATAAGAATGGCACTATGATCTTTGCGTGGAAAGGAGAAATAGTTGATTTGCATGGTGAGCTAGAGAGTGGAGTTAAAGTTGCCGTTGGAAAATCAAACAGTGAAGAGCTGGAAGAACGTGAATATTGTCTACAACTTTTTGTTATTAAAGCACTTGGATGATATCCAATGGATACAGTCACTTCAATGTGGTTATCAATGTTAGGAGTTGGAAGTAAGTAAAGATAAAGTATGAGTAATCAGGACCTTGTTAATGATCCGTTAGCAAATATGAACATGTTTTTGTTGAACTAGTGGATTTACCACCAAGAAGACAGCATAATCTTAGGATTGGTTTAAAGGAAGTTACTGGAGCATTTAATGTGAGGCCCTATAGGTATTTCGGGGACCAAAAGAGATCAATAAAAGAGTTGATCAATGATATGTTGAAGCAGGAGTCATCCAAGACAGTGTCAGCTCTCTCTTACCACTTGTTTTGGTGAAAAAGAAAGACAACTCATAGAGATCGTGGGTGGATTATAAGGCCTTGAATACAGGTATTGTGAAAGACAAATTTCCAATTCCTTTGATAGAAGAGCTAATGGATAAATTGGGCGGTGTAAGATTCTTTTCCAAGTTGGATTTAAGGGCTGGTTATCATCAAATCTGCATGTTTGATGAGAATCTTCAGAAGAATGCCTTCAAGACTGATGAAGGGCATTATGAGTTTTTGAATAAACCTTTTGGCTTAAGCAATGCTTCTACTGCTTTCCAAAGCTTAATGAATTTCATCTTTAAACCATATTGAGTAAATTTATAACGGTGTTTCTTGTGACATTCTAGTATATAGTAAGTTGTTGTGTAATCAAGGAAAAATAAGTCTTAGAATGAAACACATAGAGGCTTAATAGTTATAATAGCTGTTGGTATGAGGGTGTCACTACTTTTTGGACAATTAACTAACAATCTGTTACTTTCTCTCTCTATCTCTTTTCTTTCTGGTCTATTCTCTTATCTTTCTTGAACCTCAATTTTGCATAATTTCCCAAAACTAAACAACCCTAATTCTATCGTTGAAATTTAACCTTAGCATATGGATCCCACCGTGATTTTGAAGAGTTGATTGCATAGAGACAGAACTTGTCAATGATTCATTTAGTTATTGATAGTTATTCAATTAAACCAATGATTCATTATTGGAGCACATAGTAATTTTGATTTTCAAATAAATTTGGATCTTTTTATTTATGAATTTTTTTTAATGTAGTGAGTAATAGCTCTATTTACTCATCGTTCAAAAATTCTTATTTAGGCAATTTATACCATCCGTACATAGTGGATCAACTTAACCTTCCGACACGAGGCATTTGTTGATAAGCCTACGCTTGTTTAAAAAGATAATCATAAATAATTAAAGTGGGTCAGAATTTTGTGAGACGGTTAAATTCATATCCGATGTGAGCTCTGCGAGCGTTAAAGCGTGTTGGGATGAACTTTTCCTAGCATGAGAGGACTGGGAATGAAGCAACTTTGGTGTACTAGTTATTGTGCACACGGTAAACGTTGGGTAGCCAAGGCTCACTATTGTGAATCTTTCTTCACGATAATTATTATGGAGAAATTACCAAGACCAAGTCTTAGTTACATGTATCATTTTGAATTCGATAAAAATCTCTGTTTCCAAGGGAATGGTAATTGAATGCTTTTCCAGTTCTGCTTCCACTTTTTTGTATATATACGTAAATATAAATTGAGCAGACAAGCAGAGACCTGCCAGTTTTGCATAGTTTCAGATATTATGTTTCCTATCTTTCCCATGTTCATCACAAGATTTGTTACCAGGTGACAAAAGAAGAGTTAGCCAGCAATGGGGAGTTAAGTAGTTTCAGGAAGCACGTGACGAGTTTAGCAGCCCTCGACTTCTTGGTTTGCTTGAAGTCTGATGTTTTCGTAATGACTCATGGAGGCAACTTTGCAAAATTAATTATTGGTGCTCGAAGGTACATGGGTCACCGTCAGAAATCCATCAAACCAGACAAGGGACTGATGTCTAAATCTCTGGGAGATCCATACATGAGCTGGGTTCCCTTTGTTGAGGATGTGATTGTCACCCACCAGACTCGAACTGGACTGCCAGAAGCGACCTTCCCTAACTATGACCTCTGGGAAAACCCCTTGACTCCTTGCATGTGTAAAGCTTGACCGTGTAACTCTTTCACTACTAATAGATTTTGAGCAGCATTTCCAGGAAGACTGAGAGTCATCACATCTAGAACATTTGACATGAAAATGATGAAGAATTGAATAGAGCAGCTTTGACACAGGGATGAACTTAAGGATCACAGTGCACATTAAAAGGTACTGAACGGCTTACTGGCTGGAGATCATTGTCACATGATTACAGGACTTGAAATGTCATCATTTGCTATATTCTCTTAACCGTGATGAGCTGCAGTTTTATCTCCAAAAGTAGACCAACTGAAGTGGTTTATGTTAAATACAATATGGGGCTGATGATATAAGTCAATGTCTTGTAGATTACTAGTTGAAAATGTAACCCTTTTTGCAATTTTTGTGGCTATTGCTACTGAATCTGTATGGTCCTTTCAAAACAGCTAAGGATGATAAGTTCCCACTAGTCTGGTTCAACAAAAGCTTTCGTAGCTTCTGTCTTTACTGGTTCGGCATCGTCCAATTACCGCCTAAGCTGGGAGTAGATTCCTTGTTTAATCACTTTCATGAATATGCAAGGAAGCAAGGCATCCTTCGTTAATCATAAATTTTTGCACTTCTTTTTGGGTCAAAGTCTATTTCTTGTCTGAATACATGGTTACTCCGTGCTCCTCTGTGAAAAAGAGTGTCCACCCGATGTGTCCCATTCCACAACATTTTTCTTGAAGCAAGGCCACTTTTATCAAACCTTTTTTGGGAATGAATTTCAAATCAAACTTGTTTATCCTTGATTTATAATTAAGGCAAAACATTAATAACCATAAATAAGTTATACTCAAATTTTCTTAGTGACTTTCTTCTTCACCCTACGTAAATTATTTGTTCTTCTGCTTCAGGGACTTGTGTGTCTGCTAAATATTGATGGTTCTAATGGCTTACTGGGGAAGTCGTGGCCTGACTTAGTTATGCTTCCCTTTAGGATGGCTCAGTGATGCAGTTGACACAAATTTATGATCGTCGTAACCTTCTATTCAAGTGCACTCTTTACTAATTCCATGCAAGAATTACGTAGGTAAGCATTAGCGACCGTATCTATCCCATATTGAAACTACGTAAGAGCAACTGAAGTACGCTTTGGCCACCAGGCATTCGGTGCTGGATTCTTAAATTCGAAACATCAAGGTTCTAATGATGATAACAAAGACCGTCTAGGAATGTACAACGTATCTTTTTTTATTGTCTCAACTCAGGCTGAGTAAGGCTAAGCA
Source organism: Erythroxylum echinodendron (assembly GCA_027575705.1). Classification (NCBI taxonomy): domain Eukaryota; kingdom Viridiplantae; phylum Streptophyta; class Magnoliopsida; order Malpighiales; family Erythroxylaceae; genus Erythroxylum; species Erythroxylum echinodendron. Next base: position 8,829,026 of record JANZXR010000003.1, read on the forward strand.
CAGTCAAGAACAAAGAGTGCACATCCATGGCCCTTTACCTCTATTGATATTGAATCACCTTCTGTTCCTACGTCTCTCCCACTCCAGATTTCTTTCCCTTTGCATGAAGTTCCATTCAAGTTTCCCCCTCCAAGATCCTTGACCACATCCGACACTCTTGCAGATATCAATGTCATTTCTTGGTTCAGGTTGAAAAAGGCCAAATATACCTCTCCTGAGTAAATTAATAAATTCACTGTTAATAGTTACACTGAGAACAAGAATACAAGTTACTGTTGTTTGACCTTGATCTGCATGTTTGAGTGAGCAAGAGACAGAGAGAGGGGGAGGGTATCTTTCAAATTATGAGCATGCATTTTCCTGGATACCCTCCAAAGGATGAAAAAACAAAAGTCACAAGTCATCACTAATTCTTTTAGGAATGGTTTATCACGCTAATTTAAATGACAGTAAAGGGAAGCGAAATAATCTATGCTTGAAGCCAACTTCAAGTTTTGAAGAAATCAAACCTCTTCTTCCTGTAGCAATCCATGAACGGATGCCGCCAACGCCCTCATTAGCTGCAATTTTTAACACTTTGAGATGATATGAATCATGGGCTCAAATGTGTGCAGATTTCGGCTTTAAACACATTACCTTTAACTGAATTTACGACAGCACAGAGACCAGAATAGTTGCTGATCAGGGCTCCATCATTGGTCAACTTCCACATCTGTCAAGGGTATGAATTCATTGTCTAAGTATATTTCACTCAAATCTAACTTATACGAGGAAGACATATCAGATTCACCAAATAAAAGTTCACGGTACACAATATTGAAATAGTAATAGACGGATCGGGATTCTATGAAGCAATGCATTCCCATGGGCTCTATCAGTCACAAATAACTAACCATATTTCTTCGACTTGCGTTTTCTATTGTTTCTAAATGATTTGCATGGGAATAACATTTTCCATGTTTCCTTCTCCAGCAAAAGTTTAAAAGCTCGTTTTTAGAATTACCTGGTTGGCATCCCAACGGCAAGGTGAGAATGAACTGCCCTTCAATCCTCTAGCAGTTTTCTTAGTTCTGGGAGAAGCATCCAAGCAGAATTCCAACCCATCACTTGCAAATAAATTGAGCTTTTCTAGCTTATAGATCACCTGCTCATCACTAAATTGCCATTCAAAGAATCATATATATGGAAGCATTAGTGCTATCTCACTTAGAATAGTTTAATTACGGAAAGGTTCAGTATGATTACAGAGCAAAGAGACTCTTTCTCTTGTATAGGCATATAGGTTCAGTGCCTTTCAAGTTATTTTGCCAGCAGACCTGCTCAACATCGTGGTCAAGAGCCTCAACCAACCAACCATTTACTTTGGGATCTTTGCAGCTCCTACGACCGAAAACATATACATCGATTGGATGTCTTATAGATATTTTTGCTTGAGGGGTAATGCGACTTGAAGTCAGTCTGCCAGTAACATAAGGAAACTGCAATTCGCCAATAATACATTACTAATTATATTCCAGAGCGCACCATATATATCAACAAAGCTTAACTTGCCTCCTTGTTTTTTGAGCTAAAATAATTTATTTCCAGCAGCGTGGGGTTAGTAATCAAATTGTAGGTGGCATCATCAAGTTTTCTGACGTCTCCTCCAAAAATAAGTGGAGACCTCGCCATTGCCCACAAAGTCATCTGCAAACGGAGATCCGTAGCATTGATTAAATAGTTGCCATGCACTAGCAAAACTAAATCCAAGCATAGAGTTATACATACTTGAGTTTGTTTCTCCTCTGGAGTAAGGTTAGAAGATCTGTGTGGACCTTCATTAGAACCTATAAAACATATATACTTTGCAGTTATGAATGCAGCACTAGATCGTAAGCCCAAGGTCAGACGGCCAAAACATAATTCATTTCTTTTTAGTAGTTTACGATGAAAAGCACATCACCTGCAACAATTAATCAATAATACACGTGAAAAGAAAGTAACAGTAACAGAAATTTATATCACCTGCATCACTAAGCCAGCCTAAAGGAAGCATGTCTAAATCAGGCCACGACTTCCCCTGTAAGCCCTTTGCACCAATCATATTGGCAGTTGAGAAATCCCTAAAGCAGAAGAACACATAATTCATCAAGAAGGCTGAAGAAGTGAAAGAAGAAGAATAAGGATGAAGCCAAAGAGATAATGAGAAAGATCAAATTCCTGTGTTTATGCCTCTACTCTGCATTGAAAACATATTACCTCACCTAGTAACATCAAAGTGACCTGCAACATCTCGCCATGTATCCCAGTCATCCCCCGTTATCCTATACATGTTGACCAGTCCACAAACATCCTTGGCCATACTTGGTGTCACACTGGTTCCAGGAGACAGAGAATACAGAATAGGACGATCAAGCTTTTGCAGAACCTGGCAAGAGTTTCTTTTATCAGCTGTCGTGAGGAGAATCAGATTGCAACATTGTTAATCTCTCAGAATATGTCACATACCTCTGAGACGGTTGTTATCTCATCTAAGTCCAAGTCATCACCAAATACACAATCATGCTTAACTGATAAAATGTTGAGAAAAGAACAAAAAAAATGAAAAGTCAGGAAATCCAAATGAAGTCATTAAGAAAGTGAAATAATCATCTAAATATTTACTTAACTTACAATCAGAGAGAAACATGTTTAATTTTCATGTCTAAAACTAAAACGTGTCCTATCTCATCCTAAGGATGCCTGAACCATCGGCCAACAAGCTCCTAGATAAAACTAAAAGTACACATAAAATAAAAAGTTATTGAGAGATAAATAAAGCTTCGATTCCTACTAAATAACTCTCTACTTCAGTAAGTTTGTGAGTCTAAAACTTCTACTTCAATCCGATAGTTGGCTGCTATAATCATCTTTGATGACAAGCTCCAGTTAGCAAGTGAGTCTACATGGGGAATTAGCTCAAGGTAATTGTGATCAGTTCAAAATCAAGCTTGACAAAGTTTAAGGATTCAAGATTGAATACCAATAGGATCATGGGCTCAGCTTATCTGCAAGGTTTAAAATTCCTGCAGAATCCTTTCACTATAGAACAATATGCATTCCTTGAATTACGTGGATAGTAGTGCAGCATTGTTCTATTCATGAAAAATTCGCTGCTACTGAAAAGAGTTGATGGAAAATATTATACGGCAGAACTCTTGAAAGCATTCTCTAAAAAAATGTGAAAATTTCCAATCTTTAGCATTTATAGAGTTAGATAGGCCTAACTTAAGTGTCAATTACCAAAATCAACACCCCACTCCGCATACTGTTGATAGAGTGACCTCAAGAAGGCTCTTCCTGCTCCTAGTTTGGTGTTTACACTCATGAACCCATGTGGCATCCATGCACAAGCCCTTTCCTTGATCCCTATATCTGTTGCCCTCCATACACGTCCGGACTCGTGGTAAGTGCCGCCCTAACAAGAAGTGAAAAGAAGAAAGTTTCTTAAAGTAATAATTCTTCAGTACATCACTTCTGTAAGCTGACATTTTTGGAATTCTAGCATAACAGTAATGAAAGGAGAAGAAAAGGAGAAACAAGTAGAAAACTAATCATGTATAAGGTAAGGGAGAAATACCGTTGTAGTATCCAAGATACGGGTGTTTGCATTGTAAGCTTGTGTGCTTATTCCTCTCATGACATGGATTCCAAATTTCAAACCCATACCGTGCACTTTCCTGGCCACTTCGGTGAATCCCTTTCCTCCACGTGAAGATGGCCATCTACCTGGATCAGGGATCATTCTCCCCCATTCATCAATGACATCAAACCCAAGAGAATCGGTGTACGCGCCAGGCACCTTTCTCCTATACCAAAGGAAATCTACCACAACATACTGTATACAATTGCACATAGAGAAATAGCAGAAACCAATGAACATTTTTTTTCAACAAACCTCAACGGTGCTTAAACTTTAGTGCTGATGCCTATACCTCATATCCGAAACTACGTAGACGCTTGGAAACAATTTCCGCGTTTTGGAGGAACTCTTCTTCAGAAATAACCCAAGAATAGGAATCATAAGAATTCCATCCTCTTGGTGGCAAGCTAGCACGCTCCAGTTCAGATGTCACCCTGAAACCATTTGATTCACGGCACAGTTAAACAAAGTTGAAATTGTGGGAACAGAAGCGTTTGCCGACAAAATGCACGGAATCAATCAGACTTCCTCTACAAAATGGCTTCTTTATTAGGACAATCAAATATCAAACACCGTTATGACATTCCATATAAACCCAGATGGAGATGGGAAGTGAACAAACATCTCTAATCAGAAATCATAAATCTAACACAGAAGAATCCTCTCTCTCGTCCCAAACCCAGAAAACAAATGAGATCAAGGACAACAGAGAGGGATGTACCTGTAAATCCAAAAGGATGACAACAAGAACAACAGAGAGCTCAAATGTTGAATCTTCATGGTCTCTACTTTCTGAGCACTGAAGTGATAATGCTCGTTCATATATAACTACTCCCTTTGACTCTTTAACAAGTCATTCAGACAAAGGTCCAATCAAACAGAGCTACTCTCTTGTCCTAAGATAATCGACTTTGGGTGGGAACCAATAATTACTTCCCTGTTATCGATAGATATTTCCCGTGTCTTCAAATTTATTCTCTGGGTTGTCGGGAAAATTTCCAATGTTTTAGATGTAACCACGTGTCAGAATCTATATTTTGTCAGAGGATATCCATATTTACCATTATCAAGATTTGAACTTTTTGATCAAATCAAGAAAAAATGACTAAAATTACGCCATAAATCTTAGATCTTTAGATGTTTATGCACTAACAAGTACTGCCTCTGCCCTATAAAATAGTTCTATATTCCCTTTATCTCCATGAAAAAACAGGAAAGAAAGCAGCACGAACGGTAAGTCGGTATCATACGATGAGTGCAGATATTGGTTAATGATAACCTCCAACTCCAAGTCACCTACTTGGCGTTTTCCCCGCACGTTATCACTTATTAAGCCTTCGACAAGACAAAGAGGAGCGTCAGCAAGCGGCGGTTTTATCGTAAATACACCGTTAGACCAACATAAGCTTCCAAAACATAAGTCAAGTCGTAGAATATGATTATGTTTTATAGCCTATAAGTTCCTACATACATAAGTTTTATGGTGTTACATCTTTGTCAACTAGTACTTTGGGTCAAGTGTTTGACATACGAAACTATATTTTTTATATAAAAAATAAAAAGACATCTTTAATTTTTTGTTGATCAACACTAATAAGGATAACTTAAAGCATACTAGATTGGAGAAACAAGAATTAGTATAAAATTTAATAGTAGGCTTTATTAGTAATCATCCATCTTTATCATCGCTTGTATCATTTTGTGTGAGCGAAAATTGTGATTAGTAAAAGAGCGTTTACATGGTGACAAAAGGCAGAAAGATAAGCAGTTGACAGGAAAAATCACAGGTAAAGCTCTGGCCTCAACTACAACAAGGCCTGAAAAAAAGTGAGACTATTAGGTTGAAAGAAATTCAGGAAAACGAATAATCATAAATAATATACATGCTCTTCAACGCAAAATTAATAAATTAAACTTAAATTCAATCTACTATCATCTTATTAATTAGGCTTATTTTCTTATCCCTAAAGTAACTCTTAATGATTGAAATATCGAAATCACAAAAATTTTAAATAAGTAAAATTTTAAAAAAAAGTACTTATTACCATCCAAAAGAAGTAAAAGAGATTATGTCAAACATGATGCCTTAATCGTTATGACATGTAAACAATAAATAATATACAATTTTTTTTAATGGAAAGGCCACCCTTATTCTTAATATGCATATTTAATAAATATTTTAAATAATAGCAAATTAATAATCAATTCCTTTGACATGGGAAAATTACTTTTTGAGTACCAAAAATACGAGTAAATTATCAGTAACTTTTATAAACTTTAAAAGTTTGAGAATCAAAATAAAAGAAAAACCCTAATCTCTCTCTCAAACACCTACCTGTCGTTCACTCAAACACAGACCAAACCTCATTTTATTTTTGAGTGTTACCTTACTCTCTTTTGCTGTCGTACCTTCATCACTGCGCCCTTCTTCGTCCATCACTCCATCTGCTTCTTTGACGGGAAGTGCTGCTTCGGAGCTTCTCTTCTGAGTGCTTCTTGTTCGCTGTTGCTTCTTTGTTGATGGCTCGCAGTTACTTCTCGGTGCTACTGCCTCTCCTCTCCGCACTGGCTCACGACTGCTTCTTTATTCAAACGAAAAACTGGAATTCTCAACGTAGATTTTTATTGGGACACTCGAGGATATCAGGATAATGCAGGAGTAAAGAAAATTATGGAACAATATGAAAATAATTAACTCTAAACGTGTAGTGTACAGGAGATGTAGTAACATGTCGGACACGTGTTGTACAATGAACCTTAATTTTGTACAGCGATGAATGAGGGTGCACCTAGCCGAGGTCCAACCAGCCTCTAGAGCGCCTAGCCCAAATTATATTTTTTAAAATTAAAATATAAACACAAAATTGTTTTATTATTACTTGTAAATTTTCAAAAAATAGAGTTCGATCTTCGAAGCTTCTTAAGTTAACTCGGACTTGACCTGTTTGCTTCAAGTTAGGCTAGCTCGAGCTCAAGCTCGAACTCGAGCCCTAGCTTTACTGCCAATTCTACTTTTGTTTTGTTTAAAATTATTGTTATAATTTGTATTAAGTTATGACAACAATTTTTATAAAATAAAATTAAAAAATTTGAGAGAAGATATTTATCTTAAATTAATGAAGAATTATTTTACAATTTAAAAAAATTAGAATTTATTTTATAATTTTTAAAAATTATGCAAAATGGTCCCAGTTATTGATTGGTATTGATTCCGATACCATGCCTTACTAAAATCAAATT
>JANZXR010000003.1:8847377-8861766 GCA_027575705.1 Erythroxylum echinodendron
CGGAGGAAATGCAGTACGGACGGCTGGGGGGCGGTTTCTCGTATTATAACCGTAGCGGTCCATCGCCCGGGGGGCGGGAGAGGGATGGTTCGGACGGGTCATGGGGCGGCGGTCGGAGGCAGTACGGAGGGTTTGAGGATGAGCGGAGGGGCCCGCCTCCTAGGGTTTCTGATTTTGATCAACCTTCGAGAGCCGATGAGGTTGATAATTGGGCAGTGGCGAAAAGGGCAATTCCATCGTTCGAGTCGAACCGGCAACCCCGTTATGGGTCTCTTGGAGGCGGTTCGAGGGCCGATGACGTTGATAATTGGGCAGCTGGGAAGAAATCGATCCCTACTCGATCTTCCACGTTCGGGTCGGGTTTTCGTGATTCGGGGCCTGAACAGGATCGGTGGACGAGGGGAGGAATTCGTGAACAAGAACGTGAGAGACCCAAATTGTCCTTGGATCCCCCAAAAGGAGATTTTGGAGGGAATGATTTGGCGAAAGCAAATAGGCCAAACCCGTTTGGGGCAGCGAGGCCTAGAGAAGAGGTTTTGGCAGAGAAAGGATTGGATTGGAAGAAGTTGGAAATGGAAATGGATGCGAAGAAAACTAGTTCACAGTCAAGTAGGCCGACGAGTGCACAATCGAGTAGGCCTTCGAGTGCACAATCCACAAGGTCCGAGGGACAAGGCATGCAACAGGGGTTGGAGAGCTTGGGGGCAAAACCGAGGCCAAAGGTTAATCCTTTTGGGGATGCTAAGCCTAGGGAGGTGTTGTTGCAAGAAAGAGGCAAAGATTGGCGGAAGATTGATCTTGAATTGGAGCACCGTGGGGTTGACAGGTCCGTATTTCGTAAGATTATTGCGTAGTAGTGTGGAAATGATATTTTGAGAATGTCCATACATTTTTCATTATCTTTTTATGATTTATGGATGCTTTGAATAGTTTTTAACTTTTTATATCCCAAGCTGTCTTCTTCTTTTCTGTGGATGGTTTCATTAACCTCAGAGCTTTTTGCTGGTATAGGACTTGTATTTCCATGTTTTGACGTGAAAATGATGATAATATATATAGCATTGGATTTGTGGTGATGATTTGGAATCTTGATCTATTGGATAAACTCCTTTAATCTAGCTACTGTAACTTTGTTCTACCTTATAGTGAATTTGGACTGTGGCTACTGAAGAACATTTGTATGTTGGTGGCCATGTTTATCATTCTTGAAATTTGACGACTTAAAATTGACATTTATGTATAGAGCATCCTATTGAAATGTTGAATTTATAATTCTTGGTGCTTTATTGGAATGGCATCAGGAGGTGTACCTCACAACAGTTAAACAACCCCATTGAATATTGTGATCAACAGAAGGGAAAATAGTGATCTTATTGACTGTGATCAGGTCTTCCATGTCTAAATTGTCTGTTATTAGGGGTTTTGGATTCTAACAAAGAATTCAATGGTTGAAGAACTGAAATAAATTTCAGGTATGCTTGAAATTGGTTGCTGTGATCAACTAAAACTAAAGTTGGCTGAACAGGAGGCTGACATCCAAACTGTTTTGAGATTGGATCAATTGTCTACAACTGCTGGGTTTATCTTTTTTTTTTCTTCCCCAAATGGCCTATTGTCATCCGAATTTACGCATGAAATTCTTTCTGTTTGAATATCATTGATTATAGTTTGACTAATCATTGTTCGCTAAGCTTAAAAATCATTCGAACATTGCTTTCATAGATAAAAATTGATACATCTTTCTTTTCTAATTTCTTATGCTCATAACTTTTGTGAATGAATTGTTTTCTAGTCATGTTTAAGAGTGTATTCACTGTAAACGACTGGTGAATTTGATTCAAAAATGTTCCAATAGACTGTGTAAAAACGTCTAATTAATAAGTGATCATGCTTCTGCTCATTGATTTAGAGATTTATTGCTGTTTGTTTTTAAAGCAAATTGTATTTGGACCCGTAGTATTGTAGATGTTACAGTAGTGATTCATACTTGTAATTATACCTTGGACCTACTTCTGAATCTAAGAAAGTATTTATGCAGTTCTCTATTGCAGATTGATCTTTGTACTGATATGAATTGGATTCATTACATTGGCCCCTAAGCTTTGACTCATGTACTCAAAACCAGTCCCCAGAAGTGGAAAAGTATAAAGAGGAGAAACTATGCATTAGATCTGTAACTGCCATCGTGCACATGCTCATTGTCTGTCTTCTGCTGCTTTTCACTTTACACCTTCTTGCTACATTCATGTTTGGCATAGGGTTCTCTTGTGCTTCACTACTACTTGAATTGGTACTAGGGTTCTCTTATTCTTCACTACTACTTGAATTGGTACTATCTGATAGATAATTGTTTCAGACCTGAAACGGATGAGGAAAGATCTTTGAAAGAAGAAATAGAGACTTTAAAAAAGGAGCTCCAGAAGGAAGTTACAACAACAACAAACAGGGGATATTTTCAAGAGTCTGGTGGAGAAGAACCTAGTGTTCAAAAAAAAAAAGAACCTAGTATACAAGAAACATTATCTGATAAAGAAAGGGAACTGGAAAAGTTGATTCGTGATCTGGATGACAAGGTGCGGTTTGGGCAGAAAGCTGTTGATAGGCCAGGTTCGGGAGCAGGAAGGTCTGTAATTTTTCCTGAGAGACCACATTCACAGTCTGGATCATTTGATGATTCTAGAAGCATAGAGTCGACGGATAGGCCGAGATCACGTGGGCTGCACGATAGTTGGTCAAGGCCTGGTGATGAGAGGAGATCATACCAAGGTGGCAGGGGAAGAGTATTTCTAGGTGGCAGAGACTTCGACAGGTATATAATCTTTCTTAACAGTCGCTCTCTCTCATTTCTTGTGCATTACTTTTCTGTTGAATCCAGTGTTATCCTTTTTCCTGCTACTGTTACGAGGAACTCTAGCAGGAGTGTACTATGTAGTTACCTTCTATATTTTGTGCTCATATGCATTCAGTTTCCTGTTGCAAACCAAGAACAGTTATAAGTTGACCATAAATTGTCTTTAACCCCGTATGAATACAAAGGATGTTGATGAAACGGGGTTTTCTGATCCAGCCGCTTGTTGAGTGCTTGGTTCATCTTTCATGTGGATGCTGCAGGTTCTTGTATGATAGTTGCCATTTTGAGATACATGTAACGTTAGTGTGTAATGTAGTTTGGTTGTCGTCACTTGATTTCTAAAAAAGGATGCTCCTAAGTGGCCATAACTTTGTATCATGTCATTGCATATGCAATTTTCTTTTCTAAGATGCCTAAATTGAGCAAGGGATTTGGCCTATAACGAATGCTTCTAAATGTTTTGCAGGCCAGGAACAAGGGAGAGATGGTGAAGAGCTACGGTGGAGTAGAATCAAGTTCTGTCATCAGCTTTTGACAATCGGAATCAAATAATAACTTCTTAATTTTATCTTTGTTCTCTTGTTTTTTGCTCTGGAAATGGAGTAAAGAATTCTTGAATACTGGCACTGGAACCATTGCATTAATTATTGATACTTCAAACTATGTAAAATTGCAATTTTTTAACCAGATTTTCGTCTGTTTTGGGGCAGGGAGCCAGTACTGTTGGGTAGGACTCGGAATTTATTGAACGCTATGGAACTCGCATGTTTCTTCTGTCCTTTGCTTGCCTTTATACAGTTGGATTTTGTTGTGCATGTGACCGCTAAGTTGGATTTATGCAGAGCTGCATTTTTCTTTCCCAAGTTCGGTTGCGTTTGATTTGATGTATTCTCCTCTTTCCGATTGGTGAACACATGAGAAAGACAATTCCTTTGGTGGCTAAATATTTTCTTTACGCTGTTTTCTTTTGAAGGACTTGCAATTGACACTGATCATCAAGCCCTTGACCTTTTCCTCTGTAAATATAGATCAAAAGATTCTCGTGACGACTTTTAAGTGGACCATAGATTGAAGTTGTCGACAACTCTACGTTTGAACCATAGAACACTGTAAAAATGTATTGAAGCTGTGGAATAGACTCACTTTCAAATGAGTACGAGTATATCATTTTTATTTTTTAAACAATTCTTTCTAAGTTTAAGCTACGATAGGAGGTCCATTGTCCTGTAAGCCGTCTCGTTATGATTCTCTCATAAGGCCTTCAATGAGATTTGTTTGTCAAGTGGGCTTCTGAATTGTAACTAGGAAACAAGGGAAGGGAGCTCCATAGCAGGGATTTGACTTCAATCTTCAAACGAATCTACCTACGTGCAGACACACAGACACAGATGACTAGCAACTTGCTTCATAGATCTCCTGCATAAGTTGGCTTCCGTACTACTTCTTCCTGGACCATCCCACGTACTAGGACGTGTCTGTTTCAAACGGAGGTGACAGCATCCACGCTAGATCATCATCTTCTAAAACTTTGGTAGTTCAAAGACACAATGACGGATGCTCGGACAAGTATATCTGTTGACAGCTAAAGTGAGTGAGATTAGAGTTGGCATATGCCCAGTACAGAAAAGAGCATGTCAGACCACAACCGACCTTAATATCTACAAGACTTTGTTGATTTCTATGCCTTGCAAGTTCTTCAAATTTGGATTCACTTTTTAAAGTGGCCTTCATGCTTTCCATTTCAAGCTGACGACGATAGAAAAAGGAAAGCAGACCAAGTTGGGGGATGGTAATTACTTCGGCATTATACACAGGCCTAGTTATGCCTTTTGATTAAAGAATCTCACGATCATTTAATCTCTAATTCGTGAAATTTAACTACTTCGGTAATTTTGCTTTTAAATTGATAATTTCCTTAATTTCCCAAAAAAAAGAAATATATGTTGGCGGCGTTGGTCAATAGGGGCGTATATGAAGTTACAAATACCCCTTTTTTCTTCTTTTTCCTTTCTTACTGCATCTGAACTTTTGTCGTCTTTCAACTGAGGTCAGTTCAAATTATGATTAATTGCGAAGAAGTTGATGTACACGAATCGACCTCCACCTGTTTGATATAAATCCTTTATATCCTAATGAACTGGTTAAGGCCCAGAAGTCCCTGGGATCTGAAACTCGCGTTCAAAGCAACTGCGGTCATTGTTCCTTTAGCAGTTGCGTACTCAGTCTTCATTGCAACTGGACAAAGAAGGAATATTGGTTCCTCTAATGCTTGTAAGTTCCCTGCCATATTCAACTTTGGAGATTCAAATTCTGACACTGGTGGCCGCTCAGCTGCGTTTCAGCGAATTCCTTACCCTAACGGCTATTCTTTCTTTGGAAAACAATCGGGGCGTTATTGCGATGGACGGATCATTGTTGATTTAATAGGTTAGTGATAATCAAGTATTTGCTTGGCCACTAGATTGTTTGTAGGGTTTCATAAGTTTCTTTGGTTATTTTGTGCAGCTGAGAAGTTGGGATTGCCACATTTGAGTGCTTATTTAGACTCCATTGGGACAAATTTTAGGTATGGAGCAAATTTTGCTGTCGGAGGGTCAACGATACAGCCCCTGGATACAAGGATATTTGAGGGACGTTATAATCCCATTTCTCTTGAAATACAGGTGCTGCAATTTGAACAATTCAAGGAACGCACCATCGAGCTATACGGCCAAGGTTGGAGTCGCAACATGATATTGTTCTTTTGAGTATAGGAGATAATGGGGCTTTGGCCTTGAGTGCTTTCACTGTGGGATGCTTAGATGGTGCTTCTATTGTTATCTAGCTTTTGTAATTTCGAAGATGTGTTGAGTTACTGGATTTTTATTTTTCAGGTAGAAACTCTTATGTTATGAGTAATCTCCCAGGGCCAGAGGATTTCTCCAGAGCTTTATACACCCTGGATATGGGACAGAACGATCTTCATTCTGCTTTTGAGTCTATGACACAGGAGCAAGTATTGGCATCCATACCCAGTATCATTCATCATTTTGCACAAGCAGTGGAGGTAACTTAAGTGCCCCCCTGTGCTAGTTCTTTTCGCTATTCTAAGGGAACCAATTAATTGTTTGCATTTTATGCACAAACGACCACCACTACCAGTTTACGAACAATTCATTTATAAACTCTGAGACAGACAGTTTGGAAGAAAAAAACGAAAAAGGCAGAGCAATGGCCTTTATAAGCTGCAGGTTGAGATCAAAGTAAGAAAAGTGTGGAGTAGAACCAACTGAATTTATGATATGTAAAGCAGTATATTAGTATAAATTTTTAACTTCACGGTTTTTTGGTGTTCTGGGAAACACTTTCAATTGCAGTTTACTTCTGTTGTTTTGTTTCCAAGGTTTTCTCCAGATACTGAAACTAGCACAGTAGATCTATGAGGTAATACTCTAATAAATAAGCTCCAAATGTGTTACGGATTCCTTTGTAGGCAAAGGATATTCTAGAAGGCCCAGGGCCTAGATTTTAGGGATTATTGTTTTATTCCCTTTTTAGTTTATTTTCTGTTTGTTTAAGGAGTCCCTAGGTTTTAGAGTTTATTGGTTATTAGGAGTGTCAAGATATTAGGAGTCCCTAGGCTTTAGAGTTTAGTGGTTATCAGGAGTGCCAAGACATTAGGAGATTGTTAGTTGGTCTAGTCCTATATAAGGGACGAATTAATTAAAAACAAGGAAGACAGAATTTATGTTATATGAGATTGACGATCTCTCCAACGAGGTCCAAGGTGTCAGTCTCCCTTTGATGAGCTAAGTTTTTTCTCCAAAATAGGTCGTTCTAAGAAATCGAATAAGGAGAAGGTTCGATTCCCGGAATTTGATTTTCCTATTAATCACCCAGTGACAAGGTCCGTGAGTAAGGTTCGTAATAACTTGGAATCAGAGACAAGCACCATGGGCGGTTCTGATCAAGGCAGTAATTGGCAAGAATTGATACAAAAAAATGAAGTGGCAAACGAGGCCCGGTTCTTTGCAATAGGAAACCAATTGCAAGAACTATCCTCCTAGTTCAGATGGTTAATGGCGGACATATAGAGGAGACCAAACCCAGAAACTGAGGGATCCTCCAGCCACCGTTTCTCGTCCTCTGCTCATCACCACCATTCCGAAGGGGCACGGGTGGGGGAATAATGCCCCGGTTTACTAAGTTGGATTTTCTCACCTATGATGGCGCCCAAGATCCCCTGATCTGGTTGCATAGAGACTTGAACAATTTTTCAGCAACCAATAAACAACGGAGGAAGACAAGGTAGGACTCTCGACCTTCCACTTGTTGGGAGAAGCACATTTATGGTACCATCAGCTCGAATCCGAACAACCCACGATTGGCTGGAACGGGTTTAAAGATTACTATTATTTGAGGTTTGGGGTCGCCGAGTCACGGCAATCCACTTGGAGAATTGATCAACTTGAAACAAATCGGCAGTGTAGAAGATTATCTGAAACATTTTCAAGAATGATTGGCCAGGGCAAGTCGATTCTTGGTGGTGGAACAACATGTCAATATATTCACCGACACTGTAGGGTTGTCCGAACTAATTAGACTCAAGGTGGAATTACACTCACCACCAAATCTAGCCCACGCCATGAACTTGGCCCGGGCTTACGAAGCCAAGCTCAAGGCGTGGCGCGACCCAACACCAAGAAGAGGAGCAGTGCAGGGAAATTCAATGCAGCCTAGGCCAAGTAACGTCCCGGTAGAACCCTTGCCAAGGTGCACCATGGTTCCTACAAAATTTCGGGTCAGTCACCCTTCATAAAGAGGTTGTCAAGGGTTGAGATGGTTGATCGTCGGGCACGGGGGCTTTGTTACAACTGTGATGAAGCATATTCCATGTCGCATCAATGCAAAAGATTGTTCTGGCTTGAGATAGCAGACCATGAGGAAGTTTCCACCCTGCCAGCTCTTGAGGCTGAACCAACGACTTCCCTTCATGCCATCTCAGGGCAACGAGGGGCAACCACCATGCAATTACGGGTGATCATGGGCAGCCTACCCTTGCGGGGGTTGGTCGATTCAGGGAGCACTCACAGTTTCATTAGTCAGACAGTAGGCGCGCACCTCGGTATGACTGTCCAACAACGCTCCAACACCACCATGTCCGTGGCCAACGGGGATAATATGCGCAGCACCAGCCTCTATAAAAATATCTTCTTTGTAATCGATGACAACGAATTTCGCACTGATTTCTTTGAACTACCCTCGATAGGATTTAATTTAGTGCTCGGCATAAATTGGCTATAAACGCTGGGGCCAATACTCTGGAATTTCGCATCCATTACAATGAATTTTGTATTCAAAGCAAGAACAACTCCACCACTTACTGGAAGGATTTGGGGACATATTCTAGGAGCCCACCGGTTTACCACCAATGTGCCACTGTAACCACATCATCTTCTTGCTGTCAGGCGCAAGCCCCGTTGTGGTGGGGCCGTATCGTTACCCCCATTGCCAAAAGGATGAGATTGAACGATAATGTGCCCAAATGCTACAACAGGGGATCATCTGACCTAATTGTTCTCCTTTCTTGTCACTGGTACTATTAGTTAAAAAGCACGTTAGCTCTTGGAGGTTTTGTGTCGACTATTGTGAATTAAATGCAAAAACAGTGAAGGATAAGTTTCCTATCCCTGTTGTATACGAGCTCCTCGACAAGTTGCATAGATCTCATTTTTTTAGTAAGCTTGACCTCTGTTTTGGATACCATCAGGTGCGAATCCATGGGCCGAACATTGAAAAAACTGCCTTTCGCACTCATCATGGCCACTTTGAATTCCTCGTCATGCCCTTCGGGTTATCCAATGCCCCCCACATTTCAAGCCCTCATGAATGAGGTATTCAACCAACACCTGCGAAAATTTATTCTGGTTTTCTTTAATGATATTTTGATATACAGCCGCACGCGGGAGGAGCATCTCCAACATATGCGCACTATCCTAGACTTACTACATGCTCACCAACTGTATTTAAAGAAATCCAAATGCTCCTTCGAGGTGGCTCAAGTGGCATATTTGGGACGTAATATCGACGAATAGGGTGGCGGTCGACACAAGTAAAGTTTAGGCCATCATAGACTGACCCCAGCCGTAGAGCATCACGGCCTTACGGGGCTTCTTGGGTTTGACGAGGTACTACCACAAATTCATTAAGGATTATGGACAACTGGCTGCCCCACTCACTAATTTGCTAAAGCACAATTCCTTTCGGTGGACAGAGCCAGCCAGGATTCCCTTCACCCAACTCAAACAAGTGCTCACCTCGTCCTCGGTGTTGCAACTACTAGATTTTGAGCAACAATTTGTGGTTGAGTGCGACGCATCTGGAACCAGCATCAGTGTCGTCCTACAACAAAATGGCCATCCCATTGCCTTTTTCAGCTGGCAGTTGGCCACGCGCCATCACAAAACAACAACATATGAACGAGAACTGATAGGGTTGGCCAAGGCCGTACAACGCTGGCGGCCATACTTGTGGAGCTGTCGCTTTCTCATCTGCACTGATCACTTCAGTTTGAAATATCTCCTAGAACAATGAGTCATCACCTCTCCACAACATTGGGTTAGCAAACTCATGGGTTTTGATTTCAGGATGGAATATCGAGCAGGTCACCTAAACAAAGTAGTGGATGCCTTGTCTCGTTGTGTTTCTGCAGAATCGCAGTTGCACGCTATAAGTCAACCCCACTTCACCCTCTTGGATGACATTCGTACCGACCATTCCAATGATTCTTCCTTACAGGAGATGCTTCACAAAGTTACAACAGGTGAATTGTTTGCCCCTTGGTCAACCAAGGATGGTCGTCTTCTCTACAAAAACCGCATATTCATCTCACCCACCTCGGCCCTAATTCCAAGCATCCTTTCTAGCTTTCATGACAGCACACATGAAGGGGTCCAGAAAACATTATGCCGCATTCGGGGCGACTTTTATTGGAAGGGGATGAAAGCTCCCATCGCCGAATATGTCGCTGCCTGTCCCATATGCCAATGCCACAAATTAGAACATCTCAGCCCCGCTGGACTACTTCAACCCCTAGCTCTTCCATCACAAATTTGGGTTGACATTTTTGTGGATTTCATTGAAGGCCTGCCCAAAGCCTGGGGGAAAACGGTTCTCTTTGTAGTGGTCGACCGACTGTCCAAACATGCTCACTTCATTCTACTATCACACCCATACAAGAGCACAAGGGTTGCACAAGTTTTTTTTCAACAAATTGTCCGCCTCCATAGCATACCTGAGTCCATAACTTCGGATTGGGAAGTTGTCTTTACCAACAACTTTTGGACATAACTTTTCTGACGAAGTGGCACGCAACTCGCCTTCTCATCCGCCTACCATCGGCAAACCGATGGGCAGACAGAGGTAGTCAACCGCACCGTTGAAATGTATTTATGATGCTTTGTGGGGCAAAACCGAAGAGTTGGGTGTTATGGCTAGCATGGGCAAAATATTGTTACAACACATCTTTCCACTGTGCTCTTCAGGATATACCTTTTTACGTTGTCTATGGGCACGATCTGCCTCGGTTGTTATTATATGTGGCAGGTTCCACTCGAGTTGATTCAGTGGATGCTGCGTTGTAGGATCGTGACCAAGCCCTCACGCAGATTAAAAGTAAATTACAACAAGCCCAGACTTGCATGAAGGAATACTATGATAAAGGCCATCGCAAGGTAGAGTTCCAGGTTGGAGACTTGATCTGGCTTTGCCTACAACCCTTCCGACAATAGACCTTGGTTGGTAGACCCCATCATAAGCTTCTTCCTAAATTTTTTGAGCCCTTTCCCATTCGGCAACGTATTGGGACGGTTGCATATAAACTTCAGCTACCCCTAACCACCAAGCTCCGTGACGTCTTCCATGTCTCTCTCTTAAAACGCTACAAAGGGCCACCTCCAGAGACAAATCCCACCCTGCCACCGGTCGAAGAGGGCCATGTCATCGCCACTCCTGGTGCTGTTGTACAGGCACGATTGAATCGCGGCACACGGGAATTGCTGGTACATTGGGCTAGGACTTAGATTGATGATGCAACTTGGAAACCTTTGTCTCACTTCACTGCGGCTTATCCAGAATTTGTGCTTGAAGACAAGCGCTGTGCCCAAAGGGGAGTGATATTACGGATTCCTTTGTAGGCAAAGGATATTCTAGAAAGTCCAGGGCCTAGATTTTAGGGATTATTGTTTTATTCCCTTTTTAGTTTATTTTCTGTTTGTTTAAGGAAGGAGTCCCTAGGTTTTAGAGTTTATTGGTTATTAGGAATGCCAAGATATTAGGAGATTGTTATTTGGTTCTAGTCCTATATAAGGGACGAATTAATAAAAAAAAAGGAAGACAGAATTTATGTTATATGAGATTGGGGCTCTCTCCGACGAGGTCCAAAGTTTCAGTCTCCCTTTGATGAACTGAGTTTTTTCTCCAAAATAGGTCGTTCTAAGAAATCGAATAAGGAGAAGGCTCGATTCCTAGAATCTGATTTTTCCTATCAATTGCCCTGTGACAAGGCCGTGAGTAAGGTTCGTAACAAAATGGGATTAAAATAATAAAATTGCAGATAGTCGATGGATTAACGTGAATATGACACATAAAGCAGTGCGTTACTATACTCTGTTTTTCTATCTAAAAAATTCTCTCAACTTACATTTTGTTATCCGGTTGTTTAATTTCCAAGTCTCTAGATATTGCAAGCATATTCCACGAGGAATATGCAAAACTAAAATGCCTATGGAGAATGTTGGGTTGATGTATTTGAGTTTGCTTATTAGGGAAGATCTAGTGAAATTAGGCTACGCTGACATCTATATTTGTGGTTTATCACTTCAGAAACTATACCAACTTGGAGCAAGAACATTTTGGATACACAACACTGGTCCCATTGGTTGCTTACCTTTTGTTCATTTATATTATCCTCCAAAGCCTACAGATAAAGACACAAATGGCTGCGTGAAATCCCAGAATGAGGTTGCACAAGAATTCAACAGGCAGCTTAAGGAAAGGGTACTCCAGCTCAGGAGTCTGTTCCCTGATGCTTTCTTTACTTATACCGACATCTACACAGCTAAGTACTCGCTATTCTCTGAAGCACAAGAATTAGGGTAAGAAGAACGAGTATGATGTAATTTAGTATCCTTGACTTCTGGGGCTGCTACTTGACTACTATATTCCCTCTGAGTTGTTGGCTCTGCAGGTTTGATGATCCCCTCGAGTACTGTTGTGGATACTATAGAGACAATGGTGTTCATTGTTGGCAGAAGGGAATGGTGAATGGAACGGAAGTTGGTAAGAAACCATGCCACAACCCCAGGATCTACATAAGTTGGGATAGCGTGCATTACTCTGAAGCCGCAAACCAGATAGTAGCCAAAATGATTCTTGAAGGATCAATGTCAGATCCTCCGGTACCCATCAACGAGGCATGTCACAATACTGTCCAGTCATGAGCTCTGTCTTACCACCCGTCAATATGACATGATCTTCATCTTAATGCATCAACTGCTAAACGTTCAATGTGAAACCAATGTTTTGTGTCGGGAGATGCGGTCACGTTACTTGAAACAAAGTTGAGAACCGTGATAAAAAAGCCCCAAAGATAATCGACTCCACTGGGGATCGAACCCAGAATCTCTGGTTCCGTAGACCAGCGCCCTATCCATTGGGCCATGGAGTCAGCTGTTTTATATAAAAATAATAACAGCTCAAAATTTTAAATATAAAAAAATATCAGTTTTGATTAAAAAATTAACACAAAATATCAGTTTTGATTAACATTAACATAAAATATTTTAATTTTAGATTCAATAATTATCGGTTAGTTTTAAACTATTTAAATATAAAATATCTTATTTTAATTTAGTTCTCAAACTTTTTCTAATTTATAATTTTGAGTCAAAATATTTTGCTATTTTAATTTTTATTTATGTAACATTTTGTATAAACCAAAATTTCGGGTATAATTTAATACAAAAATTTAGTATAATAACTCGTTATTACAAATTTCCTTTACAAAAATAATGAAGTAAAGTTTCCAATTTAAGAAAAAAGGCTTTTCAAAAATAAGAAATTATAAAAAGTTTATATGGGGTAATCTTTATGTTAATTATAGTTTAAAAGGATGGTTATTAATAACTTTTTAGATCATCAAACATGACAAGCTATTTAAATAACAAAATTGAATTTAAAAATTAAAGATTTACATAATTTCTTGACTGAGTGTCAGCAAGGTTCTTTTCATATTTAAATCTTACTCGTAATTCTATCGTATAAAGTCTCTTTTATTTACTAATTTAAATCATTTTATTATACCCTTTTAATTAGAATTCATTTAATATGATCCTGATTCAAATCATTGGTAACTTAAAAGTAACAAAACTGTAGGTAAGCCAAAAGGAAAACAAACTTATCTCTCTCGTGAATTGATCCAAACTTTATTTGTTGGGCCTCGAAAATTTTTTTATTTTAGTAAGCATGATTTGAATAAATTTTGTAGTGTTGTTAGATAAATCATTTTAATTGGAGTTAATTATTATGTCAAGTTCAGGAGGATTAATTCATTAATTGATGGAATTAAGATGTTGATGTTGTAAGGTACATAAGGGCATTTTTGGAAGATGACATAAGGTTAAAAAACCTAAGCTTATAAGGAAGGATAAAGTGGACTTTTAGCATTCATTAAGGGTAAAAAGGGAAGAGGAAAATATTGTCTTGTGAAGTGGAAGACCAAAAACTTGAATTAAAGAGAGTGAAGTGAGAGAAGCGAAAAATTAGAAGATAGAAGAGGGAGAGAGTGTCGTTGGAGAGAAAAGAAAGGAGAGAAAGAAAGTTAAGCTAGGGTTTGATTTTTCTTAAGTTTAAAGAGTGATTTTGAAGTTGTTCAAGAAGGGAAAAAGAAAGAGGAAGGGAAGAGCTTTTTTTAGAGCCAAGAATCTCATTAGTTGGTGAAGATTCAGGATAAGTCGATTCTTAATCTCTTGAAATTTTGAAGGGCTTTTGGTTCAAAGAGCTTAGGATATGTATGAGTTTAAGTATTCTAGCGTTAATTTCATGCTTTTGGTTCTATGGGTTCTTAAATTTGAATTCCTATTAAATGAGAACTTGATTTGTTATAGGAAACTAAGCAAGTCCGATCCAAGGCGAAAAAGAAAGACAACAGTGAACTTTGATTGTAAAGCGAATTAGGTGGGTAATGTATTTATAGTTATTGTGCAATCGGGCAAATTCTTGCCTATATATGTGTGCATGGACAATTTACTTGTTAGTAAATTTTGTGATTATTGAAAATGCATGTGATTTATAAATTTTGATCAAATTATGCCATTGAAATAAGTCATGGCATTCTGTTTGAATGAAAAGATGAACAAGCATAAAAGTCTGAGCATATGATTAAATGAATATATGCTTTGTTTGGGCGAGAATGGAACTATTTTGTTCGTCACGTGCACGTTGACAAGAGCCTTCTCCCGGCTGCCCGCTTGTGGCATATGAACTCCGAAAAAGGACTCA
>JANZXR010000003.1:8904070-8919532 GCA_027575705.1 Erythroxylum echinodendron
GTAGCAGAATATATGAGTAAGTGTCTAGTGTGTCAGCAAGTCAAGGCTGAACACCAGGCACCTTCAGGCAAGTTAAGACCATTATCCATTCCTGAGTAGAGTGGAGAAGAGTGACTATGGACTTTTTGATGGGTTTTCCTAAGACTATTAGGAAGCATGATGCTATATGGGTTATTGTAGATCGTTTGACAAAGTCAGCCCATTTTCTGGCAACAGACTGATCCTCTGCATGTACTAGCTAAGAAGTATGTTAATGAGATACTAAGATTGCATAGGATTCCCAATTCTATGGTTTCTGATAGGGATTCTTAATTTACTTCGAGATTCTGGGGAAGTTTACAAAAGGCTATAGGAACCAAGTTGAGTTTCAGTACGACTTTTCATCCTCAGACAGATAGTCAATCTGAGAGGACCATTCGGAAACTTAAGGGAATGCTCAGGGCATGTGTGATGGACTTCAAAGGAGCTTGGGATGAGCATTTGCCATTGGTCGAATTTGCTTACAATAATTCATACCATTCGAACATTCAGATGGATCCTTATGAAGCACTGTATGGAAGGAGATGTAGAACTCCGATATGTTAGGATGAAGAAGGAGAAAGGAAACTGATAGGGCCGGAGTTGGTTCAAATGACTGTTGACAAGGTCAATTTGGCCAAGCAACGGTTTAAAGCTGCACAGGATAGAATGAAGAGTTATGCCGATATACACCGAAAGGAAATAGAGTATGAAGTCAGTGAGAAAGTGTTTCTCAAGACATCTCCATGGAAAGTAGTCATGAGATTTGGCAAGAAAGGCAAGTTAAGTCTAAGATATATGGGTCCTTATGAAATTCTTGAGAGAATTAGGCCATTAGCCTATAAGTTGTCATTGTCCCCAGAGTTGTCTCAGATTCATGATGTCTTTCATGTTTCCATACTGAGGAGGTACAAGTCAGATCTTCTCACATCATTCAGACCAATGAGGTTAAATTGAGGGATAATCTCAGTTATGAGGAGATTCCAGTGGAGATTTTGGATGCCAAGGAGAAAGTTCTCAAGAACAAGATGGTTCTACTAGTCAAAGTCCTGTCGAGAAACCATTCGGTAGAAGAGGCCATATGGGAGCCCTTAGAAGCTGTGAAGGAGAAGTATCCACATCTTTCGATGACTCAGGTAATAATTTCGAGGATGGAATTTTTTTTAGAGGGGGAGAAATGTTAGACCCCAAATTTTTTTAGTAAGCATGAATTGAATGAATTTGGCGATCTTATGGTTAAATCATTTTTTTTATTGGAGTTTAATTATTAAGTCAAGTCCAGGAGGACTTCTTTCACATATTCATGGAAATTGGAAGAGTTAAATTGAAGAATTAAGAATGCATAAGGGTATTTTGGGTAGATTGCTAAGGTTAGAAGCCTTAAGTCGTTAAAGGAAGGGAAAATTGGATTTTTAACACTCCTTGAGGGTAGAATGAGAAGAGGAAAAATATTGTCTTGTAAATAAAAAGACAAAAACGTGAAGAAGAGAGAAAAATAAGAAGAAAAATTTTAGGGGAGTTAAAAGAATAGAGCTTTAAACTAGGTCATGATTTCTCTTAGTCTTAAAGAGAGAAGGTTAATTGCAGAAAACTCACTAGCTAGCCTCTTCCTATCTCCCTTTATTCTTTAGAACTGATCCAGCTCAATCCTAAACTCGCAAATACGTTATTCGCCAGAAGATATCGTTAACCACTAGAAATTCATTCAAAGAATGAATGAATTCCATATCATGCAATTCTTAATGGACTAATGATTCAACAATCAAATTCATATATGCAAAAATGTCTCCAATCATGTAAAGAACATAAATCAAAAATCAAAGAATTTATACATTGCACAATGCTAAACTCACTCGATAATGAAAGATTGAATTGAAATAATTTAAATAATTGTCTCAAATAATCAAACCTGCAATGCTAGACTGAAACTAAACATTTTAAGGTAAATTTTTTGAAAAAATTGAATGTATTAAGCCTTAAAGGTAGTTTAAAATGTTTCCAATATGTACAAATTGAGATGCTTCATGCTAGTACAAAAGTGCAAATAAAGACTTTTAATCAGGTACTAAACATCTACACATTCCAATAGGTGAGGAGGTATTGTTGATGCTAAAGTTTCTTCTTGTGTAAGGTGATCTGCAACTGAATATGGTGTATCAGTTGCTTATAAAACTACTCCATATGAGAGGTTTTGTCTTGAAATGCTCTGAGATTTCTCTCATCCCATGGTTCCATGACTATTGATGATAAAACTATCTAAAAGCATCTCCTCCAATTCACTGTCCAGATTACCAGCTACTGTGCATCTGCTAAGTAGTTCCTCTAATGTATATGCATTTGAAAAATAGATTTTCAATTGTTTCCCCAGCAGTTTTGCATAAGCAACACCAGTTGGTAAGATATGTATATCTTCCAATTCTGTCAATTGTTCTTAATCAACCTTTCATAGGAACCCATAAAGTAAAAGCAACTCAAGGTAAAAGGTAGCTCGGCTAGATAGCTTTGGTCCTAGATAACTTAGGAAGATGATTGAACAACCATTTCTTGCAAGAAGAACCTGAGAACTTACCATCAGGTGAGTTCTTCCATATATATGTTTCAATTTTAGCATTGTAGTGAGTTCCATAGATTTCATTAGCAAGTGAAATGGGAAGTGATGTGTTTTGAAAATTTTCTTTGTAGAGAATAGTTTCAGCTACTGAAGCATTTAATGGAATTGAGTCCTTGGGTAGGTCGCATCATTGACTTTGTTCAATGGTCCTACAGAGAGCCAGTTGTCATATCAAAAGCTAGTATTTTTCCCCATTTCCAATAAGAGTAATAAAATCAATCATATACTTCTCTCTCAACTTTAGGATGGCCTTGAGAGTAGTAGGGGATAATATGAACAATATACTGCCCAGAAAGATAGAAAAAAAAAAAGAGGTTTAGGTGTGAGACAGACACATTCAAATTTTCTATACTTTATAAATCTCAAACAACTCTTTGACCTGATGTCATGAGCTCTAAAATTTCTCCTCCACTGGTCATAATCCAGCTCGATTCCAATAGTTTTATGGCTTTCTGAACACTCCCATGCCTCCTTGCACTAGCTTCACTATTTAATCACCCTAGATAGATGAGGAAAACTCTCGGGAGCTCTCAACTTTGTATGGACTACTTGCTTATTTGCTCAAGTCTAGGCTTAAATTGGATAACTTGTTTTGTTATGGATTAGCTTCTACTAGGCTGTGCTTTCCTACTCATTTATCGTAGTTTGGTTTTCCATTGGTCCATATTTTCTTCCAGACTTATTACTCAAGTCCACCAATCCTACAAAAAAAAATATTTCGTACAATTTAGGCCATTTTAGCAATAAAATATGAAAGTAAACAACTTAGGCTATTAATAGTAAAATGTAGAATATTTTGTCCCAATATGCTATGTAAATGATTTAAAAGATTATTTAGGTAGATAAAAATGTAACATTTTGCATTTATCCATAAGAAAAAATGCTTTTAAATAATTATGTCTCTAAATTACAACCAACCAATTAACCATAAAACAAACTAATAGGGGACTCTCTCAAAACTTAACATATATCTCACTTTATAGTTCCGCAAAATTTGAAGTATAAATGAAACTGCCAACTAAATCTTTAGATAAAAAATCTAAATTCCAAGATGTAACCATATAATGGCTGTTACTGTTTAAAAATATATAAACCTTTTTTTGAGTACCTAATTCTCCTATCAATAAATCCTAACTTATATTTAGACCCCAAAATTGTTTTAATAGCCCTGCAATTTTATAATTTGAGCTAATTAATGGAGTTTTAAGTAGAGTTGTATCAAGATGATCAGAAATCTGGAGTAGAATAAAGTTGTCATCGCTTCTTCTACAACTAGCTTTTGGTTTCCTGTTGCAAATCAGTTACAGTCGACGCTATACTGGATGTTGTCATTGTTGGATTTGGCTCCTTTTTTTGTCCTAAATTAGTTGGGGAGCACATTTGAGGCAAAACTCTTGCCTATATAAGGAAGGCGCTACCTCCTTAGTTAGGTGCACTAATACAAAATTAAAGATTTGTATAACAAAATTTGACTCTAGTTAAATTCCTCTTTTGAAGTGAGAGTTGGAGAGTTTGTTTTGGTTATTTCTTTGTGGGTGTATTAGGGTATTGGGTGAGAGAAAAAATTATGTGATTGTAAGAATTTTTCACATAATGGATTTTCTTCTCGGTGTTTGTGATTTTTTTCTCCGGTTTGGGAGTTTTCTCGTAAATTCTCTTGTGTTGTTATTATTTCTCTATTTTCTGATATTTTTGTCTATAAAATATCCTTGAGTGTGAGTTTGGGAGGTTTGAATTCACAACAATTGATATCAGAGTCAAGGTGTGCTTTTTCTTGAAAATTCTGAATATGCTCTGTAGTCGCAGTTTTGACTGATCTTCTACATCAGAAAAGATTTTGTTGAGAAAGGTTCATTTGGTGTGATGGAGCTTTAATGTGGTAGTGTGGAAGTGCATGTCTAGGAAAGTTCTAGCTAAGGAAAGACTTGGTACTTAAGTGTGTCCGTTTGTGACCCACCTTTCTTTCCTGAGAACTTACCTAGTATATTATTCATTTATAAGGTAAAATTCATCAAGGCAGAAGTGAAAAAAAAAAAGTTCAGGAAATAAGGCTTCGAATCCTGTCAGATTTAAGGTGGAGAAATTTGACGAGAGAATCAATTTTAGCTTATAGCTAGTACAAGTCAGGGATATTTTGATTCAGTCAGGGTTATACAAGGCATTGAAAGACAGGTAAATTCCTAAAATTAACACTGCTACTAGTGATATTGGCAAAACGGCTAGTACAAACAGATCTTAGTATGAGCGATGAAGATTAGGAGGATCTGGATTTAAGAGTGGCAAGTGGGATATGACTGTGTTTGGCTAAGAATGTCCTTACAAATGTGCATGAAATATTTGCAGCAAAGGAGCTCTGGGAAAAGCTCAAGGAGTTGTATCAAACAAAGGGTGTCTCAAATTGGATGTACCTGAAGGAACAGTTTCATACACTGTGGATCACGGAAAGTGCTTCAATTTCATATCATTTAAGTGTTCTCAATGGGATCGTCTCTGAACTGGAGGCAATTGGAGTTAATATAGATGATGAGGATCAAGCTTTGAGACTCATCTGGTCTTTTCCACCTTTCTGTGAGCACATGAAACCTATTGTGATTCATAGGAAGGAGAAGATGGTTTTTTCTGAAGTTACCATAAAACTCTTTTTAGAAGAGAGAAAACCGGGTGGTGGAAGAAATGTTCCTCCTGAAGACTTAGCTCTGGTGGTAGCTGGATATAGGAAGAAGAAGAACTCCATAAAGAAAAATATTGCTGGACGCGTGGACAATCTGAGTACGTGAAAAAAAATTGTCCGAGAGTTGGAATGGGTTTGGCAAGAGGCTCTGGGTTAGTTAATGGAGAGACTGACAATGTCGCTAACATTGTCTCCATGGATGATGATTTTGCTCTCTAAAAAGGGGCATGTACATCCTCATGACATTGCCACTAATCCCAAAGTTGCCATGATAGAGGATGTGTTACTGTTAGTGGATCCACAAGTTTGCACACGGACATTGGTCTGGCATTGATACAACTTGTGTGGTGGAAGCTATGTCGATGGTTGATGAACTTCCAGGAAAGCTAAACATGGACGTTGCACTATAATTTTTTCAACAAGTTTATTTTAGACATGTGCCGAAATGAAAGGCTTAGAATTGGTTTATTGTGAGTGGATATTCTTTTATGGTAGAGCATGATGCTGTAAAGCATGATAATTCTCTACATTGAGAATTATATTACTTTCAGGAGATCTTCATTGAGGTGGAGTGTGATTGTGGGATCAGTCAAAGTCGCCAAGATGGAGATTGTTGAGTTTGACTCCCTTTTTTTTGTCCCACATTGGTTAGGAAGCACATTTGAGGCAAGACTCTTGCCTATATAAGGAAAGTGCTATCTCCTTGGTTAAGTGTACCAATACAAAGTCAAAGATTTGTATGATAAATTTTGACTCTAGTTAAATTCCTCTTTTGAGGTGAGAGTTGAAGAATTTGTTTTGAGTATTTCTTTGTGGGTGTATTGGGGAATTAGGTGAGAGAAAAAATTGTGTGATTGTAAGAATTTTTTACATAGTGAATTTTCTTCTCAGTGCCCGTAGTTTTTTCTCCAATTTGGGAGTTTCTACGTAAATTCTCTTATGTTGTTATTATTTCTCTATTTTCTGACATTTTTGTCTATGAAATATCCTTGGTATAGATTTGGAAGGTTTGAATTCACATCAGCCATAGCTTCAATCAGTACTGAATCAATTTGAGATACCAAAAATACTCATAGATTAAAAAAAAGTGACTTGAACAAAAAAGCTCACATGCTTATCATCATATGTGGGCTAACTTCACTATTCTCCCAGAAGTTTCTTTGTTACAAAAAGAAATAAGCATTGAGTTTTATTTTTACGTAATCTAAGTAAAACAAATTACAAAATACTACTAGATACGGTACCTATTTTTCCCGTTTACTTAGATCGCACAACTAGTTAAACTAGTAGTCTCCATAATCCATAATCCATAATCCATAATCATGAATACGGAAGAACTTTGTCATTCACTTGGGAATCTGTTCCTACTTTTTTCTTTGAAATCTATCAACCCAATAAACATAATGACACTTGTATAGTATGTATATACAAACTTGTATTTCTTATCATAATTTCCCGAATCAATCTGGTCTTATCACAGTTTTTGACATATTCGTATGATACTAAGATCCAAGAAATTTGTTGTAAGCATTTGAAGCACCGTGTAAGAAGAGATTAGTTATTGAAAGTGTTTATATTTGTCATACAACCCAAAATAATTATCGAAAATATGTTTATATTTTCGAGCATATAGATTCTTTTTGTACAAAAAACGTGTGGATCTTGTTGACTTGTATTGGATCTTAAAGTGCTATCTAGGTTAGTTCTCTATAGTAAGTTGTTTCACCTTTGAAAATGGGTAATAGAAGAGAATAGACTAAGATATTTTAAACGGTAGCTTAATGTCATTGGACTAGAGAAGCTTCACATGGCCATGAAAACCCAATGTTAGAAAGTTGAAATCCCAGGTGGAAACCCGTTATCTTAAGCTTTATCAGCAAGGACACATGGTCCATGTCCCAGGATGGTAATCTTGTGTCCATCAAGTAGACTGATCTTGAACTCCGAGCAATTGTAGAAGGGCTGTAAGTTCATAAACCCAGCACGAGATGCCTTCGGTCCAATGTAATTGAAGTCATAATTAAGATTAAGAGAATTCCTTAATCTTTGCAGAACTAGGCGGAAAAAAAAAAAAGAAAATCTCATAGGCTTTACAAAAGTCAATGAAACTGTTCAGGACCACAGGGTTTATTAAAGGGTTAAGTGGGATTGGTAGGTTGGATAATGAGCATAACTAGAGCAGCTTAACAAAAGCTGGTTAACTGTTCGAATAATTGTACTCTACACTTGATAAGTTCCAATTATATTCCAACCCCTACCAATTCCAATTATTAAGCCTTCTTAAAGATGCAATTAAGAATCTACTTATTAATACTACTTTTGTAGTCCTCCACTAGTGGAGAATCCTTCAACCTCCAAAACTTGGAACCAGCTTCCAATAATCAATCAAAAGTTTCCTACAACCTATCATAGTTACCAGCAGTCGTCACACCTTTGAAGTTTCAAATCAGATTATGAACTAAAAACCTGCTAACCAACAAAATTCGACTTTAATAAGTGGTTAGAGGAACTTTCAATCTTAAATTTATTTTAGATTTTCCAAAATCCTAACGTTAAGAAAATTTTCACTTTATTTTGGTCATATAAAATTCTTAGGTTTTTAAAATTTTTAATATGAACTTCTAAATAAGAATAATAAGTACGAAACTTTCATTATAAAAAACCATTTTACTTACGCAATAAAAAGCATTTTGAACTTATTTGTTTGTATGGGTGTGTCCATCTTCCTTTCATTTCGAAAGAATTACATGAGAAAAATTATGTTGTATGTATTGTAAAATTTATAAAATGCAAGATACTTTTTATGTACGTGAATCAATTCCGAGAAAGTAAACAAAGAACTCATCTAATTTGTAAGATAGACTCGTCTAATTTACAAGGTAAGGATAATGATTAGTACTTAAATATTATCCTTATCATTAATAACAGAATAAAGATAGATAGCAATTTCTAGTAATTTTGAAGTTTTTATCATTTCCCCTCAAGCTCACTGTTTCAATAATAGTGCACTTGCTCTTAAGTCGATGGAAGGTAGACAAAGCTAAGGCTTTAGTTAAGACATCGACAATTTAATCAAAAGAAGGAATATTTTTGATGATGAGAGGCTTCTTAGAAACCAAGTCATAAACAAAGTTGATGTCAATTTCAATATGTTTGGTGCATGTATGAGAGAAAAAATTAACAACAACAAAAAAAAGATAGCACCAAGGTTATCACACCATACAATGGGTTACAAATTAGAAACACCAATTTTTTCAAGCAAGGAGGTGACCCAATATAGTTAAGCAGCGACAAATGCAATGCTTTGGTATTCAATCTCAGTACTAAAACAGGCAACAATAGGATGTTTCTTGTCTCTCCAAAAGGTAACATTACAATCCAAAAAAGAAATGTACTAACTAGAGGTAGATTGATGGTTATTAGGACAACCATCCTAATTAGCATCATACTAGGAATTAATAATGAGAAAGGTGACTTTAGTTAAGTGAATATCATAAAAGGATGTAGTTTACAAATAACGTAGAATAAACTTAACTGCAGTCTACTGTACATCGATAGGATTAAGACACTTTATTTAGAGTAAATTAAATGTCAGGATGAGTTAGGACAATGAATTATAGGACTCTAACTATGCTACAATATTTAGTGGAATTTGAGAAATGGGTGAGCATAATTTTTAGAGAAATGCATGGCAAGTGTGATAGGAATGGAAACAAATTTAGAGGTGCCAAGATATGTAAAGTGAAGAAGATCTTAGGTATATTTGATCTAGATAAGGAGAAGGCGAAGAAGTGCAGGTGTGATTTCAATACTAAGAAATTAATGAATAGGAACAAGATTCATAATAAAAAAAAGGTGGTCTTAAGTTCAACGATTAAAGATGAAATAAAGGTAGCTAAAGAGCCCATAACCAAGATGTCTTCCACAAAAACAAAGAGAAAAGTTTTTGTGAAATGGTGTTGTTTGTGAAAAGAGAGAAGTATTAGAATTGGAAGAGGTAAAACCTATTTTAAGAAGTTTCTAACTTATGTATGAAACCAAACTCAAGGAACTTATTTGAGATTATAAAGAGCTTTTTGAAGATGAAGAATGTAGTGTGTATGATGAGGATCAACAAAACTAAGAGGTTAAAGAATAAAAATTGGTTCTTAAAGAGTATCATGAAGGAATACATTATTGAAATCAAGTTGATGAACAAACCAGTTGCTTGTAAGAGTAAGAGAAATAATGATACGAATAATGGTGGGTTTACGATAATACTAAAAATTTCAATATAGTTAATGCTAGGAGCTTAATAATTTCTCTTGGCAATAAGACGAGTCTTGTAGCAATCAATATAACTATCAAACTCAACTTTTGTTATAAAAACTTATTTACAAATCACAATATTAGCATTTAGGAATGGAGGAAGAAAGGTTCATATTTGATTGTGATGAAAAGCTATAAACTTATTAAGTATAGCTTGGTGCTAGTGAGTAAACTTATTAACTTTTGTGAAAGAAGTAGAATCAAGATCATAAGAGTTATGAATAGTAGCATTATAGGTCATATAGTGAGAAAAACAAGAAGGAATGCGAATATGATCATAGGTATGAGTGGTGATAGAATATTGAAATGGTGAGGGTGGTAGAGGGGATAAATCTGGTGGAAGTTAAGGTAGTTGAGTTGCAGGAGGAGGTGGAAAATGAGAGGTAGAGATATATATTTAAGAAGGTAAAGATTATAGGGAAGCTGAAGGTCGAACATATTTGTAAGTGTACAAAATTAATTGCAACAAGTTATCAAAATTAGAGTAATATAGAGTATTGATCCTATAAATACTATGCTACTAGGTTTATTTAATCCTAGTTTAACAATAAAAATAAAGATTCAATATTTAATAAAAGAAAAAGTAAGTTACTAAACTAATAAAAACAAGATAATAAACTATCAAAGAGATATCAAGATAATTAAACATTAGGATTTCATGGTTCACTTATGTGGAATTCTAATTATTATGCAAGATTGATTATCTAGGTTAAAATAAAAATTAACTTAAAGTATCTATGCCTCTTTTAAGACACAAATGTATATCTAATTAGGTAACTACCATTTCTTAGTGTGTTTTTCAACCTACTCAAACTCATTTTTCTTAGTTAATTTTTTCATTATCACAATAATATATGATACTTTTGTTCTGTAGATATAAGGTGTTTATCCTCCTAGTATACAGATCATACTTCTCCTCTCAGTTGTTTATACAATCCTTAAAGATATAATTTATGGTGATTAAGCATAAATCCAATATTAAGATTAAAGAGAATAAATTCAACTAAAAACTAATTAAATTAATCATCAATAATTTAAGAATCCATATTGAAAAGTTATATATCTAACCTTAACTAGGATTTTAACTACTAGGATTGAAAAATTAATTGCAACAAGTTATTAAAATTAGAGTAATATAGAGTATTGATCCTATAAATACTATGCTACTAGGTTTATTTAATCCTAATTTAACAATAAAACTAAAGATCCAATATTTAATAAAAGAAAAAGTAAGTTGCTAAACTAATAAAAACAAGATAATAAACTATCAAAGAGAGATCAAGATAATTAAACATTAGGATTTCATGGTTCACTTATGTGGAATTCTAATTATTATGCAAGATTGATTATCTAGGTTAAAATAAAAATTAACTTAAAGTATCTATGCCTCTTTTAAGACACAAATGTATATCTAATTAGGTAACTACCATTTCTTAGTGTGTTTTTCAACCTACTCAAACTCATTTTTCTTAGTTAATTTTTTCATTATCACAATAATATATGATACTTTTGTTCTGTAGATATAAGGTGTTTATCCTCCTAGTATACAGATCATACTTCTCCTCTCAGTTGTTTATACAATCCTTAAAGATATAATTTATGGTGATTAAACATAAATCCAATATTAGATTAAAGAGAATAAATTCAACTAAAAAATAATTAAATTAAGCATCAATAATTTAAGAATCCATATTGAAAAGTTATATATCTAACCTTAACTAGGATTTTAACTACTAAATATAAATAAAACAAAACTAAAACAAGACAATCTTAATATAAAGGAAAGAAGTAAAAGAAAAAACTATAAGAATTATCACGAACTCTTGCAATCTTGCTCCAAATCCTTCTTTAATGTTAAAAACCCTAAAAATAATAACTTTATGACAAAATAGGTTGTCATCAACTTCACATTCCTAATCAAAGAACCATATTATTATTTATAAGCTAGGATTATATAAAAGAGCTCTAAGGTGATTAAACTTAAAATTTTAGAGCATCCTTGGTTTCCAAATTATGAGTTTGACATATGCTACTCTTTTAAACTAGCACTATTTTTTTTGTAGAACTTTACAGGTGTATATATAATGACTTTGGCACTAGTTCCACTTTATTGCTAGTGTAAATTATTTTTATACAAACAATATGACCAATACAGGTCTAATATAAAACTGTGTTAGTCTCATATTGCTATAATTCCTCACTTTTCTATAATTCTTTTTTACATTTTAAGCTAGAATTGGTCGTTAACGTCCCTTATAAAGTTGTTGCACTTTAATTTAGCTTTCAAATCACTCTAATATCACCTCAATTGGGTAATTATAGAGAAACTTGCACTCAAATATGTGATTCTCCTTAAAATCAGCGCCTATAAGATAATAAAGCAAATATAAGAAAACATCATATAATTCTATATAAAAAATGCTCTATAGAAATGCTAAATCACAACTTAGCCCTTATAAACATGCAAAATATGGGCATATCAAATTCTCTCATATTTAACTTATTATTTTTCCTCAATCAATTAAGAGTATGAAACCCTAACTAATTAAGTCCTCCTAGCTAAAACAATAACTAATTCCACTTCCTCCAACATCTGTTACACAAATTAGTTAACTTTATAGTTAATAACACAAGATATACACATATTCACGCCTTAATTGAATTTTAAAACTTACACATACAATAATTCTTAAGAAACTAAAAAAAAGCAGAAGAAAGGCAATAATAAAAAGAAAGCTTTTAAATCATCAATAATAAAAAGAAAGCTTTTAAATCATCAACTTAAGACGATTCAAAATAATCTAATTAAGCACTTAGAAGGAGAGATAACCCAAATGTGCTTCATAGATAAAGATAACAATGATACAACATTAAACTCTAACCCTTGTGATAGTGATAACAATTTGAAATATGATAAACTAGTTGAAGATTTAAATATCAGTATGAAAAAGAAGAAGTCAGCTTCCAAACTTAAACAAATCTAAAAATAATTATATTTATGTATAAACGAGAATGAGAAGATGGTAAATAAATTGTATAACATTAAGGCATATAAGAAAGTGCTCGTTGCTACTACACTAGATCCACTAAAACTAAAAATGAGATATTAAACAAGGAAATAAATGCTCTTAAATAGTGTTTATCTAAGTTTATTAAAAGGAGTGAAAAATTAAAGAACATACTAGGAGATCAAAAGAATTCCAATAATAGGTATAGAATAGGATACAATAATAGAAGTGAAGCCAATTCTAAAATCATATTTCTCAAGGAAAAATATTTGCATAATGGAGAACCATTTCATAATATGACAAATAAGTATGGAATATCCACATCTAAGCAGACATAAGCATACACCATATCTACTAAGACTTATTCTAAGACCAAGCATAAGTCTTTCGTATATGACTCATAATCAAGGCATACTCTCAAAGGAAGAATATACATAACCTATGATAATAATCAAGGCATACTCTCAATGGAAGAATATACATAGCCTATGATAATATGTAAACCCACTTATACCCCTTTAGGCTTCAAAGATAAATGTATCAAGTGTTCATTCATAGTAAACATCATATATATAATCATAGTAACTCATTTCATTACTCCAGGAGAAAATTTAACACCTTTAATATCTTAAGGGAGATACCTTATTATGTATACATACAAACAGATCCACGTAATGCATTTATGTATCATCATTACTCATATAATATGGTATGTCATTTTTATGATAAGTATCAATATATTTATAGATTTTCTTTTCTAAAATGAAGAATGGCAAGAAAACCTTTGAAAGCCTAGATTAAGAAGAAGAAGGAGACTAATAATTAAGGACCCAATCCCATTTAGGTACGTAAAATACATTGATTAGGTTATTTTGTAAGGCTCCAAGAAAAAGAAGAACAAATGGTATATAATAGAGATTGTATTTGTTGAATTTTTTGAAGAGTTTATACTTTTTATCTTGATGAATTTAACCTTCTTATATCTAGAAATAGTTCTTGAAAATGGTGATATAAGGATTATAAGAAAATTAGAATGATCTTCAAGACACCTATCAAGAGCAAATTATTGAACCAAGTGAAGGAGATATGAAAGAAAAGACGCTTCTAATGGGTTATGTAAGGCCCCAATATATACCCTAGATGAAATGTTACATATTTATAGCAATACACGTATGATTGGATTGTTCTTTGGAGTTGGAATTCGGAATTAAATATGTGAGGGAATTTTAAACTTACTATTATGTATTAATACAAGTTTTATGAGATTTGAATTGTCATGAATATGTGTTAAGATGATGAGAATTGAATGATGAAAAAATGGTGGTCATATGTTAAATTTTGGTTTAACTACTAAACATACTTCGGTATTTCAGCTATATCTTGACTTGTAGACATAAAAATTGGATGCTTTTAAATTAAGATGAAATTAGATACATTTATATACAACTTTTGTGAAGGAACCTAAATCTGATTCTACCTCTAGCAGTTTTGAATTATGGTTTGAAGTTGAGTTCTGGGTGATATCTTTGTTTTGAATAGCCTGTAGTTTTTGGGGTATAACTCCCGATATAATTAACAAAATTGCATGAAATTTATGTCATTATAAAATTAAGACATAGGGGAATAAAATTAGTTGATAAGAATATAGGAAAATATGGGAATTTAAGGAAGAAGAAGGACCAATATGCAAATTTTCCTAAAAGTTAACTCATGGACCATTAAGATTAAAACATGTGTCCCAATAGAATCGTAACACATGGTCCAATAAAATTATAACACATGGTCCAATAGAATTGAAACACATGTTCCAATAGCATTGCAATACATGGTCCAATAAAATTGTAACATGTGGTCCAACAGAATTGTAACATATGGTCCAATAGGATTATGACATATGGACCAATGAGATTGAAATATGTGTCTAAGACTAGAACATTCTTGAAAAGGCATATGGAGAGGGGAGATGCACGAAATTTGAGAATTTAACTTCCTCTTTTCTCCTCTCCACTTCACCTTCTTCATTCCATCATTTTTCACTTGGTGATTCAAGCCAAACTAAAGAGAAAGGGAAGGAAAAGCATTAGAAGAACTACTTTGTCAATTTTAAGGTTTGGGATTTTACTTAGAAGGTTTCTGTTTTGTGTATAATTGAATGGACATAAAGATTCATTTGGATGTGAAATTGTTTCTGGGATGTTGCCTTCTTGCTATTTTCGTGCTGTCTTGGATAGAATTGGTTGAAGATGACAAGGAACAATGTGTAGTGAAACTCTGTCAAGGGTTTGTTTGAGTCAGTCATATTGTTTGAACCATAACTCAGTATGAAGACCCCCAAATTGTGTGGATTTTAATTTCATATGAAACCTAAGACATAGAGCTAAATATCTCTAGAAGAGACTTTAACTTAATTTTGGCTATAAGACCTTGAAAAATGGGATCGAAAAAGGTGACATGATGATGCCCTAGTTTTGGAGTAGCTTGTGGTATTATGTTTATATCTCATGATTTAGATGTCCAAATGGTATGATTGTTAGCTCTACTGAAACTTACGACACAGAGGAACAATTGTTTAGAAGAAAGTATTACCCAAAAACCTCAGTTTCTATGTCAAAATGGTCAAACAAAACTGACCCAAAATTTGTCCTGTGAAAATAGTTGTTTAGAGATTTCGGGTCCCTTATCCCACATTTGTGAGAAATGGTTAGGAAGGTGAAATCAAATGGGATTTTGTGCAATTGATGACTATGTAAGGTTAATTGAGTAATAGTGAGCTTAATTATGCATGATTAATTGAGATGATAATGTAAAGAATGTATGGTGTATAATGTTGAATTACTGGGTGTGTT
>JANZXR010000003.1:8919632-8942903 GCA_027575705.1 Erythroxylum echinodendron
TACTTTGTCAATTTTAAGGTTTGGGATTTTACTTAGATAGTTTCTGTTTCGTGTATGATTGAATGGATATAAAGATTTATTTGGATGTGAAATTGTTTTTGGGATGTTGTCTTCTTGTTATTTTCGTGCGATCTTGGATAGAATTGGTTGAAGATGATAAGAAACAATATGTAGTGAAATTCTATCTAGGGTTTATTTGAGTCAGTCATATTGTTTGATCTATAAATCAGTCTAAAGACCCCCACTTTGTGTGATTTTAGTTGCATATGAAACCTACGACATAGAGCTAAATGTTTCTAGAAGAGATTTTAACTTAATTTTGGCTCTATGACCTTAGAAAATGATATCAAAAAAGGTGACCTGATACTACCCCCGTTTTGGAGTAGTTTGTGGTATTTTGTTTGTATCTCAAGATTTAGATGTCCAAATGGTATGATTGTTAGTTCTGTAGAAACTTAAGACATGGAGGAACAATGTTTTAGAAGAAATTATTGCCCAAAAACCTCATTTTCTATGTCAAAATGGTTAAACAAAACTGACCCAAAATTTATCCTGTGAAAATAGCTGTTTGGAGATTTCAGGTCCCTTATCCCATAATTGTGAGAAATGGTTAGGAATGTGAAAAGAAAGGGGATTTTGTGCAATTGATGACTATATAAGGTTAATTGGGCAATATTTAGTTTAATTATGCATGATTAATTGAGATGATAATATAAAGAATGTATAGTGTACAATGTTGAATTTCTTGGTGTGTTCATGAATGGATGAATTCCAGGGTTATTTATTATGAATTGAATATGGATGTATGTGAATTGGAAATTTCTGCGATAATATTATGATAATACTAGACCATTAGTTGTCTGAGGAGTTTGATAGTCGGGATTGTATTGGAAGTGCCTTCTAATTATGTGCCTATACATAATGTGTGATGACTCAAGATTTATATTGATGTATAATTGCACATAATTGTTTTTATAAGGTATGTTATGTTTGATCAAATGCCAATGAATAATTTCATTTGGAGAAAAATAGAATAAAGACATATGTTGTACTTCATCTTTTGCATAAAATTTTGGAATCTAAAATGGTTTGTTTTAAAACTGTTAAGTCCTAGACGTGGGTAAATAGGCATGCCTAGAAGGGTCTGCAGCTGCTCCTGTGACACTTCGGTGTCTCCTGTTACTGGCATTTCGGTGTCTCCTGTTACTGACACTTTAGTGTCTCCTGTTATTGACACTTCAGTGTCTCCTGTTATTGAGACATAAGTCTCTCCTGTTCTGTGATACTAATCACGGTATCTCCTGTATTAGTCCCGTTACCCACTTCTGTATAAAGAATTAACCGACTAACTTGTTTTGTATTCTATTATATGCTCAGTTTTGATATAAATAAGCTTTGATCTGAAACATCTGAGATATATTCTGAAATAAGTGATTTCTGTTTATTACAAACAAGTTTTATCTGATATGTTAAAATTAAAATTTTGAAATTGGTGAGTTTTGCGCTGAAGTAAATGTGTGACCTGTTTTGATATGTTCTGAGATTCATTATATTTTGGTTTGGTTTGGAAATGGATGAGTAAACACTGCTTATTATCTGATGTGATTTTTAATATGTGAATGTTTGGATGACTGTTTGAAATAGTTGTCAACCTATATCCTGTTTAGTTTTTTTTCCCAACAAGCTTTATGCTTAGCACGGTGGTTTTGCCCCGTGTAGGTTCACATAGAAAGGTATGAAGATTGGGACAATAACAACCGTAGTGGTTATGAAGATTGTGTTTTGTTCTAGAAATGTCCAGTTTTTGTTAGTTGTTCTTCGATGTAATGAGATACGTTGTATTATTTTGTGCTTTGCTTAATGGCTTGTAAAAACCTTAATACAGTTTGGAATTGGATTAAGGCTTGTATGAAATAAGTATAATGTGTATGTTATGTTCTGAGTATGACCCAAGTAATGACGAATGAAATGTATGCTCCTTGAGTTTCTAGAAATGCTTTAGTATGCATTGGATTACTTTGGTTCTGTTTTAAGTAGCACCTACATTTCCTCCTAGGGGGTATGTAGGTGTTACAGGTTAAAAATGTAAGAAAAATCATCAACTAGATCATATCATAGGTAATGTTCAATAAGGGTAATTATTAGTTCATATTTTAGAAACTTGTCACATTTTGCATTTATTTGTCAATTTGAGTTTAAATCCTTAGTGATGAATATTAAGTTTGCACTATGAATAAGGAATTAAATAATTTTTAAAAGTATAGTATAGACCTTAGAGATCATATGCAAAATGATGATATTGAGTTAGAATCTACAAATACGTAACAGTATTTGGTCCATACTTGCACTAAATCTATAAGGGAGAATATATTTTTCATAATTAGAAGAGAATTAGGCATAACTGATTTAAATTCTATATGATCAAGTTTACTAATGTCCTAAAAAACCACTAATTTTCCTTTTTAGTGACTTCACTTGTAGATTGGTTACTCCTATAGTCAATCACTTACGCATATAGGTTACCAATATCTTCAAGTGATCGACCAATGTCCCCTTGTCTACAAACTTTTCTAATTCTAGTAAGTTTGTAGCTTGGTTGAACAATAATTATGATTGACCACCTATAAACACTAGTCAACTAGTGAAATTATGTGTTGACAACTCTTCATGTTTTAAATTCTCATAAAAAATGCATCCTTATTTCACCAAAGTCAAGTTAGATTGCATCAAATTGAAAATTTGTCATTCTTAGGTTTCAAATTTAGGGATTCTCAAAATTTTTCATGATTTGGGTTATCTTTTTAAATTGATACTTCCATAGTTGAATTAAAAAAGGAGTTAAAGTTATTACCAATTCAATTATATTGATACATCTTTGATTTTGTATGAATCTAAAATTTTGGACACCTTTTCATGTCATTTTTTTGAAAATTTTTGGAATTTCAAAATTACACACTCATTTATGAAATCGATGGTTAGATACTGCAATTTTACTTAATGCTTTACAATTCTAACCCTTAATATTGTCAAAACTAATCTTTTTTTAATTAAATTTTTAACATAGGCTTAATACCTAAACGTAAAAAAATTTCAAAATTAGACACAATTAGGAATATTCTATCAAAATTGTTCTTTTGAATAATTATGTTGATGCTTTAGACATTCAATAGCACTCTTCCTTGAGTGAGTTTATCAATCTTGATCAAATTGTTTTTGACCTTCTAAAGAAGTTAGCTTGATGTATGATACTTTACATTTTTATTTTTAGATAATTTATTTCTTTTGGATGATTCTAAAAATGAAAAGAAAGATTGGTGATATCAAATATTTAAGAGGACTAATGACATCCAGGAAGAGTGACTTTTGTATATGTGATGACTTTTGTACTTATGATATTTTTATACTTGACTATATTTCCTTAATGTATATGTATGGATAATTTTTTGAATATCTATTTTTTCGTCATTATTGAATTATATTTTATGTATAAATTAAGGGGAAGCTAACATTTATCTCGATATAAATAATTGTTTATGTGCTTAATTTTATTATTGCTTTCAAGTATAATAAATATTTTATCATCAACAAAAAGGAAGAGATTGTTGAAGCAAAGGAGGCTCTAATTAATGTTTTAGTGATAACAAAGTATAATTAATACTAATGAGTTTATTATTTTGATAAAAAGTAATATACGAGCAAATTTAGCCATAAACTCAAAAAGATAGTTCATGAAAATAAAAACAAGTTGAAGTTTACAAGCATCAAAGAGAAGATCAAAGCACATCAAGATCATTCTATACTTTTAATGATAATTTTAATATCATTTAGACGCTTTGATGATCTTAAAGGCTTACCATGTGTAAACATTCTATAACATTTTATTAGGAGACATTGAAACTTTTGGTTTTTAAAATAAAAGCCTCTTAATCTGTTAAACACTCTTTAGGAGACATTTTGGAAGTTGTTTTAACTATAATTTCATTCAAAAATTAAGTTTAAGCATTTAAAGTTATTAAAATTATATTTTTTGGGAGATTAGTAGATTAGTATAGGTTAGTAGACTAATGTAAGTTAAACCCTGAAGGTTCCCACATAACACATAGATAGTCCTCAATAGAGTCCAATGAGAGGATCATGTGTAATAAAATGGGTTAACCAATAAGGTGATATAATTGACCAATGTCCACCTAAAGGACATACTGGTTGACCAGTATAGTTGAGTAGTTGACCAATATGCAATAACTAGCAGATTTTTATGTATTAAATGTATATTTTACATAAAAATAAATTTCTCACTCCTCTCAAAATAAATTTGGATGGCTTCTCCATCTCAAATTATAAATATTGTATAAAGGGTCATTCATGCTAATTCTTCCATAGGCAACTATATAAATTATCACATTCGTACTAACATGGGTAGGCCCCGCATTCATGCATACATGGAAAAGATGCTCATACATGCCATAATGATAACACACCTCCTTGTAGGTCATGTCATAATTTAACATCTTTATATGATTTAAAAGATCAACAACTTTTGATGTTACCATATAAATGCTTTATCATGATGTCAATTCTAAAGTTGCCATATAGGAAATCCACATAAAATTAAAAGAAAGCTAAGTTTAATAAACTAGTAAATATATAGTACCTGATAACAAAGTCAAATTTTTGGTTAAATCTATTTACAAATGTACAGAATTAATTGTAATAAGTTATTAAAATTAGAGTGATCGATCTCACGAGGACTATACTACTATATTAATTAATCTTAATTGAACAATAAAACTAAAGAAACAATATCTAGTGGAGGAGAATTAAGTTGCTAAACTAATGAAAGTAAGATAATGAACCAAAAATCAAGGTAATCAAACATTAGGGTTTAAGGATTCACTTAAGCAAAATTCTAATCATTATGCAAGATTAATAATCTAGGTTAAAGTAGCAATTAATTAAAAGTATTTATTTTCTTTTAAGGTACGAAGGTATATCTAATTAGGTAACTACCACCTCTCAATATATAATTTAATATAATCAAAATTATAAATCTTAGTTAATCTTTTCGTTATCATAATAATCTATGATACTTTTATCCTCTGGATCTAATGTATTTATTCTCTTAGTACATAGATCATAATTCACCTTTCAGTCCTTCTTACAATCCCTAAGATTGAATTTATGCTAATCAAACATAAATCCAATATTAAAATCAAAGAGAATAAATTCAACCAACAACTAATCAAATCATCTTTTGATAATTTAAAGATTCATCATAAGCTACATCCCTAATCTTAACTAAAATTTCAACTACAGGACATAACGAAAATAAAATTAAATCAAGAAAAATCTTAGCATAAAAAAAAGAAGAGAAAGAAAGAACTATAAGAGTTGTCACAAGCTCCTCCAATCTTGT
The DNA here is from genome assembly GCA_027575705.1 of Erythroxylum echinodendron. Taxonomy (NCBI): domain Eukaryota; kingdom Viridiplantae; phylum Streptophyta; class Magnoliopsida; order Malpighiales; family Erythroxylaceae; genus Erythroxylum; species Erythroxylum echinodendron. The sequence continues at coordinate 8,925,046 of JANZXR010000003.1, forward strand.
TCTAAATCCTTTACGTTTAAAAACTCTAAACCTAATAACTTACTGATAAAGTTTTCATCGACCTCTAGAGTCCCTTACAGGGAGTCCTGATAATGGTATTTATAAGCTAAGGTTACGTAAAAGAGTTCTAAGGTTGTTAAACTTATAATTACCTCTGACTTTTAAATCACGAGTTCAATGTATGTTACACCTTGTTACTAGTGCAACTTTTGTTCTAAAACTTTACAACTGAAAATATAAAGAATCTGGTGCCAGTTCCAATTCGCATTTGGTACCAATTTTGTTCTGGACAAATAATACAACCAATATAGGTCCAACATAAACATGCATCGATCTTGTGGTTCCCTAATTTCGCACTTTTCTATATTTTTTTTGTCATCTTTAAGCTAGAATCAATATTTGACAGCCTGACACAAAATAGTTGTCCTTCAAGATAGTTTTCAAACGAATCCAATATCACCTCAATTGAATAACTATAAAGAAAATTACACTCAAATATGTGATTTTCCCTTAAAACCAACATCTACAAGATAACAACAGCAACAACAATAACAACTAATTAATGAAAGTCCCGCTGATTGCGGAGTCTGGGGAGATCTAGAAGTATACAAAGTTACCCCTTAACACCTGTAAGATAATAAACCAAATATAGGAAAACATCATATATTTCATATAAAATAGGTTATAAAGTTGCTAAATCATAACTAAATTTAGCCCTTACAAACATGAAAAATATGGACTGGCATTAGAGTAGGAGGGTTTTGCATACAGAAGGTCAATTTCAAGAAACTGACATAATGAGAGACGTAAAATTTTGATGTTTGTCGGTCAAAATAATGGTAACCATTGTGAATGAGAATGTAACCTGTAAAAAAATAACGTGTTAATTTAGGGATAAATTTGTCAATGTATAAATCAAGGAATGAGAAACAAGTAAAAAAAAAAAAACACTCATATATGGAGAGGTTAGGTTTAGTAAAACAATAAAAATAAAAGTCCATATGATGATGGCGGTTAAGGACATTAGTGGGAAGGAGATTGATAAGGTAAACAATGATAGAGAAGACTTCAAATTAAAAAGACTTGGCAGGAGAAGCATGAAAAGGCAAAGTGAGACTGATTTTAGTCATATGAAGTATTTTGAGTTTAGTAAATTTATTTTATTAATATTGAGGTGTATGAGAGAAAAAAAAATATAATAAGAGATGTTATAGGAAGTAAGGTTATAACTAAAATATGCCTTTGATGAGTTATTGAGTTCCAACACTAAAAGGTTTTGATAGTTGTTAAAAATAAATTTTTGGTCATTGCTTTAAATTGACAAGGATGATCAATTACTTGATATTTTATGTGAATGGAATAATTTAAGAATACAGGCAGTAATATTCAATAAATAATAAAGCATCATCAACCACAGTGAGAATGAGATAGAAAGGCTTCCCAAATATCATAGTGAACTAGTTGTAACAACTTTGTTGACATGCGGGATGATTAAAAAAATTAAAGACAAGTACTTTCGTATAAAATCCATGAATTGTAATAATGTAGGTAAAAGACAAGACAAATTATAAAATATTTTGTTGCAAAGATGACCGAAACGTTTATGTCAAAGATTAGAAAGAACACGGTGAGTTATGAAAATGACAAGATTAGTGGAAATATGATAAAATCTTCAAAGGATATAAGATTATCAAGGATGCTTTATGCGAGAAGTGATATCTTAGTTTTGATGTCCTACATACAAACGAGTTAAATTGTATTAAACAAGAATAGTCTTTAACAAATTTGGCAATGAATAAAAGTTTAGCTTATAGGTGTGAAATAATTAAATATCAAAAATACAAAATGGTTTGGGGTATTTAGTGAGTGTTTATATAGCAATAGAAGGGATAGGTAAAATATTGCTATTAGCAATGAACACTTGACTTGGACTATGATATGATGATATAAACTCTATAAATTGTGAACTAGGATTCGTAAGAGAGATTGCACCGCTGTCAAGTAGCCATTTAGCATTATTGTTGGAGGTAAACTGAGCATTATCAAACTGAGATTCGATATTTATAGGAGAGGACGCAACAGTGATGGTATTTGGTCATTTTAGGGACTAAATTAACTATTTGTAAAATTTGATTACTTGAATCAATAGCAGGCAATGATACGTACCACTTTTTACAGGTTTAGAAAATGGGAGGAAGTCTGAGTCAATTTTATCATGAGTCATCTATATGCGGCCGAAAAAGACTAGGCCTAGATGGGTTTGGTGGAAAACGGTTTTAGATTTCCAGTTGTCTTGTAAGGTGGTCCATGATTAGTACCTGACCTAATTTTAAGGAGAAAAATTCTCAAACTTTTTGAATTAGGGTTGAGGTATTGGGTCTGTCTCAAGCCTCCATATCCTATTCTACTGCCACAGTCATGACATCCAAGGTTTTAACCATTAATGTTGGTGAGAGCGAGGATCATTTCTAACTTAGTAATAGCGGATGCGTGGAAGACTTGAACCTCTACTTATGGTTTAGAAGTTCCAATTGGAGATCAGAAAACGTCAGTCCAACGCGAGATTGATCAACAGTCCTGAGGAAGGATTTGTAGTCTGAAGCCAAGACATTGAGTGTAAAGAGGATGGGATCTTCTTCTCTAATGCAATACCAATTGCGACTAACTCTTTTAAACAATTTGAGGGATTCCATCAAGATAACTAGTTATTAACATATCTCCTTTGACGACATTATGAAGGCGAAAGTGGAGTAGTGATCAGCATATAGTAGACTTTTGAAGGGAATACTTTTCTAAAGTAGTCCAAAGGTTATCAACAATTGTCTAATTGAGAAATAAGAAGGTAATTAAGAGTGAAAATGATATTAATAGACAACACTTCCGAAGGGTTTTGAGGGAGTATTGGGGAAAAATTAGATCATATTCAAGTTAGCTCATACACAACTAAGACATAATCTTATCTCAAAATAAAACTTTAAGGCATTAGCATCAACCCTTTACAAGAGGATCCACTCGTATCAAACCAACTCGCCCTTAATCTATCGCTTATAGAAAGTCATTTGAGTTACTTCATGAATCAACCAATCATCTAACCTAAATTCATGAATCTCTATTCATTATATTTCGTCAACCTAGCTCTGATACTAATAAAGAGTTTCGAGGAAGCTTAGAAGAAATTAGATCGATTCTAAGTGAATTCATATGCAGTTAAGATATTATATCTCAACTCAAAGTGATAAGACAATAAGTTACGAGTTATCCTTTATGTCTCTTTCCAACGTAGAATTACTTTACTAGTAAATTTTCTACAATTTCTCTAATCAATCTAACTTTTACTAAGTTAAAAATGGCAAGATGGGTCACCTACATACCCAATAAAAAGAAGTCATACGTAAATAAATAGACTTAACTTGGTATTTTCATTTGAGAAATTTATGATTTAAGGTGAGAGTGATAAAATTGGTAATTGAGATATTTATAGTTCGAAATATTGCTGTTATTACGCGGATAATTACAAATCGGTGAATGTGTTTTCGTCGGCGTAAAATGGAGGTTAGGTGTATTTGAGTATACATCCTAAGTAGGAAAAAAAAAAATAGGATTAGGGTGGCTCATTATACCATAATTTTTAAAAAAGTTTAGGTCAGAAAAATTGTGATATCCATTATGTAATTTTCAGCAAATAAGATACTTTAATTGACACATGAATCAATTGGAAAAAAGGTGCTAAAATTAAAAAAATTAACTAATTTGCAAGATAGAGTCGACTGTTCCGTAATTGCTATTATTATTAACATTCCAATCCATAGAAAGTAGTACTTTAATTACTTTACAATGGGACAGAATTGAAGTTCGATGGAAAAGACGGCAGACCGAGCCTATTTCCATAAATTAAGTATGATTGATTACGTGCCAACACAGGAAACTTGTATTTGGACTAGGCAAACAAAAATAAACCTATTCTGAGTAGGTTAAATTAATTGAGGACTCAACATTTTAAGCAATGGAACTTCGTTTCCAATCTAAGTCTATCCACATCACCTCAGATGTGTCCTCTCGCGTGCCAGGTAAATAGTATGATCAAATTACAAGTTGTCTTTGCATGCATCGAGATTATGCGGACAGGCACGGCTCTAGATTTCCTTTAAGCGGCGTTTTTCAATTTCAACACGCAAATTGCCCGTGTATTTATTTAGCGAATTACCATTAAACATAATTAAAATGTATGAATCCGAGAGCGATAGCAAATGTAAGTGAATAAATCAAACGGCCAACAGTATTTCCTCACCCTTCCTAGGGAGGATGTATTTGTCTGAATGGTGGAATTACCTGGGCAATTCATTAATCACTCACGAAATCTAAAAGCAAGCTGGACTTACATTAACCTACAGCAAATTGGAAACACGACTTGTTTGACAACTTCTAACTGAATGAAAAGTTGGCTTCAGGTATTCCGAAACCCAGATGCATAGGCATTCACAAGATCTGGGTATTGGAAGATATCATCCAAAATGGCGTCTTGACCCACCTGAACATTTTCTGGCAGTTCATTACTGTACACGACTGAATGCGAACTTCCTCCGTTGAAGCTCTCAAACGGTCCTGCTCCTCGATAGTAGTCAAGACTTTGATCAAAGTACTCATTTTTTAAGAACTTCTCGTTCTTGTTATTGCTCCTAAACCCATGTAGTGACTGATTCACAGACATTTCTGATGCTTGTGTAACCATTGAATCTGTGGGAGAAGGAATCGAGCTTTTAGAAGAGTTGATGTTTTCAGAGGAGGATTTTGGAAAATACCCTTGAATGATCTCGTGCAACAAACCAGAACCAGCCGGTTCTTGCGGGAAAAACTCCATGTAATTCTCTTGGCCACTTGTCTTATCATAGCACCTAAATGCATAATCCTGAAGATCCTCCTTGAAATGAGGAGATGTCGCAGAAGAGCTTGTAAACGTTTCAGATATATTTGGACCACTAGAATTACAACCTGAAACGTTGACATAAGAGAACTGATCACACAAAGGTTGATGATGTTGATGTTGATTGTGCAACAAAGGGCCTGGTGATGAAGCGTTGAGAAAATCCTGAAGTAGAAGCATGTTAAGAGCAGTACTCCTTTGTGGAACAGAGAAGTCTCTGACATTATTGGTATTAGCAAAAGATGGCAGAGATGGCCAATTCGAAGAGATAGTACTATAATGACGATCTCTGATAGAGGGCTGCGATTGTTTTGGGAAGTTAAACGGAGGGTTATAAGAATCATGAGTTGTGGAGTGAGGATCATGAGCAGTTGGGTACACGAAATTGGTTCGAGCTTTGAGACCACGCATGGCTCGGGCAGCACAATCGTAGGCACAAGCAGCTTCCTCAGCAGTGTCGAAGGTGCCAAGCCAACGCCTTTCTTTGGACTGTGGGTCTCTTATCTCAGCTGCGTAACGACCCCATGGCCTCCTTCGCACTCCACGGTACCTCATGGTCGTTGTCACTCCAATACTGCCTCCACTTTCCTTCAGTGAGCGCTTGTTCGTAGCACTGGTAGCGGTGGAGGTGGTGGTCGTCGTCGTGCCCTTCTTATGGTTCTCAATAATAGGATTCTGAAGCTGGTTATTAGCCTCCAGGGTGTGTGTTGACATCCCATTAAGCCTCCTAAGTGCGTCTTCCATTTGAGAACGATAAGTCAAGAAAAAAGTGAACAGATGAGTACAAAATCAGTTTTAAAGACTTTCAGGGTTTGACACTAGGCCCTGGAGGTGTGGTATATTTATAGTCGATGCTCAACCCTCACTTGTAGTCTGTAGAGGCTTAGACGAGCATTAGAGAGCAACTGACACGCAAGATGGCCCACATATGCACAGTTTCCGTCATCACAGTGTTCAAAACATGGAGAAGAGTGTCACTATATATGCTAACGACTAGGATCTTCCCCCGGGCCACTAGTTCTCCAACGACACAGGATTGAGACTATTTCTTAACAGGGACAAGTAGGTGTCTTGTTGTTACTGCTTTGTTTCTAATTCCCTTTTCAACATTCTCGATTTCTTTGTGCAAGCACGGCAGCATTGTGAAGTGTGCAAGCACGGCAGCATGTGAAATTTTGCCCTCTTAGAAGAGTCAAGTGAAATTATAAATTTTATACAATTTAACATATTAATTTTTTGTAGTCTCAGAAGGGTCCAGTAAAATTTTAAATCCCATACAATTTAATTTTGAGTTTAATAGCTTTCCAAATTCAAATAAACTTTCAAATTTATTTTAATTGCACAGTTTTTAACTTTCTGAAAAAAATTAACTAAGATATAGAAATTAGACGATACAAACAGTTAATTAATATATAAAAATTATTCACATTACTTTGAATCATAGTTACAAAACTATCTCCCACTCTTAATTACAATTAATCTACATTTAATTAAATTACATATAATTTCGATCTCTTTCAATGCTTTTACATTTATTATTTTAATCTAAATATTTTTTTTGTTATATCCAATGAATAGTCAATTCAAGGAGGAACTATATAATTTCATTTAATTAAATCTTTATAAAATTTTAAGACTAGAATGAATTATATGCTAAATTTGAAGGATCATAAGGAAATATCTTTTAAGGAACTATTTTATGGATGTTGCCAAATGTGACATGCCCTTCCTTAGCTAGTCAACTTTGTCCATTTTCTTTGTGAACATTTTGAATCGAAAATCAAAAATAAAATTGACTTCGAGCAATTGGATTAGTAAACTTGCTGTCTATTGTTGTAAATATCCACCTAATTATCCTCCCATATTCAAAAGGTGAATGTAAAGGAAAAAGAAGATGGGTTCTTTAAGAAAATCTGGCATGGCTCCCATGACAAACCTTTGTCTAAACAAAATAACATGAAGAATTGTATTTGTACCCCCAGGTCCCATCTCTTCGGATATGTTAGGCTACTAACTTGATAGAGCAAAAGAGATCTTTTAGCTTTTCTATGAAATTGATGATTTTAGGAGCCAAATGCTCTTGCCAGCTATGACCTCTATTGCAGAGTAATTGCATTCGGCTATTTCCAAGAGTAATCAAGATGGGGAAGTTGGAGGTAGAAAATACAAAGGCAAGGATTGTCGTTTGGCTTTGTGCAGTTATGATTGATGTGAGCATCGTGGATCGAAGATTTTAATGATAAAGGAGTAATTATAGCCTTCTTTTCATACGTCCTTTCCTTGGAAATTATAGAAAAAATCAAGGCACGTTCGCACTTTTTAAGTCCCTTTCCACGTATCCCAACATTAAGAAAGAGTCAGACTTTCCAGGCAGAGGAGATAAAAGTTGCTTTGCTTTTCAAAAATTTTCCCTACAGTTTTGTCTAGGGAAAGTTGAAGGACATACCATACATGCTTTCTTCTTATTCTGGTAGTTTGTAAATCATATCAGTCTGAATGATTACACTGGCGGCGCTCAGAAGTTGTTCCTCCCAATTGGGTTTCTGTTACTATCCCTTTTCATTTTGCCACTTCTTGAACTTATTTCATGTAGGAACATATTCTGTAAGGCCTCTCAATGACTGTTTCTGTAAATGGTTAATTAGTCATGGTTTAGGGTCTCAGAAACCAAGGTTTTTTTTTAATGGTCACATGGACTTGTCTGCGTTGTATAGGTGGGTCTTTAATTAATGGGAGGTTTTAGATAGGTTCTGTTGGCAGCTAGATGGTGACTAAAGTTGTTGCTGGCTAGTGTACTCTTTTGGGTCAGAGAAAAATGAGGAACTTGTCTACTAACCTCGATGCTTCTTTTCGTTCTAAGTATTCTCGTTCTAAGTATTCTCATTCCTCTAACTTGATCATTGGATTACAACTGTTAACTAGTCTTCTTTAGGTACTCCCGTTACTTTCCGAATCAAAGCAATCCAGAGCATTGAAGATTAAGGAATACACTGAATTGACAACCATTTTTTTATTCATAATAAATTTATACAATGATAAGCGAATCGCACCTAAAATAGAAAAACAAATACTTAAGATACAACGTTTAAAATCACCCTTCCCAGAGATTATACCCAATCTGTGGGATACCTTCGGATCAAGCAAAACAACTCAACCCTCCTTTGGTAACCTTATTGCTACTTCAAGACGAGAGGATACTCTAACGAAAGTTTAGAATTTTCAGCAGGAGTAGCTAGTGTAAAAGTATATTTTTGGTCGATCATTACTACACTTAGGCTTTTGTACCAAGCGTAATATCCAGAGGATTTCATGATCAAGAACATGCAAGTATCATATAAGCCCATGCGCGCATGGATATCTGATAGAATCCCCGCAGTCAGTTTCCTTCAACGTCCAGTTATATATCAATCACTTGATAGAACTAGTAGTTGTCGTCATGTTTAAAGAAAGTTGACCCTAAAAATAATACACGAGAGAGAGACAGAGAAATGGCGGTGAAGAGTTTGAAGAAAGGATGAAACAGCAAAGATTTTTAACGACAAGAAGAGATATTGTCAGAAGAAAATGGATCGAACAGCGATCAATTTATTTTTTTCCTTTTTCCAGTGGAAATGCTGGCACGCACGAGAATGTAAAGTACGTATATGTCAAAGAAGTATAGGGGGATAATAGGGAATGTCTTTTAATACTCTTTATACATGTCATATCAACGTATAGGATCTACTGCTCCTCTCTGTATCTTTCCTCATGGACGTGAGAAAAACGAAATAACCCTCTTTTCCAATTCCGAATTTCTCGAGAAAATCGATGCGTCAATAGATTTTGTCTTTATTTGTAATAAAATGCCGACACAACTCAATCTCGGGTAATGTATATCTTCTGATAAGTAAAAAGGTCATGGGCCCGAAAAGGTTGAAGAGAGAGGCAAATTCTTCTTTACAGTTCATAGTTGTTTCGTCCGATTACGTTAAGAGATTTTGTAAAACAAAAGAAAGGATATGCATTTGACTTGGTTGATGTTATTAATTTTGTAGTAACAATAAAAAGAAAACAAAAAGAGTATTAGTAGAAAATCTAATTAAACTGTAAATAATCTTGTAAGTAACTTGTTTTAAAATATATAATATAATGCTTGGAATAGAGAACAAGTATACAATTTTATATTTGTTCCAAATTTGACAAAAAAAAAAGTTAATTTGATCAGTAGAGACTATTTAGTCAGCATATAAAAATAGTTAAGAGTCATGTTAATCACAAATCAATAAACCATTGAAATGAAAGAAAAGAAAAACGAATGATCTAGTATATGTGAGTTGGATTTAGATCTAATTGAATGCCAAGCTCCTAATTTGCACTATCATATTCAAAGATAAATAAAAATTTATGATTTTCAGGTCAATATCCCTAAGATATTGATACAAACATACTTGATGTCTAACAAAAAGTAGTATAATTTAAAATGTGTTAGAAATACAAACGTAAAGCACAAACAAGTGGCTAATTTGTTAGTGAAGTGAAAGCTTAAAGATTTTTGGAGACTTTCCTTTCCAATTTCTTAACGTTTTGGAGGAAAACATGTACAATGTCTATCGGTTCCTACAGTGACTCCGCTCACCAGCCTTAAACACAGCCAAATAGTTGAGTTCTGACATATGAGCATGATGTAACCAAGGAGCTCTCAAACTTTCATTAAAATCCACACAGCAACAACTCTCTTAGGGTTCGTACACCACTGCCATATCCAGTTCAATCCTCTCCTTTCAATTGCTCAGAAGATGCGCTTTTAGGTTCTTTCTTTAATCTTTATGCCACTTGAGGCTCGAACTTAAGCCAAGTCTCCGGGATGGGGGACTATTGCCAAGTCTCTGCAGATATGATCGCTTCAAATTAAATCTTAAGCATTGGATTAATTATCAAATACACATTACATCTGATTTATCATTATATTCCATGTTTCTTGACGTGGAAATTGAAGGGGCAGAGCAAGTCAATAGATAGAGTCTTGGGAAATCTTAGAAATTACAACCCTTAACCAACAGTAAACTTTATTCCCTCCGCAGCTCGATATAGGAGGTTATTCCAAGAACCATCCATCTTAGTCCGACCTTTTTCAAGATCCAAAATTGTCCAGGCAAACCCTACAGGTCTAAGAAAACAACGCCTAAACTCATACATGCAATTAAACTTGGAAGAATTCAATGTAATGATATCGCCAAATCTCCTGCTTTGGAAGAGTGATAATGGGGTATTAATTCTCACACTATCAAACTCTGACAATCAGCAGAAGTTGATGAGTTATTGCCCACTTGGAACTTGATATACACAACGACAATTATGTAAATGTCCGTACTTTCTAGCCAATGTGTAGTACACACGTGGCTGTTGCACTGTTTAACATGCCAGATAAATCTTTGGACGAGACTAGTATCAAGTATGGCTGTCGGGGCTTCACTCTCCTTCTCGGTGCCAGAGCCAACAACAGGCGTACGTTTCATTTGTAATGCAAGTTTTAAACACAAAACCCACGAGCACATGCTAGTAAGGATTTTCTAGCTTTATATTTCCAGCTTCTTAATCAGACTAAAAGTGTCTGATATGGTAATGATAAAGCTTTTTTCCTGGACATGTCTGCGAGGCTGCGAGAGACAAACTCTGCTTTTGTGTGCGTGCGTGTAAAGAAGTGAGCACGCATGGAAGCTAATTGCAGCTAAGATTGGTGTGCACCAACATTTGTAGTTACTGCACCTATCCTACCAGTCTTCTTTGGCTCTTTCTTGCTCTTTTCCAGTGCGTATAGATTTTTAATTTTCACAAAAATCAGGATTATACTAAATAAATTCGTCAGGTTGGTTCTTCATTAATATAAAAGAAGCACTAAGTTAGGATCCAGAGCTGTGATTACAATTTCATATAAATTACAAAACCAGCAATCGTAATAGTCTCTATCTATCGAACTAGCTGCAAGCTGTAATAGAGTAGTACAATAGCAATGTATGTTTTTCACAATCAACGATTTTAAACATTTTTGTGAACTAACTAGTTCGGTAAAAAAGTGACTAAGATTTTCCATGAAATATACTGTTACGCTCTTGTTCCTCGGAACTAGCAATATACATATCTATATGATCTGTTTTCGCTCGATATTAGTATAACGTGATCTTAAGATAGTACAAAACAACTGTTTTTAACTTTACATGACGATATATAAGAAGTTTGAACTTAGCCAGACGTAACCTCAATGAGTTAACCTACTTATTTTATTGAGCATTTAATAAGATTCAATTATAATGAAATGAACTGAAAAGCACAGTCTTGACTTTTTAAGTTAGCACAGTCTTGACGTTTTAAGTTTTTGTTTGTTTGTTAAGAAATAATAAAATTAGAATGAAATTTAAATGATTCTAAATTTTTGTTTTTAACAGATTGTGAGTATACGAGGAAAAAGATAGAACAGTATTTTTGATACTATTAAGATATTATTAAAAATTATCCGGATATTAATTTTTATTGAAATATTATTATCAAAATTATATATTTTTATATTTAATATTTAATATTTTTATTTTAGTTCATTAATGTTATATATCAAGTAAAGCAAATGTTTTAAGATTTTTTAATTTTATTCTTATCATAAAATTATTTATAATTATTAAAAATTAATAATTTTGATTAAGTACTTATAAAAATAAAATTTTTTGATTAATTAGTTATAAAAATTATATGATAACTAAATATGAGTAAAAATTTTCTCATCATCATTCCTAATATAACATAACTTTTAATTTGTTTAATAACATGTTTAGTGATTACGTACCAAACATACATAATAGTAATTTCATTTCTATTATGATTTTTATTTTCTATTTTAATTCCTTTATTACATATTAACAAAGGAGATGTAAAAGTAAAATTATATAACTTCTTCTTGAAGAAAGTTTATAGATCATTATATGTAGAGAGAGATGTCTATTTATCAAATTAAGATTAATATATAAACATTAAAGATAATTAATTATTAATAATGAATATTTTAAATTGATGTACATTAAATATCATTCTATAATATTAAAGTTATACATTAAGTTTGCATATATAATGTAAAGTTAGTACATATATGTCTATGTATAGATATATAAAAATAAATTCAAATATATTAAAATATTATATATATATAATGTGTAGCCACACTCAACAAAATTTATATGACAATTTATAGTGAAAGTAACAAGAATTTTTAAAAGTTTTAATGAAAATATATGTAAATAATATATATAATAAAATTATGTTCACCGTAATTTGACGTGCAGCAAATTTTAATAAAATAACTATAATTTTGGAATAAATATATTCTATCAAATAACAAATCTTCTATAAAAATTGTTATTTTTTATAAAACGATATAAATTTATAAATATAAACATATTTAAGAACTCTCATATATATTATGACAAAATTTTATACACTACTATATATATATAAGATTAGCTTTGAGATACCTATTTGCTAACTCCTAAGTATCTAACAGTTTGTTAAATTTGGTATTAATAATTAATTTATTAATTTTTAATGCAACTAAAAAAGATGTATAATTTCAACCAATACATAGTATAGGCATACTGCTAAATTATTAAAACTTTTTTTAAGGATTTAAAATAGGAACTGTAAAGTTCCTGCTATTTACAAGTCAGATTTCAAAGATAAAGTTCTACCTTAGATTTTTATTGGACGCATACTTATATTAAAAATGTATTTCTTCAAACGTGTAATTGGATACTTATATATATATATGATTCTTTTTGTAGAAGTTTCATAATTATGGGTCTTTATAAAATAAGCGACATGTATATAAAATAAAGAAAAGGAAGAATGATAGTTACTTCAAGGTAAAGAGATGATAATTATTTCTATAAGAAAAAGAATGATAATTACTTAAAATAATAATTATTATTTATGCATAAAAAATAATGACAACTGTAAAATTATCTTCAATTTATTATATATATATTAAATTTTATGTAGTTGAATTGATAAAAAAATATTCCATGTTACATAATTAAATATATTAATTTAACATAATAAATATTTAATGAATATTTTCTAAAGTTTATACCTTATACTTTAGTATTTAATTAAACTTTAAAATTTCTACACTTTGTTATGAAAATTGACCGAATTAGAACAGGTTCTCAGCTAAATAGGACTAAAAGAATAGTAATGAAAAAATAAACACACAGATTTTTACGTGAAAAATCTCCAAACAAATCAGGGTAAAAACGACAGGCAAGAAGAAGAAACTTCATTGTGAAAATTTTAATAGTTACAATCTCTCTCTATTTTACAAGAAGAAACGCCAACTCTCTCAAAAAATAAGAGAAACACTCTTTAAAATGTGGAGATTAAAATTGAAGAAGAGAAGATTTTGGATGAATGAAAAGTGATATGGGAAGGCATATTTATAGGCCTCCTAAACACGTTTAGCTAGCTGTAGACAAAATATTCACAACTGATTGGCCTTCATTTTTCTTCCCTTTTCTTCATGCATTTTCTGACTTTGTATAGTCGGTAGCAACCTTTCGTAACTTTGGTGCAATCGGTAGCAACAATCTCCCACTTAAAGATTTGATTGACAGTCAATCAGATCTTTACACCATTATTTCTTCCTTGCCATTTCCATATTGCTAATGTCTCCATCAGTCGTAAGAGGATCAACACCAAAATATGATCCCTCATATCACAATGCAACATTTGAGATCCCTTTAATGTATCTCAGGATGTATAACATTTCAATGCTTTTTGCCAAGATTTGCCATGTACTGTCTAACTACTCCTACTGCATATGCAATGTCTGGTCTTAGACATATCAGAGCGAACATTAAGCTTCTCATTGTTGATTCATATGATACTCGAGACATATTTATCCTCTCATCTTCACTGCTAGGATTCATGTTGGAGGATAGTGTGAAATTAACAGGAAGTGGGGTAGAAATTGACTTACAATTTTTCATGTTAAAGCGTCGCAAGATCTTCTTCAGATAATTCTTCTAAGAAATCCAAATCCTCCTATTACTTCTGTCTCGGTAAATTTGCATCCTTAAAATCTTGTTTGCTAGTCCCGAGTCTTTTATTTCAAGTTCCCTAACTAACTGAGCCTTTAATTTTATGATACGGTCTTTGTTGGGTCTTGCTGCCAATATGTCGCCTATATACAACAACAAAATAAAATCATTGTCACCAAACCTCTTGAAATATGCATAAAGGTCTGCATTCAGTCCACTGTATCTAAAACTCATAATGAAGGAATCAAATCTCTTGTACCAACACCTCGGCGTCTGCTTTAGACCATACAGAGATTTATTTAACTTGCAAACCAAGTTCTCCTTTCCTGCTTCTTGAAAACCTCCTGGTTGAAGCAATTAAATTTATTCTTCAAGATCTCCATAAAGAAAAGCAGTCTTTACATCTAATTATTCTAGATGTAAGTTAAACCTAGCACATATTGCCAGGACTACTCGGTCTGTAGTAAGTCAAACCATAGGTGAAATATTTCATTGAAATCAATCCCTTCCTTTTGAGCTTATCCTTTCAACACCAATCTTGCACAATACTGCTCCACTTGATCATCACAATTTCGCTTGATCTTATAGACCCATTTATTTCCAGTGACTTTCTTTTCTTGTAGTAGTGGCACAAGTTCCCAAGTCTTATTCTTATAAAAAACTTCAATTTCTTCCTACATTGCTGTCATTCACTGAGATGCATCTAAACTGTTCATTGCCTCTTGGAGAATTGATGGCCACGGTCATGGCAGACTTACAAAATAGGCTTGCCTTTGACCACAATCGTGGCCTACTTAAAATTAGTCATACATACTATGTTTTTCATCTGATCTTTTACGCTTGTGACCCTTAAGTTCCTGGTTATTTTAGGCACTTAAATTAACTTTTAATTCAAGCAAATCATGAAGGGTTTCATAATGCCAATTTTTCAGAATATAAGTGGATTAACACACGAACTCTTCGATAGTTAATTATCCAACTTCAAATAAAAATAACTCTACCTAATTACATTCAAATAAAATTAGTTACATTCAAATAAAAATAACTGTACCTAGTTACCACTATAAAAGCGACCTTGTCTTGAGGTAACAAGGAATGATGTCAAAGCATATCTAAGATACTCTTGAGTACCTCAAGTCTAAGGATAGTGACACCTTTTCTATGATGAGATTAATCATTGACATTCGATAAATCATCCATATGACAATCTTATAGCAGGTCATCCGATGTACTTACTACCCTTAGTAAGCATCCATATGTTAACTCTAAACAATTCATGCTTACAGTTTGTAAGATCCATTACTTAATCAAATTAAAGAGTATAATATGTGCTAGTCTGTCTGGATTAATAATGTCCTATTTTATTAATCCTATGACTAAAGATTATTTAGATACTAACATAATTTCACATGATAGGAATCTCATTATCATCATCTCATCATAATTTCCTTCATGCTATGTTTTGTATCATGGACTTCATTAATTCGATTTAAAATCAATATCAATTCATATATAAACAGATATCAAATTAATGAAAAATACCTTTCGCTTTATTAATCAAAATAAAGTTTGTACAAAAGTGATAAAGGTGATTACCTTAGAGCATTACTCTAACAATCTCCCACCTGTACTAAAATCAATCACCTTTGTATCTAATACTATAGGCGAGTACATAAGAATCAAATTTTATCTGAGGAAGTGGCTTAGTCAAAAGATCAGCCATGTTCTGACATGTAGGCACTTTCTTAATCTTCACATCACCTATATCAATTATTTCCCTGATCAGGTGATATCTTCTGAGTACGTGCTTGGACCTCTGACGAGACCTTGGTTCCTTAGCTTGAGCAATAGCCGCATTATTTTCATAGTACAACAATATTGGGTCTACTATGCTAGGAATCACTCTAAGTTCCATAACAAATTTCTTGATCCAGACAGCTTCTTTTGTCGCTTCCACAGCTGCAATGTACTTTGACTCGGTCATCGAATCTGCAGTTATCTCTTATTTGGAACTCGTCCAACTGACTGCTCCACTTCCATATATCAAGAATACATCCTTAGTCCTTCTTAAGTATTTTAGGATATTCTTGATAGCCACCTAGTGACCCTCACCAGGATCTGATTAATAGCTGCTCGTAACACTTAGAGCATAGATATATCGAGTCTTGTACATAACATAGCATATTATTGATCCTACTGATAAAGCATAGGGGATCATACTCATGGTAGTCCTCTCATTTTATGTCTTAGGATATATATTTCTAGAGTTCTATCCCATGATTCATGGGAAGAAACCCTCTCTTGGACTGCTCCATGTTAAACCTATTTAGTACTTTGTCTATATATGTTGACTATGAAAGACCTAGCAACTTCTTTGATCTATCTCTATAGATTTTTATTCCCAATGTATAAGTTGCTTCTCCAAGTTCTTTCATGGAAAAATTATGGGACAACCAAATTTTTACTGATTGCAAACTTGAGACATCATTTCTTATTAGTAATATGTCATCCACATATAACACAAGGAATATGATAGCAGTCCCACTAACCTTCTTGTACACACAAGGTTCATTGGGATTTTGTGAGAAATCAAACTCTTTGATTGTCTCATCAAATCGGATGTTGCAACTCCTAAATGCTTGCTTCAATCCATCAATAGGTGTTTGAAGCTTGCATACCTTTCTACCATCTTTGGATATGAAGCCCTCAAGTTGTATCATGTATACATCCTCAACTAGTTTTTCATCTAGGAAAGTCATCTTCACATCCATACGCCATATTTCATAATCATAATGAGCAGCAATAGCTAGTAGTATTTTAATGGATTTAAGTATAGCTACGAGGCTAAATGTCTCGTCATAGTCAATTCCTTGTCTTTGAAGATAAGTTTTAGCTACTAGCCTCACTTTATAGACAATTACATTACCTTCCATGTTAATTTTCTTCTTAAAAATCCACTTGTACTTTATAGGTTTTAACCCTTCGGGTGGGTCAACCAAAGTCTATAGTTGGTCTTTATACATGGAATCTATTTCAAATTTGATAGCTTGAAGCCATTTTTCAGATTCTAAACTCTTTAAAGCCTCTTCATAGGTTATAGGGTCATCGTCCTCTATAAGCAATACCTCATTCTGTTCGCTTATGAGAAATTCATATCTCTCTGGAACATTGTGTATCCTACTTGACATACAAACATTTTGTGTGTCAGAATGTTCAACTGTTGTCTCATCTCTGTGATCAACAATTTCAGGTTCAAGCAGTTGATCTGCTTCTATTTAAGCAGCATGAATTTCATCAAGTTCAACTTTGATCCCACTGTCTTCTCTTAGAAGAAACTCTTTCTCTAAAAAGATAGCATGCTTTGAGACAAATACCTTTTGCTCTAAAGCATTATATAACTGATATCTAATTGTTTCCTTAGGATATCCTATCAATAGACATTTATCAAATTTCGCTTCAAGCTTGTCTGATTGAATCCACTTCACATAAGCCGGAAAATCCCAGACTTTCATATGAGAAAGATAAGGCCTTTTGTTAGTCCATATCTCATATGGAGTAACTTCAACTACAATTGAAAGGACTCTGTTGTTTACATAAATAGCAGTCTTGAGTGCATAACTCCAAAAGGATTTTGGTAGATCTGCTAAGCCCATCATTGACCTTACCATGTCTATCAAGGTTTAGTTTCTCCTTTCAACTACATCATTATGTTGTGGTGTGTAAGGTGGAGTCCTGTAATACCCCACTCCCGCTGGACCCGAACCTGAACCCGATATCGACGGTGATATCCGAGTCCGTGCCCCACGAGGGTGGTGTGCCACATCACTAAACAATCAAACAGTCGGTATATTTTTTTTCTTCAAACCATAACATAAAGAACA
>JANZXR010000003.1:8943003-8965195 GCA_027575705.1 Erythroxylum echinodendron
ATTATACCAGGAAAATGTCATGAATGCATGTACAGATATTTTTCATGTGTAGAAATCACTGTTCACAAATGCATGAGCATGAGATGTGTTTTCCTAATTTCTCCTATTGACCTCACGTGTACCCGTTTCTATGGTTCAACCCGTTATATGGAAACGGGATGTTACAAGTCCACTGGGATATTATCCCACTATCTTCGAGATAAGTTAGAAATTCCGCATTTAAGTATTCACCACCTCGATCTAATTGAAGTGTCTTAATAGTTCTACCAAGATGTTTCTCTACTTCATGTTTAAATTGTTTGAACATTTCAAATGATTCAGATTTGTATCTCATTAGATACACATAACCATATTGTCAAAATAATCATCGATAAAAGTAATGAAGTACACAAAACCACCTCTGGCATGAATGGACATCAGATCACATACATCATAATGTATTAGGTTTAATAACCCATTCATTCGTTCACCTTTTCCTTTAAAAGGTAATTTAGTCATCTTAAATAAAAAGCAAGATTCACATGTGTCATATGATTCATAATCAAATGACACTAGGCTACCATTCTTATGTAGCTTAATAATGTGTTTCTCATTTATATGACCAAGTCGCCAATGCAATAAGTAAAATGATTTTAAATTATCTCATTTTTTGTCATTTTTTGTCATTGATATTTAAAATTGGATTGGACATATATAATATGTAAATTCCATTGCATAATGTCAGAGTACCCTACAACATTTTATTCAAATTAATTGAACAACCATTGCTTGAAAAAGTTAACTGAAATCTCGCTTTATTAAGACATGAAATAGATACAATGTTTGTAGTCACAAGGGGTATATAATAGTAATTTTACAAAACTAACTCTAGCCCACTAGGAAGATACAAAACATATGTCCCTATAGCTAATGCAACAACTCTTGCTCTATTTCCCACACGTAGGTCCATCTCTCCCTTCTTGAGCGGTCTACTATCCCTGAGACCCTGCATATCAACACATATAGTGAGCCACATTTGGTATCTAAAATGTTATAATAAGAAATAGTATTAACCTCAATGACAAATATCATACCTGAAGTAGATGGTAGGGCGTCTAAAGCATTGTTTTGCTTTAGTGACGCTAGATAAACTTTGCAATTCCTCTTCTAATGTCCTTCCTTATTACAATGGAAGCATATCTCCTTTGGTGTTGTCTCTTTTGCCTTCTTCATGGATACACCTCTCACTGGCTTTTTGGACTTCTTCTTTCGAGAACCAGAAGCAGAGTCCACCAGCATCACAGCCTTATTGTCTTTCTTGACAATCTGCTCAGCTATTTTGAGCAGATAATCAGCTTAGATATTGCTGTAGATAATCGATTCATCTGATAGTTAAGAACAAACTGTGAATAACTATCGGTCAAACCACTCAGAATTAAGTCTATACTTAATTCATGATCCATTATGAAGTCCAAACTGGCTAATCTCTTAATGTATCCATTCATCTTCATCACATAATGCACTAGAGATGATCCCTTAGCTATCTTAGAATGGAAAAGCAACCTTTAGGTCTCGAACCTTTCATACCAAGCTTGTTCATCAAATAGTTCCCTCATATGGTAGACTATGGTATGAGCATCCATAGCCTCATACTGCTTCTACAGTTTTAGTGACATAGAGGTTAGCATTGTACAGCTATCCAACTCACTATCATCTAGTTGCTTCTTAGAAGCTTTCTGATCTTCATCAGATGCATCGATAGTAGGGGGATCGAGAAGTGGTTCATTTAGGACATATCATAGTTTTTCAAATTTGAGAACAATTCTCAAATTCTGTAACCAGTCTAAGAAATTAGGTCCCGTGAGTCTGTTGGAATCTAATAGGGAATGTAAGTTCACACTAGAAGACATTGTGCGATTCAATAACCTAGAAGAACAAGACGAAATGTTAGAATGTACATTAATGCATATCAATAAGGGCTTTAATCACATGCATTATAGGCCTCACTATTTTTATTCAAATCTATAGCCTTCACTACAAATTTGAGAAAACTTATAGTTTTCTTAATGGATCGATATTCGATATCACCAAGAATGACCTTGGGTTTGCCTAATAAGCCATCTTAGGTCAATCGGTAGGTATCATTCATACCAATTACATTCATTTATGAAACTATTGACTTGTGTCATCAACTGTTGATTTAGCACACCATTGGGTCATTAACTCTTGATTTTGTATACATCCCATATATACAACCCAACTTTGTCTCTATCCAAGTTGACCTTGGGTTTGCCCAACAAATCAATGCTTCCAGTTAGGATCAACCTATTAATTCAAAAATCTAATTTCCATGGTTTGATCATATTTGTGTAAATAGGGCTTGGGTTTGCCACTAACCTAACTACAAAAGAACTCTGATTCTTGCCATATTAATGGAAGGCGTAAGTCCTAATATTTGGTTGAGGGATTTGTCCTTTGTTCTCATCAATACTTTGATTATCTTGATTATGTATATCACATATATACATTTAGGTTATGGAAAACTCAATTAAATTGAGCCTATATCCCTAACTACCTTTAAAATGCATCTAATGCGTATATCATACAAAGGAGGTTTAATTTAGGTTATGACTTGACTATACATCTAAAGTTCGTGATTCGATTCAACTTTTGAACCTAATCGGGCACTAGTGTTAGTTTTGGCTTATCCGAATTATGAATATGATTCGATTAGGCTGAAATTCAATTATTTTGATGTCCAGATTAAACACTTTAATCCTAGTTTATATGCCTTTAGCTAGTCACACTAAAAATGCTATGCTCTACTTGAATTAATTCTAAATTAATCTTTAGGGTTTCCAAAATTTCTATACATCAATTAATAATCTATAATATCCCTAGGTCATCTCAAATTTATCTAAACAATTTTGGCACTAGCCAAAATTATCTTAACGGCCAAAATCGTCAAGATAAATAAGTTAACCTACCAGACACTAAAGGGACCGATTCGATGATCGAAACATTTCTATAACCCTAATTTCAAGCACATGCATTAAGCATGCTATTAACATCAAAATAATACATTTCTTATCACATAAGAACTTTATTAAGGTCTTATAACCGAAATACAAACACTATAAGTCATTAAGTAAGTCAACTCCATAAACTTTCAAAAAGTTGACCAATGTTAACTTTGACTTGATTTAATAATTGAATAAAATTCAATTAATTCTAGAAAAATTCCAGAGTCTTATACACATTCTAAATGTATCTAATAAAAAATTATAGAGCCTAATTTTTAGGAATTATTTATTAATAAATTGAAATAATCCAGCACATCACATGTGTATGATACTTGTCATATTACTTCTAACACTAGTCAAACATTACATCATTCATGCATAAGATAATCACCTTAACAACAATTATCATGCATCTTATACACGTGGCAACATCTCATATTGCATGTGCATGCATAAAATTTTTATAAACAATTTTTATAAAAATTAATATGGAATTACAATTATACATGTTCATTATATTGCCAGAACTTCATACATGTATCAGGTTAAAACTAAATTCGTAATAAAATTGCAAATGACATTCAATTGCATTTTCTTTTTACAGAAACATAACATAACACCTTATAAACATTTATGTGAAACAAAAATAGCAAAAATAATTTTCTAGAATTATTAAAAAATTTGAAAAGCAGCATATGAATTTAATTTTCCAGAAATTCCCAGAAACCAACATATGAACAGTCTAGAATATTAATTCGAAATAAAAAACAAAATGACATTCAATTGCAATTTCCTTTGACAGAAACATAATATAACAGCTTATAAACAGTTCTGCAAAAGAAAATCAGAAAACAATTTCTACATTTTAAATGAATTATTCCAAATCAACATGCATGATAATCACAACCTAGCAATCACTTTGCACATGTTCAATACATCATCTAATACATGCATAAACTTGCTCTGATACCACTATTGGGTTAGCTATGGATGTATGCATCACATGCATTCGAATGTAGTGGAAGTATTAGAATCTAGATTTCAACACCATGACAACCCAAAAAAATAGAATCATACACGCATGCATAGACATATATATAAGAACATGAAATATAAAACTTTTTCCTTTTGTTTCTCCTCCTTTTTTATTTCTTCTCCTTGTTTAGGTTGTTGCAAACACCAAACCCTTCCTTGATCACCCAAGAACATGCAACAAAGATGAAGAAAAAATGTATAAGGGTGATTTGAGCACCAAACTAGATGAGTTCTAGTAGATGCTCAAAATAATAGAAGATAGATCAAGAAGCTTGTTACATGCACTTAGATTCATGCAACAATTGCATAAATTACAGGAGTAAGACTCTTGATACCTCTCTCTCACTCTAGAACTCTTCTAGAGCCCTTATGCTCTCACTTGAGTGTGTAGGAAGTGGTAAGACCTTGTGTACATAAGAGAAGAACTCACATATGTACTCATTCGTGCCCTTTGTCACGATGTTTGCCAATGAGCCACCATCGTGGTAGACTTAAAAAAAGGCTCGACTTCAGCTACAATCTTGGCATACTTAAAATTAGCTATACACATTATATTTTCCATCTGATCTTTTAGGCGTGTGACCCTTAGATTCTCGGTTATTTTAGGCACTTAAATTAACTCTTAATTTAAGAAAATCATGAAGGGTTCATAATGCCAATTTTCTGGAATATAAGTGGATTAACACACAGACTCTTCGACAGTTAATTATCCAACTTATGAATCTTTCCATAGACAATTATCATGCAATTCGTCCTTTCACCATACTATACCCCCCTTGGTTTGGAGTATGGGCTATGTTTCAACTCCCACTAGACTGACTATGTCACATCTAGTCCAAATGTTTTTAGTTCTTATCCTGGGATCTCATTACTCTATGTGTCATTAAAGACTCTCTTCATGACACATTTGCTCTGGCTAGAAAATCCTAAGCACCCTAACAAGAGGCCGTAGGTATCATCTCCTCCTATCAGGAGTGGTGAATCCTTTATTGGCTACCCAATTACCTTCGAATACAAATAGTTGTAACTACCCTAAGAGTGACCTCGTCTTAAGGTAACAAGGAATGATGTCAAAGCACAGGATTGTATCTAAGATATCCTTGAGTACCTCAAGTCTAAAGATATTTGCATCATTGCTATAATGAGATTAATCATTGACATTCGATAGATTATCCGTATGATAACCTCAAAGCGGTTCATCGGATGTACTTACTGCCCTTAGTAAGCATCTAAATGTTAACTCTAAATAACTCATGCTTACAGTTTGTGAGATCCACTGCTTGATTAAATCAAGCAGTATAATATGTGCTGATCTGTCTGGATTAATAATGTCCTGTCTTATTAATCCTATGACTAGTGATTATTTATATTCTAACATAATTGCACATGATGGGAACCTCATTATCATGATCTCATTATGATTTCCTTCATATTATATTTTGTATCATAGACTTCATTAATTTGATTTAAGATCAATATCAATTCATATATAAATGAATATCAAATTAATGAAAAATGTCTTTCGATTTATTAATCAAAACAAAGTTTGTATAAAAGTGCTAAAAAGGATTACATTTAGAGCACTGCTCTAACATTATCATCTTCTCCGTTCTTTTATAGCTCATCTATAAAGATTACATTCCTGGTGATGATAACCTTATGGGATATGGAATCCTATAAACGATACCCCTGCACTCCATCAGCATTACCCCAAGAATAAGCATTTTCTAAATTTTGGATCCAACTTCATAGTTTTTTGGGTATTGTACATCACACATATAAGATTTCCAAATATCTGGAGGTTTGAATAATCAACTAGCTTATCAGTCCACATGATACATTAGTGTCTTCAACTTAATTGCAATTGAAGGAGTCTGATTTACTATATAACAAGTGATAATGATTGCTTCTGCCCACAAAGTCTTATCTAAGCTTTTAATTTCCAATATAGCTCTGGTTCTCTTTAACGGAGTTCTGTTCATCTGCTCTACCACTTCATTCTATTAAGGAGTGTATATCGTTGTGAACTACCTTTTAATGCCTTCTTGCTTGTATAATTGATAAAATTCATTGTCAGTGTATTCTCCTCTATTATCTATCCTCAAATGCTTGATCTTCTTTCTAGATTCAAGTTGTACCCGCACTTTGTATACTTTGAAGATTAGAAACACATCTGCCTTCCTCTTGATTGAATATGCCCAATATCTCCTAAAATAATCATCAATGAAGGACACAAAGTACTTCGCTTCTCTAAGGGACAAAACTGATGCTTTTCTATACATCCGAATGAACCAATTCTAAAAATAATTTACTTCTAGAATTTGATGTGATGAACTTCAACCGATGCTACTTGCTTGTAACATAATGCTTACAAAAGGGCAGAAATACCTTTGTGAGCCCTAGAAGTAGCTTTTCCTCAGCAAGAATCTTCATTCTCTGTTCAAATATATATCCAAGTTTTTGATGCCATATCATTCCATTTGAACATCCTGAAATAACTGATGCTTTTGCCTCTATAAAGTCTATCCCTTCAGCATCTGTAAATTTGCAAGTATCTATTCTCCCTTCATAAGTACAAGCATAACGTAAGTTATTTTCATGATTTTGTTTTCAACTTCAACCTTGCAGCCAAGATGTAGTATCCCGTTTTCCCATGCCAAGGGTTAGAATCCTAAAATACTGTATATAGGAGACATTATTGAGAAGTTAGGAAGTACATTTCAAGCTCATCCATAATATAGCATACATACACGTGAATTTAATTTTTGCTCTCATTACAATGACTGTTCGTGCACTCAATTGACACTTTCCAGGTATAATTGATTTTTAACTTATTATGATGTGAATTGTGGATTATATGTCTTGAAAATTCATTTCGTAAATATAAGTATTGATTTAGAATTTTTGGTGAAGATTTAGAAAATTTATGAAATTTTGGGGTATTTTAAGACTAGGAAAATGTCAAGTGACAAGACAATTAATAAATAATAGTAGAAATAAGTTACGAATAGCAATAGAAATATTTGGCACATGAATTTAGGATTTAATGACAAATGATATTGAGAATTGGGAGACAAATGGATTGAAAATTGGAGACAAATGGACTAGAGATTAAATGAAAGGGGGTACAACATTAGATGATATTATTATGGTTAACATTATTAATTAAGAGGTAAGTGTCATGAAACTTGTCATGACACTTACCAAGCATTGTTATCTTGCTTGTTGAACCCACAACATTCTCCATTGTAAACCATGTTTTTTGTCCCTACAAGCTCATCTTCTTCATTTTTCTTCTCCTCCATTCACGATATTCATCTCACCTCATGACCTTGTTCTTACTCTCATTTTTCACTTGCTACTTCCATTTTTGTTGTCTTCTTCATTTTTGTCACTAAAAACCTAACTCTTCTACCTTGAATGATGATAATCGTATAATTTTTGGAAGCTAGGGTTAAGTGTGATTTGAAAACCTTGAAGTTAAACAAGTAAGGGTGAAAAGCATTATTGTTCATGGCTTGTTAAATAGCAAATTTTATGATGATAGTTAGAGGTTAAATGATCATAAAATGGTGAAGATATATGCTGAAACATGAATGAGAAGCATGGGTATATTCATGTCTTGATTTACATATATGATGGTTAATAATTTTTAAGATGTTGTAAAGATGTTTTTGAGATAGAACGATCCCTAGAATGGTGTAGAAAGAACGCAGAAATTTTATGAAGAGATGAGATACTCATGTTTTGTTTTTGATGTATAATCATGTGAATGCTTGGTAGTTGTAAACTAAAATAAGTTTAAAGCTAAAGAAAAGGGTTAGTGTGAAGTGTCTTGAAATGAGAAAATATTAAGGTGGTAGTTTAGAAATGAAATGAAGGTGATAATGGAGTTGAATATGTGTTGAAACATTGATGATGAATGTATTGTATGGATGTTCTATTTTTGTGTGTATGATCAACTATAGATCATGATTTGTTTATGAATGATATTGAGCTGAAATATAGGTGAGAATGAAGAGGAAAT
Source organism: Erythroxylum echinodendron (assembly GCA_027575705.1). NCBI lineage: Eukaryota > Viridiplantae > Streptophyta > Magnoliopsida > Malpighiales > Erythroxylaceae > Erythroxylum > Erythroxylum echinodendron. The sequence goes on from JANZXR010000003.1 coordinate 8,951,068, forward strand.
GAAGAGGAACTAAGCTAGAAATTATAGACTAAGCATAAGATGTTTTGGATGTAACTTATAGGAGTTGGAAAAGCTGGAAAAATAGGAAAAAGATTGTTGGGGTTTTTGGATGTGGAAAACTCACGATCATAGGAATAATGCAATCCCATAATCATGGGAAGTCATCCACGATCGTGGGAATGGTTGTTATGTAAATTATGCTTCTTTTATCAGTGGTTTGAAACAAGAAATGGTTAGGTACTTTCCTATGATGTATTTAGGCTTGAATAAAGCTTGAAATGAACTTAGTTTGATGATAAAATAAGTGATTAAATGAGTGATATGTTAGGGTGATAACTGAGGTTATAACTTAAGAATGGATTGTTAAATATCAAGTATTTAAATCTGGAAATTTAGAGATGTTATAAGAATGAAAGTGATCCTATAAAGGCTAATATGATTCAAAGGAGATTAATGATGCGTATTAAGTATAGATAAAAGATAATTTGGATATTATGTGATTTTATAATGCTAGAATAACCTTGGTGAATGATTGATTGAGGAAATTAAGAATAATCAAGTATGCTTACGGTATTAACCTAAGAGTAAGCTAGATGTATACAAATGAAGATGTTTGAATGATTGAGACACATGATTAAGGTTATGCTTACTTGGGAATGTCATTAAGCATGCATTATACGTAAAACTTATACATATGTGTATGAATGAGTATTAATGTAATTGTGCACATTAGTAATGTGTGTAAATGTGTATTGCATGATATAGAAATACAAATAGAGCGATCGCTTCCAGACATTGTCGGGATATCGAGGCAATAGCTGTCTGGACCATACTGTGAGAAATCTAGATGGTTTCACATTAATTAATTGTTTTGTTTAAAATTTTGTATTGAATTGTTATTGATGTGAATGTGTTAATTCCAAACATTGATTGTCTGAGGCATTTGGCGCATGACAATCACATTGGAAGTGCTCATTGTATGTGAATTTGACTGAAATAAGTGTACTCAACATAATTGTTGAATGCTGGACTTAGGTTTAATGATATGTGAAAGTGAATGTGGATATTGAAACAAAGTGACTGATTGAACATATGAGGCGTGATGCATTCAATACATAATATGTATGAACAGATAAAGACAGTTATAACCGGAGTTGCCAGCGATAAAGAGCTTAAAGTTCAAAATGTGGTAAGAGCCTCTAGCTCACTATGTATAATGAACCCAGTATCCCCAATAGATATGGGACAGTTATTAATAAGCCCGGTATCCATAATGGATATGGGACAATGAAAAAGGCACTCGTTCACAATAATGTAATAATTAAATTGCATATATATTTGATATATATGTTTTAAATGATCGAAATAAATTGTTTGAACTATTCTAAATGTGAAATGTGAAATAAGTGAACAAAGTGATATTTGATGTATATGATGATTGGTGAAGTGATGTGCAACATGTGCTATTACTTATCTACAAATTGAAAGTGAATCGTGAATTATGCTATGTTTGGTATGAGTGAGCCATCGATGATAGGTAGCTCACTGAGTTTGCAAAACTCATCAAAATTACAACGTAGCTTTTCAGGTACGAGAAAGAAGACTTAGCTGCTAAGATGCTCTAGAAGAAACATAGTTCTTGCTTTTTTTGATAGACAAAATGGCTCAAAGGTCAGTCAGCTGAGACTGAAGTGATAGATAGATTTTTGTATAGTTCCTCATTCATGTAGCATATTTTGTAAACAGAGCTGTAGACTCTGATAAGCTTTTGATTATATACATATATGGACGTTGTATGTAATGCTACAATGTACATTATGTTTTATGAAGTGAGAATGAGGAGTTGAGTTTTTGATATTGAGTATTTGTGTTTTAACTATTGATGCTATGATAAGTGATGTGATTGCTCTAATGCACTGCTTCCATCGAGCATATACACGAATGTATAATGGACGTACAGGTACATGTAAGATGGGAGTGGGGTGTTACACAAGATCATATAATTATCCTAAAGATAACAAGTTCTTCTTTAGGCCCTCCACATGTGGCACTCCTTGGAGAGTACAAATTGTACCATCATACAACTTCAGATTGATGGTTCCTACACCAATGATCTTTGAGGCATGATCATTACAATTGTACACAAATCCTCCTGAATATGTTTATAATGATAGAACCATTCCCTCCGAGAGGTCATATGAAAAGTAGCTCCCTAGTCAAAAAGCCATACAACAGTAGATCCTTTTCTACTTTTATTTGCTGTCATTGCCTTACAACATAGGACATTACCTTCTTTTGAAATGTTTGCCATATTTCCTTAAGGATTGAAATTTATCTTATTCCAACAATCCTTTCTTCATTTGACCCTTTTTGCCACAATTATAGCATCTTAAATTCTTCTTCCTTCTTGAATTTCCCCTACCAATGATTGTAGTTCTTACTTTGGCCACATTCCATTGATCTTCCTCTCATCACCATCAATGCCTTCACTTATTGTACAATTGCTTACCTATGTTCCTTGTTCTTGCTCCAATTTTCTTCTTCAAGAATAATAGCTGCAAAATCATCAAAGATTATGTGGTCCATATGGACATTATTTGTTAAATTTAGGATGAGTTGATCATAAGAATCTGATATACTTTCAAGTAAAAGCTCAGTACATTTTTTAGACTCTCTTTTATCATCCAATGATGTAAGTTAGGAAAATAGAGTATTCAAGGTGTTGATATACTCTGTCACTGAAGTAGATTTTGATATCCCAATAGTATACAATTTTCTGGAAAATCTTGTTATGGAGTATTTTGGCCTCATACAGCTTAGTGAGATGATCCCAGATCTCCTTTGTCATCTTCTTCCCCTCTATTTTTGATAACACCCTATTTGCTAATGCCAGGTGAAGATTTAAGATACCATTCCCATCCATTTCGTTCTACTTATTATCATTTGTGAATGTTGTCAGCCTTTTATTGATGGTCGCTAAACAATTATTTTTTCTCAATGCAGCCTTTTTCTTTAACTTCCATAATGAGAAATTACACTCATGGAACTTCTCAATCCCAAATTTTTTTTCCATTGCTTCAATCACAAACAAAACTTATCTCCTACTATTTCACGTGAATAATGCGTATGAATAGTACTGTATGCATGAATAATACCTACATTATAGCAAAAAATGCTTTAAGCAACATTAAATTTGTAACAATTTAAAATGTGTTGCTTAAAATTAATATAATGCAACGTTTTTTAATGTATGGCCTTTAGTAATATTAATAGGCAAAGCTAATAGTAATTTTTTGCCATATATTTTAAAAGGAAACAAAATTAAAATTTCGTTTCTATAAAATTTTATATAAGCATCAATTAAATTCGTTGCGACTTTAAACAATGATTAAGGTTTACAATAAGTAGCCTTGGACCTAGAAACACTTAGGCTCAAACCAGACCTGAGCTCAAACACAATTGAGTCTAACCAAACTCTATTAAAAATTATTATTTATTTTGTAAATATAAAAAATAACATTTTAAATATAAAAATAACATCATTTTCTTTAAACTTTGAACCAGGTTGGATCAGATTGATTTATTAATTAGTCGGCTAATTTTCGTAAATTAATAAGTTCTTATAAAATAAAATTAATTAATTAATTTTTATTCAACAGTCTCTTTTTTCAAGTAAATTTTAAATTATTCGATTGTTAAGTACAATCTTTTTCAATCATATTTTAAATTTTAAATTTTATTTAATCTTTAGCCGATTTTATGACGATTTAATGAAAATCTCAAAATGGAAATTATTAGTCAATTTCAAGCACTTTACTTCCATTAATTACAAAATTTGTAATAATGATAATACTTAAATTGATACTTATATGAACAAAGCACATAATAAACAATGAACAAAAATAAGACTGGTGTCGTCCTTTCCTACCCTCTAAGAGATTACATATTCAAACTTTAACCGCTTCGTGCATGGTCCAATCTCTTTAAAAATTCATTATGTTTCTCATAAATCAAAAGAATCTATTTGGGAATTCTGTGAAAAATGCTTCCTCATCTTTTTGTGATCATGGTTCATTTGGCTTCAATCTTTCATGTTAATACCCAAAGTCTGTGTTATAGGTATGCTCAAAGACTAGATCTTTCTTTGGCCTGCAATAAGGGTTTTTCTTTCTGGATGTGTGTTTTTGATGATATTTTTTAAATCATTTTTTAGGCTTTAGCTGATATATGCTTTTAGGGTATTTGAAAATTAGTGGTAATTGCAACAAGGAATGGTCTTCTGCAATAGGGAAAGTTTTGGTTATTTTTAGTTGTGAGAATCTTTTCTAAATACGATTTAGGTTTTTTCTTTTAGGTCGATGGAGGTATGTTGCTCTATTCTTGTGAGAGAGTTCATGAGTGTAGTAGCTGAAAATGGGGTTCAATTATTTGATCAGAATATTGTTAGGTTTTGACCATTTTGGGTCAAAATTTGATAGCATTTTTAAGCATTTCTTATTAGGACTTTTTTATAATATTCATGTTATTATTGAAAGATTTTAGTTTCTTAGCTAAAATATGAGTTTTGGTCGTTTTCGGGTTTATTTGTGTTGTATATGTTATGTGGCTGAGGCCATAGTTTTAGGTTCGATTAGTAGGGTTATAGACTTAGGTTTCCAGATGACGATGTAGCTTCTTTTTGGGTAAATGGGTAAGTAGGTCTTAATGTCCTTTTCTTTACAGCATCCTCATTTTTTTTTAAACAAACAAGGGCATTGTAGTGCGTGTTATAGTCATTCAAAGTCACTGCTTTATTTGAAGATGGATCAAACACATTTCTCATATTGTTAAGAAAGTTGAGGACTTGCTTTGGATATTTCTATGAGCCATGTTCATACTTATTACTAGTAGCAACACTAATTTCTGATCATATGATTATGATTTAAGTTGAGCTTTCTTGCTAGTATGCTTATTTGATTTTGTTTTTGTGTTTCCACGCAATCATTTAAATGTGAAGATTGTCGATTCATTTGGGGTTCTGATATCCAGAAGGAGTTTGGTTCAGAAAAGAGGTACATTTATTACAGTGAGTCGCTACTCTACTATGCCTCATATTGAGAACTATGTACTCATTTCTCTTCATCAGGTCATTCTTCACTTATTTCCTTAATGTTCTTTTTTCTTCTTTTTTTGTCTTGACTCAGAATTGCTTGACTTCTTCATACCTTTCCTACGATATAAATTTATTGATCTTATTATTTCATGAAATTGTTGCCTAAGTTTCCTAAGTTTCAGAGGCTAGAACAGACAAAGTGAAATCAGAAATTATCTCTTTTCGAATAATTTCTATGCTTTTTCTTTACGATTGTTTACCGGATGCAATGGATATTAAGCCGGTAGTCATGAGTTGGGATTTTTCCAAGTGGTGGGTAGATTCTCTTTTCTATGGATCCAATTTCTATTTCTCTAGTGCCATATTACTATTATGGGCAGAAGCACCTTAATGTATCAATCATCATGATAACTCTATTAATAAGACAAATAGAATATCATGTAACTCACCTATTCTAGTTAACATACTTCTTAATTATATCAACAACTTTTTACATTTTTAATCCATCTTTTTTATAACAATATTATCTTATGCATCTATTATTCATTAATTGATTTAATAATATGGTGAGTGAAGCCTTATATAAAGTTCCTAATGAGTATTTGGAGTCCATCAAGAATTCATTAAAAGAAGAGATGAACCAAAAAGTAAAAGTTGAAAAGGAGAGAATGAGAAGGGAATTAAAACAAGAGAAAGTTGAACACTTCGAAATGAAAAGGCAATTAAAACAAGATAAAGCTGATAGAGAAGAAATGATGAAACAAATGTTCTACCTTTTTCAATCTCAGCTTGGGCAAGCTACTAACATAGACATGCTTTGTAAATTGATTACACCTAGTCAATCAAGAAAGGAATCTTCTATTCCTCCAAACCATACATATCAATATGAAGAATATCAGGTAAAACATTTCCTTAATTCACTGTTTTTGTATATCATCTTATTATCTTTTTGTTGAGATTAGTTGCTTATGTTCATGCTTTCTGGATTTATTCATAAAAAGAACTAAATGATTTTGTTGTTAGTTTTTGGACTATATTATATGTCTTGATTAAATTGACATCACAATAAAGTAGTTAGTATTTCATTTTTCAAATATATCAACTTGTTTGTAAGCGTATATAGTAGTTTTACAATGCTAATCTATTTCTTGTTTCTTTCTTTTTTTTTTGTAGGATGGCAATGATTAGGAGTGGACAAGAAGATACCTGGTGAAGGATTTTGGAGGGCCCATACATGTTGATTTTGTTTAGTATTTAGATTAATTTACTTATATTCCATATGAAATGGAGTATGATATTGTAAATGAATATTTTAGCTAATGATTTTTTGCTTTTTTATTTTGAATATGTTAAAAGATTGAATATTACAAGTCCTTATGGACTATGAATTATATATAAATACTTTGTTGTTTACATTTGATAGTATGTACGCAATTAAGACTTATATTAATATTTATATATTTCTTTCAATGTATATGTACGTTGTTTACATAATGATAAGAGTTTGATTTTATGTTAAATAATATTGGTAACAAAAGAATAAATTATTACTTTTTATTTTTACAAATTATTGCCTAAAAAATTTACTTTTTTTGCCTTATAAAGACTTAAAACTGTTGCAATAACTATTTAACATTGTTGTTATAGTTGGAAACTAAAATGTTGCCTTAGTCAAAACTTAAAGCAATATTTTTTACTTTGTTGCCTAATAAAAGAATTCTTTTGCGTTATACTTACAACAGCGCCACTTTTTGTAACGATATAAATTATGTTGCCTTAATAAAAAGGCAACAATAATTGTACGTATAGCTACACTTTTGTCTGTTGCCTAAAGTATTTTTTTGTCATAGTGCTAGTTGCTACAGCTTAGCTACAGTGACTGCTACAGTCATGAATGATTGCCACCTTTCTTAGTTACTGTTTTACTATTCATCAACTTTCATCATCTTAACACGAAAACTAAACAGATTGTACCAAAAAATTCGTTGTAATTTTCTCAACACGCTCTGATATTACTTTTTGTGAAAATTAACTAGATTAGAGTAGATTTACAGCTAAATAGGATTGAAGAAATAGTAATGAAGAAATAAACACAGATTTTTACGTGAAAAATTTCCAAACAAATTAGGTTAAAAACTACAGGCAAGAAAAAGAAACTTTACTGTGAAAAATTTAGAAGTTACAACATCTCTCTATTTTACAAAGAGAAATACTAACTCTCTCAAGAAATGAGAAAAACACTTTCTAAATTATGGATATTGAACTGACGAAGAGAAGATTTAGGATGAATGAAAATTGATATTGGAAGGCCTATTTATAGGCCTCCCAAATGCATTTAGGTTGGCCTTCATTTTTCTTCTTCTTTCTTCCTGCATTTTTTTGACTTTGTGTAGTTAGCAACAACCCTTTTTAACTTTGGTGCAGTCGGCAGCAACATTGATAGTTATAAAAAATTCTTAAATAAGAGAAAATAGTACCTAGAGTAAAATTCGCTTATTATAAGTTTATTTATTTATTTATTTATTCTTAATTTTAATTGTTATAATAACAATTTAGCAATTTACAAGTTTGAATTCTAATTAAATTTTTACACTACTTGCATATATATTTAAAATAAACAGATAAATGTATCATGTACTAATTTTTAAATTTAGTATTTAATTTATCATAATTAAAAGGATTAATTATCAAAAAAGCTCAAACTTTCGTCAAGTTTTCAATCATAGCTCGAACTTTAAAAAGTAACAATAAAATGCTTAAAATTTCAATATTTTCAGTGATAACCCAAACTTCAAAAAGTAGCAATAAAGTGCTCAAACTTTCAATTTCTTCAATTTCAGCCCATCGTTATCTGTTGTTCTCTCTCAACCCTCAGCCCTTTGTTTTCTGTTTGTTTTTCTGACACTTCAAACAATTTTCGCATTACAACGTATTGCATCAGTAAGTTATTCGTTTTTAGTTCGTTCTCTTGTTGCTCTTAGTGTGAAGGCATCAAGACTGCATAATTTGAGAATTGAAGGATGAAGGTATCAAGAGAACAATTTGAAAATGAAGGAAAAACTGAAATCAAAATATAAGGTCTTTAGGTCATTTTTAAATAACAAGTGCGATTAAACAAAATCGTTTTATTAATCTTTATTTTTTGTGTTAATTTTGGCTAACATATATTAATAGTTAAAGTTTTTGAAACACGTGGTAAACTGCGTCAGCAAACTTAATAGAAACACTAATGTTGAGTTGGAATTAAAAAAAATAAAAATTTGAGCATTTTATTGCTACTTTTTGAAATTCGGGTTATAGTTAAAAAATTAAAAGTTTAAACATTTTATTGCTATTTTTTATAGTTCAGGCTATAATTATAAAATTGACGAAGGTTTGAGTTTTTTTGTAATTAACTCTAATTAAAACTTGATTAGTTTGTACAAATTCAAAATAACTTTATTAGTGTAATATAAATAAAATCATATATTGAACAAAAATATCATTTAGTTAAAATTTTGTCATTAATTATATTAGCAGTTATAAATTTATAAAGATGTAATACTTATTTTCAAAATTTTAAACTGTTTGCAAATTGTTTCAAAGCACGATTATAGAACTAGTTCTATTTAAAATTTGGCGCTTGTGGTTCTCATTTATTCCGTTAATCATTAACTTTGAACTCAACAAATTTGAAGTTCAATTATCACTTGCGAGAATGACTTAAAACGGGGAGACTGCAAGAGTAATTAACGAGCCATTAGTTAATCATGTTTAATTGAAATGCATGAATTTTTGAATATCTAAATAGTCTAAATTGAATTCTAATTAAATAGAGAGAATTGGATTTGCAATCTATATTGTTGTTAAAAAATTTTTCATAATTGAAATGTTAAAATTTGGACAACCATATAAAGTGTAGCTCCGTAGAGATCTGAATGTACGCTTTTCATGCCCTATGGTTTGGCGAATTCGACTATTTTCGTTAATGTAGGATTATGGAGCTAAAGATCAAGGTCCAACTCTTCTTGCTGCCATTTGGCTACTTAAACAAGGTTAAGACTGCAGGATTGTTGTTTTCTGGTCACGACAGAACTAAGGGAAAGAGAAGCACTTGATCACATTCTCAACAGCCTATTCGTAACTCACAGTTGTGGCAGGCTTTTTCTGATCAATTTGTTCCCTATACAATCTTGTCTACAATCTGTGCCCTCTTGCTTTATACAACTTCATCCTATCTGCTAGAAAATTAGCCTCTGCTCATGTGTAGGTCTAGCTTTTTCCTCTTCTGGCGCGTAAAAGAAACATACATATTGACTCATGCATGCATATATATATATATATATATATGCGCTTGCCTTTCCATGCATGACCCATCATTCCATACCTGATACTCGTACCCTTCACGACCAGTCCGGTCACCTCCATACATATGCTTTGGCCAACTTGCTTAGTTAACTAACACAAAAGGTAAAAGAAAACAGGATTATTGATGGAATATCTCCAATTGTCACCATCCATATAGGCCATTAGGCCTGCGGAGACGAGAAGAGTTCCCCGTTACCATTTTACAATTTTTCATTCAGTTTTAACTACCCACAAAAACTTTACGAGGTTAACAATTGCTACCGGAATTATGTCATATGTGTATTAATCATTAAAGTTTAGATGCTTAAGTTAATCTCATGGCCAATTGTTCACCTTAAACATTTGTGATCAAATCGATAATCATTTAACTTTCGACCAACAATAATTAGTGCCACTAAGCTAAATTCCTATATTTGTACTGGTACAGGCAATATAACTATCAATTAAGTAACATTTGTTTCCACTTAGCAGTTTATGATATTCAAATAACTATTGTGTATATTTCAATTTATCAATTCATCCCCCAAGTTAACTAAACGCCAGAGATTTGCAGTAAATTTGTTAAACTAGAGAGATTACTCGCCTTTTAAAAAATTGAAGATTAGTCGACCATAATATAAGGTTTTGAGATAGTATTCTCAATATATATATACGGAACACAATATAACAAAATTGTCTTAAATTGAGTGAGAAATGTTGAACAACAAGATGTTAAAAGCTCTCAGACAGCGAAATTTAAGCCATGTCGGAGCAAAGGCATTGGAAGGTTGCTTTCAAGTAGGTTCAAACATTTACTGTCATACATCATCATTTTGTCTGCGGTAATTAAACCAAAGACAATTGTACATGGAACGTGTGTACTGTATCTTCCAACTATTTTCACGGTTGCTTATAATTCCTAAGCGAAAAGTCAAAGACGCCTCTAAATCTGGTTCCACTTTTAGCTCTGGTTCCACTTTTTAGCTCTGGTGCAATCGATAGGCTACTCATGCATGCGGGTTCTATTAAGGCTGCCCGTCCCACTGTTGACTTTATGTGCATTAAATTCCGAGAATTTAAGATACTTTCTTCGCTTTTCTCTGTTCTTTTCCTCACTTTTTTGCGTGAGGTAAAGAGTAAGACCATTTTTAATCTAACTTTACAAGTTATATCAAGAAAAAGGGCATGCATGTACTGGCGGAGTCAAAAAAATTTTTGAGTTGGGGTTGATTGGATAGCGATAGACTGAAGGTGAAAAATTCTGGCAAATTTAACATTAATTCAAAACACAATTTTACAGAGCATATTTATAAATGAAGTTAACTAAAATATTCAAATTATAATGTCTTTATATATTTTTTGAGACGATAATTGTTTTCAGCGAGTCGCCATAGCTTGAAACCGCTGTAAAATATTCTCATTATCAATTTTTTTTGAAGATTTCTCTCTCATTGTATACTACCATTATGTCATTCATCCATCCGTCTCCCATACTATTTCGCAAATCATTTTTTATAAGTTTCATTGCAGAAAACACTCTTTCGACAGATGCTGTTGCAACTGGAAAGATCAATATCAATTCAATTAATCGATACACCAGCAGAAAAGCTTTATCTCTTCCAGAAGCAACCAAAATCTTCGCTAGATTTCCAAGATCTTCAATATTGGAGTACTCGGCCTTTTCAATTATATCATTAATATAAGTTCTAAGTTGATAGGGAAGAGTCAGTTGTTCACTCCAAGAGAAGTCATCCTGGTAAAGTTCTGAGAGACGAATCAATTTATCAACATTGAAATTAGCGAAGGAGTTCTTAGGACTAAGGGAATTCATGCAAATAAGCAATTCTATATTTGCTTCTAGAAACCGATGCTCTATCTCTTGAATAATTAAATCAAGAACCTACCAATGTTAAGAAAACAATCAAAGGGAGTAGATAAAATAAAATAAATCTCACAGTCAAATCCAATATTTGAATGAAATGTAGACATTACACTTACAATAAATCTCCACCTTATAATGATGATAATAAGTTACACGACCGTCCCGATTCATACGCACACGAGATTTGATGATATCTTCCATATTAATGACGTCAATGGAGTTAGCTACACAAAACCTTTCAACTTGTTCCAAAAATTGGTTCCATCAGTTCTCCCTAAAATCGCGCAATGTCTTTTTGGTTGTACCAATCAAAGACACAGCTTGCACAATATTTTGAGCCCTTTGTTGTAGAACAATTGACAAATCATTTGTTAACCTAAGCAACTCTATCATCAAGTGCATCATAAAAACAAAGTCATAGCTCTCAATCCTCATCCTCAATGTTTTAGATATGCCTCTATTATCCGGATTGGAACCATCTTCATACACATGTTCAAGCACTTCAATTATCGAGAGCCACATGTGTTTTAAACGAAGCAAAGTAGTAAATTGTGATCCCCATCAAGTGTCACCTAGTCTACATAAACTAGTTTCATGATTTAAACCTCTCCCACTTGGAATTTCTTCACTTTCTAGACATTTGATAATCCTTTTATCCTCAACTTGTCACAGTTTATCCATCCTTTTATAAGATGTGCTACATGTGTTCACAATCATAGTGACAATGTTAAAAAAATCACTTACAGTACCATGATCTTTTGCAACAGTCACAATAACTAACTGGAGCTGGTGAGCGAAACAATGGACATACCTGGCAGATGCATTTTCATTCAATATCAGTGTTTTCAAACCATTGAACTTACCCCATATATTTGATGCACCATCATAGCCTTGACCCCTTAATCTTGACAAACATAAACTATGACTAGCAAATACTGCATTTATCCCTTCCTTCAAAGATTTTCAGTAGTATCAGTGACATGAACCAAGGCTAAAAATCTTTCAATAATCTCTCCATCATTGTTGACGTATCTAAGAACCAAAGCCATTTGTTCCTTTACCGAGATATCGCGTGATTCATCAACCAAAAGAGAGAATTTGCGATCTCCAAGGTCTTTTAATATGGCTCTAGTTGTTTCAACTGCACAACAATTTGTTAGATCTTTTTGAACTTGGGGAGAAATCATCTGATTATTACTAGGAGCATTATCCAAAGAAACCGCAGCAACTTCTGGTTTCTGCAAACGATACCAATCAAGTATCTCTATAAAATTTCCCCTATTTGAAGACTGCGGTGATTTGTCATGCCCACGATAAGCCATTCTTTGATTCAAAAGCAATCGAATCACATCTAAAGATGCAGTCAAGAGAATGCGATAATTGATTTCGTCTTCCATATCATATTTCTTGAAATTGTATTTAATGCATTGCCTTTGATTTTTAAACCAATGGAACAGTATTCTAGCTTGATCATGTGTGATATTAACTGTACCTTCATGTTCACTAAAAATTGCAAGTGCTTTCTTCTAATTTTTGCAGCCTGTACACATAAACAAATAATCTCTATGACGGTTGGCATTGAGGGGTTTAAAAAGATAACAATAAAAACAGAATGCTGCATCTTTTGCTACACTGTACTCCAACCATGCATGCTTCTCAAACCATCTAGCTTGAAAACTCCTATTTTCTTTTCCAAATTTTCTTTTTGGAAAAGTATGGCCTTTAGGTTGGCAAGGACTCTTAGAGATGTATTCTCTCAAAATGCGATCTCTACCATTGACATCATAACTGTCAATGAGTTTCTGCAGTCCTGGATCACTAACTATGTCATCCAAACTCAACTCTATACTTTCAACATTAACTCTTTCTTAGTTCACAATCGAACTCGGAATCGAAGTTAGATTAGGGTGATTATTTGGGGTACTTGTTGATTCAACACTAGACTTTTATTTTTTGGGAAAATACTTCTCCATTCCTATCACAAATCAATTCAATTTCATAATTCGAATCAATTTCAAATATTAATTCAATATCACAAACAAAATTAATTTCCCAATTCAATATCACAAATAATTTCAGTCTCACAAATCAATTCAATTCATAATTCAATTTCAAAAATAAATTCAAATTCTCAATTCAGTTAAACCCTAGCCTAACATCTAAATTCAATTCTCAATTCAATTAAACCCTAACCTAACATCTAATCAAATCAATTTCCCAATTCAATATCAAAAATCATTTCAATCTCACAAATCAATTCAATTTCAAAAATAAATTCAAATTTTCAATTCAATTAAACCCTAACCTAACATCTAAATTTAATTCCCAATTCAATTAAACCCTAACCTAACATATAATTGCATTAAACATTAACTCAAAATAATTACATTAACATTTAATTAAAATAATTGCATTAACCTAAACCAAAAATAATTTTAACAAAAAATTTAACAAAGAATACCTCAAGGATTCAAGGAATCAGTCGGCAGAAGATCTGAAGAAGTGAAGATCAGAAGATGGACAGCGGTGGGCGGTGGTGAGTGGCGAGTGGCGACCGGTGGTTTGGGGCCTTTGGATAGTGGCGGCGCCAGCCGTTCCGCGGCATTACCGGGTGCGGTTAAAGAAGGAGAAACTCAGAAAAGGTTCAAAGAAGAGATGGTGGCGTTCATGTTAGTTTATGCCCTCACAGCCAATTTATTTTGGTTGTAATTTTATTTGTATGACATTACTGTTATTCAATAAAAGGTTTTCTTTATCTTTATGTATTTGTTAATTATTTAATTATTAATCATAAAGATAAAATCTATGGAATAATTATTATGCAATTA
>JANZXR010000003.1:8965295-8992187 GCA_027575705.1 Erythroxylum echinodendron
TTGGGACGACGTGGACGACGCGATCCTCATGAGACGTCCAAAACTCCACCATGCAACGCTTCCCGAAGGACAACGTCAAACCTCCACGCACGGTGGTCGTCTCTCCTTCTCCTTCACGGTCCAGACAGCGTCGATTGTTCCATGGATAATGAAAATACGACCCTCACGTCTCAGGAATGTTAAACACGTTGGAAAAATCCATCAACCACAAGATCCATTTTTCAGCAGAAACGCAACCAAGAAAACAGAGTAAAACAAAGGCTTAAAATTTCAGTGGGTTTTCTTAGTGTATACGGCAAGACAGAGGCAAGCAAATAGCTCCGATACCAAATGTAAAATAAACCAAGCAAAGGCATGCATTTCATACAGAACATGAACGTATAAAACACGTGTTAAGCATCATATATATAACCGTAATATATATATGTAAAAATAGTAGCGGAAGCTTAACCAAAGAACCATATACCTCCCGCCATTGCCTTTCCTCCTTAGATCTGAATGTTTTCTGTACAGGTTGGAGCTTTTCTATCCTTTTCCCTAAGCAACAGAGATGGAACTGCTAGGCGAGAATAGGGAACCAAACTGTTGGATATAAATCCACTAAAATCACTCAAAACCTTCAACCATCACAAAGACGATGAGATAGGTAGGTGGGCAACAGAGTTTAGTGAGTAGGGTAAAGTTGTTTTAAATGGACCATATGAATGATGAGGTGATAAAACTTATAACCTAGCCACAAATAGTCATCATAAGCCTCCCATCATGGGTCTGAGGGTTAGGCCTACACCATTAATCACTCTAACAGTATAAAGTACTTACGTCTAATAGGGATCACAATAATAGTGGACATAAGCATCTCAATAAGGATCACATCATTAATTTGTTTTTATTAAAGTCAAAACTACAATTAATTGTAGCCCACAAAAGATATTCTAACATAAAATTGTTAACTTTCAATGTAGAAGCTATTTTTCAAAAAAAGAAAACTTTCAACGTATAAGCTTCAATGGTGGTGCTGTAAAGATTCTTTCATTATCTGCGTGTTGTTTGAAGTGCCTGGAATGCTCGGGGACAAACAACCCTCTAAAGTCAAAGTCCATTTCCAAATATCTGAGCCTCATTTTAGTCAGTATAATCAATAAACGGCCGAAGGACTCATTTCATTTTCACTCATTCTAATCCTCGGTTTTTCCTTCTTGCCAATAAGATGTAGATGGTCTGAAATGTAGGTACTGTCAATTTTCCTCCGTCAGTCTCTTTCAAGCCGCATTACAATTTCCTTGCAACTTTTTAATGTGAACTTGAGGAAGCAAATGTCACGGAACAAGATGTGCATGAAGCTTCACGCAACAAGGACAATTCCTATGCAGAAAGTTGGAAATTTCCAAATATTTGAACGTCAACCATCCTGTTCAGCTTTTTCAGCTGGACTTTAACATATCTTGGAAACGTATTCTTCAAGATGTCCCAACCCTCGTCGCTTTCAGGCCACCCCACCTTCCACTAACCCTTACTGCTTACGCAGACACTAACCTTGATGAACACCACCAAGAGAAAATAGAATTGCTACCTATACGTCGTCCTCCCTTTTTATTTGCCCAAAACAGAATCACGTTGTCTGCTCTTTCTTTATTACAAAAAAACGAAAGAAATGTTATCTTCCATTTCCCTTTGTCAAAAACGTACGCGCATGACAATTTGCTATTTTTAAAGAAGTAAATAGAAGAAACCCCCATGGGTGTGGGGTAGGAGTTAGGAGATCCCAGGAACCACTTTAATGTTATCTTCTATGGGTAGCAATCCCAGAAACCACTTTAATGTTATCTTCTACGGGTAGCAATCAACAACTTGCTTTGGTTCATTGTTTAGAATGTTAATTAAATCTCTTCATATTTGTCATCAAGAGTCTCTCCAACAACAAGGACAGCAAAGGAGAATCTTTTGGTGAAGGGTAAGTGAGTGGCAAGCTTTCTCTTGAACATTGAAAAAAATCAGTTTCCTCCTTAGCCAAAGGTCAGTTTCATGTCATAACGTTCCGCATTTATGTTGTTTGGCACGCTCCTGATATGCCAAAGTTGTCACAAGAGCAAATTGATTGTCTCCATACCATTAACTATTTATTGATTCTCAGTGGTCCCCAGCCGTTTTCCAACCATAATTGCTATCACTTCTCCGGAGTAATAAAAAATCCAACCCATCCACTACCAGTTCTCTTGTAGCTGCAAGCATGCTAGCAGGATTTGGAAGCACATCTGGTCAAAAGGAAAATCAGCAATCACCAGTTAGCCATGACCCATGCACATCATAAAACAAATAAAACAAACGAAACTATGTATAGATTGCGCGATAAATGAGGCTGACATAAATACAGTAGCAAATATCGTGTCTTGTCACTCCTGATTTATGAAGGTCTATCATATCTTTCCTAGAAAAATCTAGACTAGCATTTCATAATAAGATGCGTTCAATCTCCAAATTCAAATTGTGAAATCTGTAGATAATAAATGAAAAGGTCAGGTCAAAGTTAAACATACTGGAGGTTGAGGAAGCTAACTAATGGGTTATTCCCCTTGAGACGAAGAGGTTTTAGGTTTAAATCTTCTTCCAGTGGATATGGAAATCATTCTACCAGATTATAGATTCCGCATAAGTTATCTTGATCCTGCACTGCTCTGATTCTGTTAACCTGTAATGTATCAATCTCCGACATCACTATTATCTCTCACGAGCGGATCGAACTTAAAAGCTAATCAAACAATTTTCCTCTGACGACTCTGACGCAACCTAAAACCTAAAATTCTTATGAGGGGGAAAAAGAAAGGAAAAGGCTAAAGAGGTCCTCACATCGGCATCCAAATATACCTCTTCAGATCATAAATTAACTTCTCCATAATCTGCAAGACTGATTAATTTAATTCGTTGTTGAATCTGCAAATAGAAACATCAAACAATTATTTCAAATAAAGCCAACAATTAAAAGTCAAAACTAATCAAACGAAACAAAGAATGATAATTAAGCAAATGCAACCAAGAACGTCAAAGAGCAAGTTGACGAATCTTTTTCCATCAGAAAGGCGTAAAAAAATAAGGGAACAGAAAACAGTAAGTGAAACGATGGAGAAGCACACACAGATGGAGCAAACTATATCCAACGACAAGCACATCGGGTACCAGCGAGATAATCTCAAGGATAACTAACAAACGTCGAATGCGACAAATGGGAACATTGCAGAAGATAGCATAGGCATAATCTTCTAATCCATCCATGTATGGAAAACAATCCCAGAACAGGGTTATACAACTCACCGTCAAAAATATATTCTTTGGGACGAAATCCAAATAGAAACTGGACTGAAATATTCATTAATTTTGCCCACGGACTAAAAAACCAATTCTTCTTAACGATTCTTACAGTCCCCAATTACATCAAATAGCTGCTAACTCCTTTTCTCCCCCTTTAACATATACGTTCTTTTCTTCCTAAAAACTTCTTTTGGTATTTATAATATTGTTCACAGTTCTCAGTTCAGTTCGGGCACTGTTATTGCCAATGATTCCCATTGTGAATAAGGTAGACATGAGCTGGGTTACCGTGAACATGGTAACCATAGCGAGGAACCCTCTTCACCGGATAAGCCACCGGGGGCCTGGAAATCTGACGGTGGCACCTCGGAGTAGAGGTTGCCGGAACCATACCACTCTGTCCGTTAGAGGAAGATGAGGAGGAGGAGGAGGACGATGAGGTGTGGGAGAAACGAACAGGCGACGAAGGTGGGAGAGTGGATGAAGGAGATAATTTTTTGGGTGACGATAAAAAAGCTCTGATCTTTAAAGACCCTTTTGGCGCCACCGCCTGATCGTACTCTTCGATAAGATTAGCTAGATCCTCATCGGATGTAATTGACACCAGAGCGTCTAAGTCCTCAGTTGGCAACTGACAACGTAGAGTCACCGATGACCCACACAACTCTCCCAGCTTCAACAACAACTCTGTAAGAACACCAGACACCACAAAACCCCAACTCCAAATCAACAACAGTTTCATTTTTTTTTACCTCATTTTACACATAAAATAAACGGAAGTTCCAATATTTTCCTAACTATCACACAAAATAAGGAAATCGCAGACAAGAAAAGTGAAAAACACACAAATAGGCAACACATAAAAAGGAACAGGAGCCAACCAGAGAAGGGAACGGAGCGGTCAACGGCGAGGACACGAGTGTCGCCGCCATGATAACGGAGCTTCCCGTCGGGATAACGGGGGACAATCTTCCCACCGTAGCTGCAGAGGAATTTGATGATGGTGGTGGTTGTTGCAGCGGGCTTGGTGGTGTCAAGTGAAGGTCCGACCATGCTTTTCTTGGTTTTGGATAGAACTGAAATGGGGTCCAAGTTGTTTAGAAGAAAAAGATAAATAGTTTCGAGAGGAAGACTGAGGAGAGCTTTGAAGAAGATTCGAACTATGGAGTTGCTTCTTCAAGCCTGTGTATAGAATTCTTCTTTTCGTATTTATAGACTTTTCTCTTTCAATTTTTTCTTTTTCTAAATTAATTTTTTTTCCTTTGGCAATTGGGACAGCAGGTGAACGAGGTGGAGGGGTTGTGGTCAGATGACATCAGTCAAGAATCTAGGGGAAAGTGGGTCCGTGGTAATCAAACTCCTATAATTTTAAAAATTTTTAATAATATACAATTTTATCTTTAACAATAAAGAAATTATTTTCAAAATCGTCATAATTAACACAGTTAAATTACTATAATGTTCTTTTCTGGCTTATTAATTTATTAATCAATTTTGAGAATATGAACTCCCATTTGTGTTTGCTTTATTGATAAGAACTCACAACCAACAACTCCATGATTTGATCTAAATCAAAGCCAAGCTTTTCTACCCCAGTGAAAAAGGAATGGTCAGTGGTTAAGAGAAGTACCAAAATTCTTCAGAAGCCCTTTCGTTCACACTTGAAAGACCTTGAATCATTAAAAGACTCAAGGAGGTAATATTCGTAACGGTCTGCACCTAGAATGATCCAACTTCAACATTATCAATCACGAAGGGTTTGTGTGGTCCAGACCTCACCCTCATAATTCCACTCTGAAGAACAATACAACATGCCATGCCAAGTCTTCATGCCCATGGGTTACGCTTCCACTCCCATCAGCTTTCTTTCAAGGGGTGACTCGCCTTGGCCCCCCTTACTCCATAACAGACGTAACGATACAATTGAAGGATAGATATATTCCCAACACATTTCTAAATTATTATTTACTTTGGGCGAACCCTTTGCTAATGAAAATCAGTTTCTCTCCATATTCATGCATTTTAAGTGCATGTACGAACTTAAACTCCAAATCCAACGTATAAAAACCAAAACTAAAAAATCATAAGTTTTTTTTAAATTTATCAATCATATATTTTGAATAATTATTAATTGAAGTATGAGTTTGATTTAAAGTGTAATGTAAAACAAATGCTGCCTTGATATTAGCTTTAAAATGCTTGATACGCTCAACAGACCTGAAGTGCTAAAGACTCGAGAATCTCCCCTGCAGGTTGAGCCAATCTGAAGAGGTAATTCCTACATTCGTTACTTTCTTACTCCTTGTCTATACCGAGGATTAGACGGCGCCCCAGTCTGTTGAAGTGTCCACGCGTTCTCTTCGGCCTCAAGCTTGAGACAAACGACAGCAGGTTAAGGTGTGAGAATATCCCAAAAGCACCTTTGAATTTCGAAAGGAGTTCTGAGCCAGGCACCTCCCATCTCCATGCTTGTGGGAGATCACAATTTCTTTGAAGTTAATGGGAACACTCGTCTTTACCACAATTATTCCTTTCCTTTTCCTTTTCAATAACAAAGGTACAAAAATCCCTTTTACTCCATACACTTCTAACTCATATAAAGATGTAGATATTCATTTCTGTGTGTCATTAAGCTCAAATCTAGTAATTGTCTGTGTCCCACGACAACTTCTCCCTTCCTCATATAAAAAAGCACCACGCTTGACATATACGTATAATGAAAAAAATGTTGTGTGGAATAAGCATACATGAACAACAAAAGATGTTCTTATCGTGACCACCTAATTTGCCAATTATCCAGCTTTTAATGTGGACATTATTATTATCCTTCATATTTAATTTGGTCATAGAAGGACAATTATAATTCAGCTGACGGTTCTAGACATTCAAGGTTCCATTAGTCCTGCCCCCAATCGCCAATAAACAAAGCACCGTATTATCTGAATATGGAATGCAACAATACTATTTAACAATTACAGGTTATAAACACGTTAATATCACTAATCAAATCTCATGCTAGACCAAACTGCAGTTGAAAACGTTAATATCAACTTGGTCGTAATATACATAAATATCAAACGCCAGCCTCTTGGCTGCTTTTTAAGGATAAGTGTTGGGAGTCTTAAGCATAACCAAAGGCTAAAGTACCCGCTGATCATCTTTAGTCGCTATCATGGATTATGTCATGCAAAAAAGATAACACCTATGAAGGTAGGCCATGTTGGAGCTGCCAATTGGATCCTACTTTTCTATCATAGTTGCACATCCCAAGCGCCGAAATTGCTGTTTTTTCGCGTGAATTTTCGAAAGGTGCTGAGTGTATCCACCTTTATCTTCTTATCCTCTTGATGAGGATCACTCACTTTGCTTGGTTCATCTGAATACATATGGCCACCTTTTTCCTTTTTTATTCATAAGGTTGTACTCAAACTAATTTACCGACTATTGCTTCAACTAATTCATTTACCTTACGTTCTTTACATGTAATATATATATATATATATATATAACCGTAAAATCTAGTTTTAATAATTTATAAATTATATATTTTAAATAAATTATTTAAATTTGAATTTAATTAAATTACAATTTCTCTTATTACATTTTATATCTGCAATATTTTAAATTAAAAAAATATTATGAGATTTTGTTTTACAAATTTATCCACCTCTTAAGACATTCCGTTATTTTGATTTTTGTAATAAGAAAGTATAGAATCAACTCCATCCCCACTTCCATTTGCTTTGGACTTCTATGGTCACTTCCTTTTATATACTATTTTTGTAGGTGTATCACACACAAAATATTTAAAATGAAAAATACTTTATCCTACTTCATTTTCCAACAACAATATATAAGAATATACTAGACAAAACATTTTATTTTTGGAAATTAAAATAATGCATTTCCAAATAAGGTATTGTATGTACTTTACAAAATATTACAAGAGGACTAATTGATTTTTAGAAAAAACAAAATATTGAGATTTTATAAGATAAACTTCTAACTTGCCTTGTTGCGAAATTAGGAAAAAATGATTTGGTAAATGGTTCTTGAACTAGACTAGATTGCACCATTTAACATCTTGTAGGTTGTAGGTTGTAGGTTGAAAGGGATGTATATGATGCTATTGTGAACCTTTTTAAGGGTTAGTCGAAATGATCTTGTCATGTTTCCTCTAGTTTAGGAAGTAATCAGGAAAACTAGGCAACAAGCTTGCAACTCTTGAAGGATGAAAACATTGGTTGTCTTTTATTACCACACTTACTTTTGTATTGATGGGCAATATGAGTTAAGTAGATTTGTTAAAGGGTTGGAGAAAAAAGGGTCTTGGATCTGCCTAATTATCAAATCAAAAGCTAATATGATCACCATTACCTACTATATGTTTTATCTTTCTCCCAACAACTTCCCTTAGGCTTAGGATGAACCTAGTAGTTTTAGAGGAGTTATATCGATGTTTTATTGACTAGAAATTTGCTTCTTTGATGTACTCCTCATGCATCTATTTCACCCATAGGTTTCTTTATCATTGTATAATCCCCAAATTTTCTTTGTCATTAGATCAATTTGTTTGTTGCTTTTAATAATTTGATTCCTAAGCCTTCTTAGATTTTAGTAAGGCATATATTCTTCCATTTGACCTTGGGAAACCCTTTTCTTCACCACTCTGTAGGAAATTCCTGAATATCTTTTCAACATCTTTGATGATTTTATCTGAGAGGGCTACATGTGAGCTCCAATATATATGCATCCCATTTAAAATTGTATTGATTAATTGTGTTCGTTCAGCATAGGATAATTTCTTCGACATCCAGCCATAATTTTTGCTTAGAATGACATCATAAAGAAGTTTGCAATCTTCATAAGATAGCCCAAAAGCTAATATTGGTAGTCCTCAATATTGAAAAGGGTATTTGGATGATTAAAGTCCTGAGATTTGAAGCAACATTTGCTTTAATGGTTAGGGGTTTAAAGAAACGTAAATTTGACTCTTGTTTTTGTTCATTACCATCCTTGAAATTCTTTCAAAATTAGAGATGACATTTGGGTCTGGGCCTAACTCGGCCCAACCCACCCCGAGGTCACCAAGGCCAGGCCTGGGTTGATTAGGCTCAAGCTTGAACTGTTTAGGCCCTGCCAAGCCCAAGGCCAGACAAATATAAGTAAAACGATGTCATTATGTAGAAAATGACATTGTTTTATATTTTATTAAAAATATCTAGACCTCAGTCAGTCTCGAGCCCATTACCTCAGGCTCGATCAAGCATCAGGCCAAGCTTGGGCCCCAATAGAAGAGCTCAGGCTCAGCCCAACCTGACCTATTTTCATCCCTATTCAAGATCCTTTATATAGTCAATCAATAATTGCACTGATCCTTTATTCCCTCCACATAGTAGTAGAAGATTGTTCGTAAATCACAAATTGAATACTTTTAACCTTTTACATTTATAGTGGTCACTAAAAGATCCTTTTTGTATTATTTGGTAGGATATCATTCTAGTTACAACCTTTATAGCCAAGGTAAACAGATAGGAAGATAATGGATCTCCCTGTTTGACCCCTTCTTCCCTTTTAAAAACTTAAGTTGCTTCTCCATTAATCAAAACACTAAAAGAAGTAATTAACAAGCATTAGTGAATTTAGAGGGAAAACCAAAGACCTAGACACTGAATAGTCCAGTTGATAGTATCAAAAGCTTTTGCAAAGTCTATCTTAATAAAGCAACATCCGATGGATTTGTTGGTATTGTAATCTTTATAAATACCTGAGCCAGTAACAAATTGTCTCTAATATTCCTCCCTACAATAAAACAAGTATGTGAAATATTAATAAGGAGATTCATTAGAGGCTTTAGTCTCAAGGTCAACATTTTAAAGATAACTTTGTAAAGGAGATTGCAGTAAGAGATGGGTTTGTAATCTTATAGAGAGGGCATGTTACGTATTTTAAAGATAAGGAAAAGTTAAGTTTTGTTTAGCTCATTGAGGAGGTTTCCTAAATAAAAGAATTCCTTGAATAAATTACAGATATGAGATTCTAAAGATGCCAAGAATTTTGGGAAAAAAACAATTGAGTCCATCAGGGCCTAGAGATTTGTTAGGACAAAGGTTAAAGATTGCATTCCTAATTTCTAAATTGGTCACTGGGCTAGAAAGAAGATCAGTGTAGCCTTGAGTCCAAGAAGGAGAAATAAATTTTAAGAGATGAGCGAGAGAATTTGAGGTATCAGACTTAGTGCTTAGAAAATTTCTGAAATATGTACAGGCAAGATCTTTTAGCCTTTCCTGTTTAAAGCATTATTTTTTAAAAGAGTCCAAATTTCTTGTAATCTTATTTAAATTTATCCTATTCTAAATGCATCTGTAGAAGAAGGCATTATTTGAATACCCTTCTTTTAACCAATTATTTCTAACTTTTTTCCTTAGCAGGGAATTATAAGTTCCCAAAGCAAAAAGGTCTGATTGTAATTTTTCTTTCTCTTTCTTTCTTAGCTCTTGATTCACTGGATCATTTTATAGGTTTATTTGCACCATTTTTAGTTCACCTTTGTATTACTCCACTTCCTTAACAAAATCACTTTTATAGTGTTCCTTAAGAAGTTTCTTTAGATCTTCTTGGATGATCTTTACTTTGGAAACCAATTTATATGCTTTAAATCCTTCTATTATGGTATTCAACCTGTTTTTGATGATGTCCTCATACATTCCCATTTCAGCAAGAAAGTTTAAAATTTTGAAGGATATTTTTATTTTTTTTTCATGATGATTCATTTTGATTTCTAAGGAGGAGTGGTTGAAAATACCTAGATTATTAAATCAATCCAGTGAATTAGGAAATTTTGCCCTCCATTCTGAGTTTACCAAACCCCTATCTAACTTCTTCCTAATATGTTAGTTCCCTTCAAGCTTATTTGACCAGGTAAATAAATTACCTCTAAAGCTAAGGTTAATTAGGCCTGATTTACTTAGAAAATTTGTAAGTTCTTTGTCCACTTCCCCTCTATTTCTTAGACATTTTGCTTTATAGGAATGTACTATGCAATACAAATTTTTAAGTACCATTCATAGATTTTGGGCTACTTTGGCTATTTCTTCTATGTCTTTCCAAGGATTGCTCATTTGAAATGCAAAGTTAGCTGACTAAATAAAAGTGATTTAGATTTTTTCTTGAAATGGCTTTGCAAAAATTTCCATGTGAATGAAATGGTAAGATTTTTTAGAGTTCAGTACCTGAACTTCCTTTGGTTGTAAGATATAATTATCCATCTCAATCTGTGATAGACTTGATTAGTAAGAGTAATCCATTGATCTCCTATGAACTATATGTTTTTTATTGAAGACACGTGTTTGATTTTTGTCTCCAGCAAGCCAATTATAAAAGGATTTTTAATCCTTTTAAAGTCCCTCATTGCTTAACATTTTCTAAAGCAATTAAGGCCCTTTATGTTCTTAAAAATGATCATGCTTTAATAGGGCTTGTCAGGCCTTTACCCTTTGGCTTCCTACTAGATTTCCTTCTTGAGCTTTAAGCAATATTGAATTCCTTCATTTTTGATTTTGTTTTATGGGAAAATTACCAACGAAGGAGTCTTTGGATGTGGAGTTGGAGTCTTCTGAGTTTTGCGGGGTGATCGTAGAAACATAAGGGTTGAACCTTCATTAATGGAATCCTTAGCAAGTGAATTGATTTTGAGAGCTAAAGATATAGGTGTATCTTGAGGATTTTGAGGTGATGATGTCTCCTGGTGATTTACTGAAAAGCCACTAGGAGCAGTGGGATTAGATGGTTGACCTTTTTTAGGTTGTTCAAGTGATTGGATCGATTGGGGCAGAAAATCGTTATTAGGGGAGGGAATATTCAATTTCCATACCTTTTGGACTAGTTGGTCTAGTTTCTAAGGATAAGTTACAAAAATTTCAGTGGTAAGGGAATCTCCTTCTTCTAGTCTCTGAACTGTTAAAGAGGTTGGTAGCTTTATGTTTTTATCTATTGCCACACACACCTTAAGGAGACCAATTTTTTTCATTTATACTATTTGCTCGTCCAATCTAAGAGATTTCCCTATTACACTTTCCATATAGCTCAAACCCATAGTGATCCTGTACTCTAGTGGAATATTATAAAAGTAAATATGTAAAGGTATAGTCTTTAGATAGTCTTTATCTAAGAACATACCTACACTCTATTTCCTTATAAACATTAGTTTACCTCTATAGTGCTATAAACCCATTTCCATTACCATTCTCATCCTTTTAGCACCTCTAAACTTAAATAGAAAGTGGTCCTCCTCTATAATAAGTACTTGTTCCTACCCATTTTTAGTCTAAAGTGTTGCTACCCATGGTTTTATTGAAATAAATAAGGAGCTCTTGCTTGAAGGATTTCCAATGGAGGGGAGATTACAATAGAAGGATTCAATGATTTTTTTAACATAAGGTTCACCATCACTCACTACTAAGTTTGAAGCCTTGGGATGAATTGAAGGAGAAGATCTCGGGTTTGAAAGAGAGATTGCTGAGGTATGATCCAAGTAGAGGCAGGGCAGAGGGGGTTGATTTGGTTTTTGAGGTAATATGAGTAGTAACATGGTTTGTTAGGAGAAAAGGATGATCGAGAGTGGGTGAAAAAGATCCAATTTTAACTATGGTAAGGGTCAAGAAATGAATAGAAGAGGCAAGGGCAGGAAGCCTAAAAGATGTTGGAGGCTGAGGTTTATTAACTGAATCAAGAATTGGTAGAGGAAAGAGACCATCCAAATGGAAAAGTTCGGGGAGGTGAGAGGATGTAGAGGCGATCAGAGGAGGAAGAAGAAGGGTGATTTAGGTAAGAACCAAAGGTTTTGAGACTTAGTCCATACCCAAATAGGTAAAAATTATTCTAAAAGCCAAGTTGAAAAAGAATTGACTAATATTGTTAATGTGATATTGTAACATCGGGATTAATATGTTCAACCCTAGCTTAGTTCAATTGCAAAAACTATTTAAAATATGAAATTCACCTTAGATATAAGAGAATAAGAACAAAATAATTTTCATGAATAAATTGTATCATATCTTGATATAAATGTTAGCTTGCTATTATTTACAGAGGGCTCCAAATTTCTTGTAATTATGGCAATCTTATCTGCAATCTCGAAAGTCTTTAGTAATTTTTGTAGTCCTTTTGATGCAGCCAAATAATGAGTACTTATAAAATTTTTATTATTATAATTTAAAAAGTTGAAGTATAAGATATATCATTCTAATTGAAGAGTTACGTGACAGCCTTATTAAAGTAATTTCTGTTCATAAAGGCATCATAATTATAAAATAAAGTTTGATTATAATTACTACAATTGATCTATTCAAATTTAAATTGTTGTGGATTTTTAAAATAAGTTCAACATCGGATTAGGAATTTAATTTCTGATTATAAACTTTGAGTTAATGTAGGAACTCGATATAATCAATATTTATATATTAAAATTAATACAAATAAAAGATTGCTATAGAATAATGCCATTGGTAGAAAACATAGTATTTATGATATGTAGGATTAAATTACCAACGTAGTATAATTAAGTTTGAAATTTATATTTATCTAGACATTACAAAAGAATATCTAACAATTTCCAATCATTAATACAAGTATTTAATAACAAATCATACGGAAAGTTAACATCTTTTTCCGCAACCAAATAATACTAAAACTATAAGTCGACAAAGTTAAATAATCCACACTAAATATTTCTTTGAGTTTATAGTGCAACTATAATATATTAAAAATAACATGTATGTTCTCATTCGACACAGCCTTGCAGAGTTTTTTTACTTTTCTTCCATCAGCAACACTTTCTTTTACCATCTTTGCATGTAGGTATAATCACGCATCATTATGGCTGCATCCACAAATTATATTTCTTTGAAATATTTTTTCTAACAATGAAAATATATCTGAATTTGCATATTTAACTTAAATAATATTTGGTGACGAGGCATTTTTTATTATTGTTATTGTTATTATTTTTTATAAACAAAGAATCTAATGTTCTTTGTTGTTGTTCCTATTCTATTTTAAAATTAACGATTTATTTTTCTTTTTTTGTTAGCCCAAATTATTTTATTTAAATTGATAAATATCTTTTTTTATAAATTTGTATAGGAAAAAAGTTCCCAGATAACACCTAGCAAAGTCGAAAACTTAAAAATCATGTCATGGAATCTGAAGTACGCGTAGCATTGCACCCAATATGCCACTTGTTATCGAAGAAGTACATGAGGGGAGGGTCTTCATTTATCCAACTTGGAACCACTCAAAGTCGGCCAAAAAAGGCAGCCCTCACCGCCTTCAAATCCTCTGGCCCTCCTATTCTGGCTTAACCTTGTGCCAAAGCATCCAAGCCATCTAATTTTGTGGGTCTCATATAAAATAGATGGCTTGGATGCTCTGGCACAGAGTTCGGTCAGAATAGGGGCCAGAGGATCAGGTCCCGCCCTCACCAGACCAGACTTCTTCTTGTGGAATCTTTCTGGGACATAATCTTGGGACCCCCTCCTACGGTGTTAAGTCTATCGTGTTTTTTATGCACACCTAGACCTTTGGTATATCTGGTTTTCTTAGTCGTCTGATTATGATAATCGTCACATAATGACCGCACTGGGACCACTTACCTGAATGCCGGCTCTCTCGACCTTCTGTCTGTAGGCCCACCGATCATAAAGGTCTTTCGAACAGCAAAGTTTTTATTAATAAAATTGGAGCTACAAATTTTTCTTATTCTTCTGTTAAAAATGTATAAATCAAATAGGAAAATGCTTTATATCTCTATTTATATTGTTATTACTTTTTAAATTAAAGAAAATTTAACTGTTAAATTTTATATAGAATTGATTGAAAAATTAAAATATCTAATAATGTTATAATTTTTAATTTTTAAAAATTGAATAATTTTTATTCTTTCTAATATCTATTCATTAGATGGATTAGAGATTTTAGTTAGGAAAGATAAATAAAAATTCTATTGGTTACATCTTATTTTATTAGTAAAAATAAGTATAGAACATATATAAAGTTTATTTAGTCGAGTCATATCATAAACGACAAATAAGAAAAGAGTACAAGTCAAATTGGTTACACTTGATTAGAAATTTATTAGTGACTTGTATAACCTTGAATAGGTATTCATTTCTTGCTGGTCAAAGTCGTGGAACCTGCAATTATTTGTGAGGCTGGAAAGATTGACCCTCTCCAAGTCCTGAGGCCTTAACTTACAATACTACTGCTCCATTTTAAAAAGGGACCAACACAGAGAGGTCACTCTAAATGGTGGTCCCTTTTCGTGGTTGATGAGAATCTACGAAGGTTCTGCCTATGACCTGCTCTGAATTTTGTTACATGCATTGAACGGCGAAAACTTGGACCAAAACGGTTTCAAATAAGATGCCTACAACTATACAGTAAGATGTGTAACGGACGGAATCACATTAATGGACTGATTACAACTGAAAACGTAGAATGACAATGTTTTATTCACAAATTCGCCTCGTCGAATCTGGGATTGGTGGTTTCAGATGCTGAAATATTTCAGGGATAAATGTATATTACAATGCGGATTTGATTCCTCATATTTGTTCCTAATATTCGTTGAAGAATCGCACGGGTTAAGCTGTTTCTTCAGTATATATGTGTGATTTGTGATCTTTTACGCAAGAAATCAAATAAAATGAAATCAATTTATCACCCCAAAAAAATTTATAATTAGGGAATCATAAATAATTAAAAACATTATTTTAATAAAATTTTTATTTAATAATAAATATTAATCATAACTATATAATGACTATAATTGGTTTCTATTGTGTAAATAAAAGTTATAAAAAATTAATGAAATATAAAATATAAAATTTACAAAGTTTTATCAATGTCTATACATAAGGTTTTTTTATGATCACGAAAAAAGACAATAAAGAGAAAATAGTATGATAATAAGAAAAAACAATGCTCTCCACCACGAATACTCTCCACTCAACTGAAGCTGATCGCCAAGCTACCAAAAAAGTACACCTCCGTGAGAGGGAAGAAGACCCCCCTCTTTCGGCGCTGCCCCACAGAGCAACCAGCCCAGTTACAGTTCAGTTGTTACTGGCCACACAGATGCTGGCGGAGGTGTGAAAGATCTAGCATGGCCTGAAGAAGACCCATCGAAATCACTGAGGGAGACATATCTGTTATCCAAGGCAAATTCAGCATAGGGTTAGAACTTTTCAACACACTCAAAGGCAAACTCGACAAAATTTGGGCAAATGCAGTAATTGTCAAACTCCTCGGTTGCACACTGGGATTCAATATGCTCAAATCTAGACTATTATCCATGTGGAAACCAAAGGGTCCAATGAAAATTGTTGATATAGAAAATGAATTCTACCTCGTTAATTTCGTGGAGGAAGATGATTATGTTCAAACACTTACTCAGGGACCGTGGATTATTGCTGGACACACCTTATCAGTTCAACCATGGTATCCTGAATTGCGACCCTCCTCTGGGAAAATCACGCATGTGGTAGCTTGGGTACGTTACCAATCGCAAGATACTATCCATCAATCCTCACAGCGCTCGGGAATCTGGTGGGTCGAACGGTCAAAATAGAAAATTATACACAACTCACCCAACTGGGCAAATTTGCACAGGTGACCGTGGATATCGACCTCAGTTCCCCGCTCCGACCCATTGTAGAGCTCGATGGTGAAATCATCAGGGTCGTCAACGAAGGCTTACCTCAGATTTGTTTCTCCTGTGGGCGGGTCGGTCACGGGGCCATGACTTGCCCCACGAGACCACCGGATACACCCACGACGGACCAACCCTCCAGTGGCCCGATACAGCCCAACCCACCTAATCACCGACCGGAATCTTCCTCAGATGGACTCCGATAAGAGAGCTATGGTCCATGGATGCAAGTGATGCGTCGCCCTTGCCGACCACCGCCATCCTTAATGCCACAACAGCCCGACCGCCCCAACATTCCTCACCACGTCATATTAAAGGGCTAGAGATTCATGGCTTTGACAGAATTAGAGCCATTGGAGCAAGGAATAGTTGTACCTCAACCAAATGAGGCGACCCTAACGTTCGCTTCTCAGCCTACGACATTCAAGACCCAAACCAAAACCAAATCAATCACTCCATCGAAGTTTAAAGAGAGTTGCCTAAAACGTGTGGCGTCAGCTGTGCGCAGTGAAGCGCCTAATCCCAGCCCCAAAACGTTGCCGCACACTCCTATCTAGATTCATGACATGGGCCACATTAGACAGGCCCAACTCATGGGCCAAAGCCGCCAAACGCCACCACTGCCTACTTCCAAGCCCAGCCAACCAAACAACCCCAGGCCCATAATGGATCATGTGGCCCTATCCATCCCATCCCACGCCAATGTTATAATACACGATCAAACTATTAATCTGCCCACACATGTAGAATTGGGCTGCGGGGACATGGAGGAGGATCCCAATGAAGACTGTACATACCCTGTCTCGACATCAGATAGTCAAATCCGCAAACTATCCCCTATGAGACCACCAGATCCAACAAAAGGTTCAATATCAGCCACTGCCATGTCTGTTGAGCCGGATACTTAGATGGAGGAGCCCACACCGGACATCACGGCAGATCAAGAACGGAAGCCGACTGACAATGAAGTCAGGTCGCATACAGATTAAATTTCTTTTCTTCGGATTTTATGTCAATCTTTATTTGGAACTGCCAAGGGGCTAGAGGTAGAACCTTCTAGCTTATTATCAAAAACTATATTCGAATTCATAAACCGCGGCTTCTTGTTCTTATTAAGCCTAGTATTAGTGGTGCACGAGCGACTCAAGTTATTAGAAGTTTGGGTTTTACACAATTTTACAGGGTGGAAGCAGAGGGATTTTCGGGTGGCATATGGCTACTTTGGAAAGCAGATATTGTGGTTCGTATTCTATTAGCTCACCGACAATTCGTGCATGCCAATATTGAGTGAGACCACTTGTCGTTTGACTTCACGACAATTTATGCTAGACCTACATATTCGTTACAAAAGTATTTATGGCAGTTTCTGAGCAAAATTGCCAGGATTACCGACAAACCTTGGCTTTTGGATGGTGACTTTAATGCCAAGCTAGAGAGCACTGATAAACGCAGAGGCTCTCGACTACAACCTATCATTAATTCCCAATTTCGAGACTATGTGCACAGTTGTCAGCTTCAAGATCTAGGTTTTTTAGGGTCTCGGTTTACTTGGCGAAGAGGACAAATCCTTGCTAGATTAGACCGGGCTTTCTGCTAGAGTAACTGGCATTCTGTCTTCCAGGACACTACAGTCACTCACCTAACTTTCCTGAAATCAGACCACCGACCTCTACTTGTGTCTCTTATCAACAAGCTGCACTCTTCTCCGCCAATTTGCTCCTTTTAGTTTCAATTAGCGTGGTTGACGCAAGCGGGATTTAGTCAATTTGTAGCAGAGAATTGGATCACGACCAGACCTGAGTTCAGCAGTGAGCTCAGAAATTTTTCGGAACGCTTACAACAGTGGAACTATTCCACATTTGGCAACATCTTTTACCCGAAAAAAACAACTACTGACAAGACTTGAAGGTATTCAAAAGCACCTTGAAGACGAAGACTCGGTCTCCCTCTGAGAGCTTGAGCAACATCTTCGGACAGAAATAGAGCAGGTCCTATATCAAGAAGAACTTTACTGGCACCAACATTCTAGGTGCCAATGGTTAGGCCAGGGTGACAAAAATACCAGGCACTATCAAGCAATCACCATAGCCAAACAACGGAAAGTGAGGATTACCGCCCTCAAAGATGAACATGGAAATGTGCTGTCAGATCCACTGAGCATAAGAAGGCTCGCACAACAATTCCTTACAAAACTATATACAGTTGACAACCAGCCTCTGACGGACCAGCCGATCTATGGGCAGTTTCCTCGCCTACCCCTTCAAGCTATAGCTAATTTAGACTGACTTCTCCTTCCTGTTGAAGTTAAGACGGCGTTCTTCAACATGGCGCCTCATAAGGCACCAGGGTTTGATGGATTACCTGCTTTATTCTACCAATCCCAATGGGATATTGTGGGCCCCTCTCTGACTTTATTCTTCCAACGAATTTTTAGACATGAAGTTTGGGACTCTGATTTAAACCGAACCATTGTGGTCCTTATACCAAAGATTTCGTCTCCCACTTCGATGATGCAGTTCAGGCCCATTGCTCTATGCTCGGTGATCTACAAAGCCATTACCAAAATCATTGTGAATAGGCTCAAACCTTACCTCAAAGATCTGATAGCCCCAATCCAATGTAGTTTTGTCACCGGGCGCTTAATTACAGATAATATCATTATAGCCCAAGAGGTCATCCACACCATGAAACGAAAAACAGGAAAAAGAGGCATAATGGCTATAAAAGTGGATCTTAAGAAAGCTTATGATCGTCTGTCATGAGATTTCATTCAAGTGACCTTATTTGATGTAGGAATTCCCGAGTCACTGATTAGTCTTATTATGAAGTGTATATCCTCAGTTTCCTTATAGGTAAGGTGGAATGGGAAACTTAGCGAGGCTATTAGCTCCTCCTGAGGCATTCGTCAGGATGAGCCCATATTGCCCTACCTCTTCGTCCTGTGTATGGAACGATTAGGGCAATCTATCAATCACGCTGTAACACAAGGCCGATGGTGTCCTATTAAATTAAGTAAAACTGGACTACCACTTTCTTACTTGTTAAAACTGGACTACCACTTTCTTACTTGTTCTTCGTGGGCGATCTCATCCTTTTCTCTTAAGCCTCTCTAGCACAAGTGGACATTATTCGGGATACCTTAAATGCTTTCTATGCAGCTTCAGGACAATGCGTCAGCCAAGCGAAATCTAGGTGCTTCTATTCCAAAAATGTTCCTACCTCCATGGCCCACTATTTAAGCAATGCCCTGGGCTTTCTACAGATAGGAGACCTTGGGCATTATCTAGGAGTTCCACTCCTACATGACCGAGTGAACAAGAGAACGTATCAATACATTCTGGACAAGGTTCACCAACGCTTATCAGGCTAGTCTTCCAAATTGTTTTCCTTTGTAGGACGCATCACATTAGCTCAATCCGCTATTGCGGCCCTCCCCAGCTATACTATACAGATGGTTCGGCTGCCACGAAGTCTTTGCGATACACTTGAGAAGTTAATGCGGCAATTTCTGTGGAACTCTTCTAATGATAACAAGCAGATTCACTTAGTTAGTTGGGAGGACGTTTGTAAACCAAAAGAGATGGGGGTCTTGGCATACAGAAAATCTGCGTCACCAATGATGCCTTCCTAGCCAAATTAGGATGGACTTTGCTTATCAAGCCTAATGCTTTATGAGTTCAAGTTCTCACGGCAAAATATAATTTTGATGTTAATCATCCCCCTATCACTATTGCCATAACCGGCAGATCAATGATTTGGAAGAGCATCAAGTCTACTTGGCACCTAATGCTCCGAGGCATGAAATGGGTGATCGGTGATGATGCTAGGACTAGATTCTAGTTGGAGTTGAGGTGTGGATCCTCTTATTAATCATATAACCACACCAATTCCTCCTTCTTCTACTAACCTCACTGTCTAACATTTTGTGAAAACTGACGGTAATTGGAATTGGGATGCCTTCTCAACTTGTCTCTTGACGTCGGTCTATCGAACAACCGCAAGAACTTTCACCCCGAAGCCCTACCTAGGACAGGACAAGTTAAGCTGGGGAATGTCAGACACCAGCCACTTCACTGTCGCCTCCACTTATTTCATGTTCCTGGATCATGATGACACCGACACTACTAGCCTTTGGAAGACAATCTGGCAATGGAATGGCCCTCAATGCATTCGATCATTCCTCTGGCTTCTCACCCAAGATCGGTTACTCACCAACCAACATCAAGTCCGCAGGCATCTCACCACAGACGGCAGTTGTATTCACTGTGGCCTCGACGAATCCTCGCTGCATATTGTGCGAGACTGCATTAAGGCCTGCCACCTGTGGAACACTTTCCTTCCTCAATTAATTAATAGTGCCTTTTTCACTATACCGATTCGCTAGTTGCTCCTTACAAACCTCCAACACCACCGACGAATATTTGGGCAGGACTGGTCGACCCTATTTGGGGCTACTTGTTGGCTTTATGGGCTTGGAGAAACAAGACCCTCTTTGACGAACAATTTATTTGGCCTTCCTCGCTCGTTTCTGTCATTTTTTCTTATGAAGATTAGATCCACCAGTTAGCTGTTTGGCAGAGGAGTGTTGTCCCTGGACTTCACCCTCGACACAAGCAACTCATCAGCTAGTGCCACCCTCCTAGTGGGTGGGTCAAGTTAAACACGGATGGTGGTTGAAAACGTTTCACATTCTAAGCCACAGCAGGAGGCCTCCTCTGTGATAGTACAAGCAATTGGATTGGAGGTTTCGTCCAAAACCTCGATTGGTGCTCACTGGTGTCTGCAGAACTTTGGGGCGTGTATATAGGGCTCATGCTCGCTTGGAGCCTAGGCTATCACCGGATAGAACTTGAAGTGGACTTGACAGCAGCAATCAGCCTCATTTCGTCCTCGACAAGCCGCTCATGGATTCCCAATCCTATAGTTCAGGGTATTAACGAACTGTTTACTCGGAACTGGACTTTTGTACATTGTCATACTGCAAGAGTAACAGATATACTGACTGGCTAGCGAACTATGCTGAGCATTTTGATGTAGGAACCACTTATTTTGCTACTCCACCCATTGGGTGCCATGTTCTCCTTCTAGAGGATATGTCGGGGATCTGTTTCCCAAGACTCGTCGCATAATTTGTTTTTCCCCTTTATAAAAAAAGAAAATAGTATGAAAAACACTTCTGCGCCATAACTCTTACCAAGGTATTTACAGAGTCAGAGTTATATGTAAGATGTCTAACGACATTACAATTCTATTTCTCAATATATCTAAAGTTAATGAAATTCTATTTTCCCAAAAGCTTAATACCAATAAACTTTGTTTTCGTTCATCCTTAAATTTTGTATATGGGACATGATTTACTCTTAACACTTGAGTGGTCTACTTCTAACGCTGGTCATATTTCTATTTTTTTAAAGAAAAAAATTCAAAACGACATCGTTTTGGTCATGTTTTTATTTATTTTTTAAAGGAAAAATTTCAAAACGACATCGTTTTAGAAAAATTGGGTAGATCATACGCCTATTCGGGTGAACTATAATCGGCCTGTAGTTCGGCGAGGGCGAACCATGGCTAGCTCGTAGCCCCAGCTAATTCGGGCTAAAAACGGATCTAATCGCACCATTATTGCCATCACTAGTCCTGCTTAGTAACCAGCAATAATGCAATTTTTATTCCCTAATTTATGGTTGTTTGATTATTGGTAATAGATAAAATAAGGAATCACAAAATTAGAATGAATTCTAAATAATCCTATATTTTTATTGTGTGAATATAAATAAGAGATATTATTAGAATATTATTAAGTTATTATCAAGATATTGATTCTTATCATAATATTATTACCAAAATAACATATTATGATATTTTATATTAATTTATTTAATAATTAATTTATTTTTATTCATTGATAATTTTATTCTTATCGTAAAAATCATTAATAATTATTTAAAAATTAATAATTTTATAAATCATTCAAATTTTTTATTTATAAAATATAAAATATTTTAATTAATTATTTACAAAATAAATTATATAATAACTATATATGGATAAAAATTCTCATTATTGTTTTTAATATTTAATACTAAATATTAACATAACTATTAACTTTATTTAATATTATACCAAATACTCATAGTCAGTAATTTCATTCCTATTCTAATTTCCACTTTCCATTTCCATTTATATATTTTTTTATCATGATTCCTTCATTATAGGTTATAAAATGAGACCTCAATGTTTTTGGCTGTACGAGTCTGGTGCCATTCTTATATCCCTGTTCAACATGACTGACTTTTGTTATTTCACTATTCACAAAATTTAATGTATATCACACAATTTTTCACCTTAAAATGAAATCTCTAACGTCTAGCTAGTAACCGCTCTTTATCATAGTAACTCCAGTGCTTTAAATTATGCAAGTATTCATTAATGCCTTATTTGGCAATCAGTACATTGCATTAGGTGCTAACTGATTCTATCAATGGTTAGATGAAAGTAGATTATATCAACTGATTTGATCAGCGGATGATATCAGTTGTTTATTTAAAGATGTTTTATAAAATTAGTTGTTTAGTATTAACTGTTTATGTATAAAATGACTTAAGAACTTGACTTAAAAAAAAGATTTAAGTCATCTTGCTCTATTCTTAGCTGTACAGTATTGATGTTTTCTTTTTTATATTATTTATTTCAAGAACTAGAATTTTTAACTCTCTTAGGATCTATTCCAAACTATTCTAGTTCTATTTGTTCCACTTTTTGATCAGTACTACTCACTGTTGATGCTGACACATCATTTTCATATATTTTCCCTAATATACATCATTTTCTAAATACTATATTATTGAAGGATATCCCAGAATTTTACCAAGCGCACAAAACTTATAAAAGTCAAACATTTTCATGTTTGTCACCCTTCAATAAGCCCTTTTTTAAAAAAAATTTCATCATCTCTCACTTACTAAAATGACCTAATTATATGTGTCATATCACAATACTATTGTCCTTGAAGATTACTTTAGAATTTTTATCAAGTGGATGAAATTTATGAAAATCAACTTCCTCATATTTGTCACCCTTCAATAAGCTCTCCTTATGAAGTAATTTCATCTCTCGCTCACTGAGATAACCCAGCTACATACACCATATCTTGATACTATTATTTTTCTATCCTAAAGATTGAGAGACAATCACTGATCATATTATTGTAATTTTCCATTAAGATATAAATGACATGCTGTAATTTTTATTTCATTACATTCAACACACCCTTACTACCTTAAGCTACTAATCGTTACCATAAAACTTATACCCTTAACTATCAATAGTACCCAAGGAAATCAAAATTTATTGAATCTTAAGAATATGCTAGGCATTTAATATTCTAATGACTTCATTATGCATTTTGATCTGTATAAAACCATTTCCTTTAACAACATACTCTCTATTACCATCCAATATGATAGTATCATTCTATTATTTAAAAGATCAAAACCAATCTTTATTAAAAGTCATATGATCAAACGTGCCACTATCTATCACCCACCAATTTTTAAAATCAGATTTGCTTACAATCAAAATATCATTGCCTCTTCTATCCTCTTCATTGGAACCTTTTATAGACTACAACAACACTTGCTTTGTCATCTATTTTCTTTTTTATTTTTCTTTTCTCCTTTATAGATAGTCTCTTTTAAAGTGACAACTTCCTTTATAGTTAAAGCATCAAACAATTTTAGCCTTCAATTTAGAGAATGACTTACTCGAATTTACATAATCCCTTTTCTTGTTCTTACCTTGCCAACATTCAAATCCAAATTTGATCTATATTTATATAAGCTGGAGACATTTTTCTTTAATTCTTTGGATTGTATAACATCTTTTACGTCACTAAAAAAATAGTCTATGTACCATACAACATAATATTAAATTTTCTTCATATGAATTAGGTAAGGAATAAAAGAGAGTTATGACTTGATTTCCTTCATCAATTTAAACCCTAATACCTTGTAAATCCAAAAGGATTCGATTAAAATTATCAGTGTAATCTTTTCACATGTGTACTTTCAATGTAATCATTTATACAAATGTTGCTCTTTATATAAATGATTTGTTAATGGTTTGTTTTAATACTTACTTTTAAGTCGTTTGCATAACGAAATAATAATTGGTTCATCAACCACCTCTCTCGGGACCTCTTCTTCCAAACTCAGTAGTATTGCATTGTGTGCCTTTTATGGAATCTCTTCCTTTTCCAACACTTTCAAATTTTTTGATAAGCTTTCTTTTCCTTTTAATGTTGTTGCACATCCTTACTGACCAAGAGCCACTCTCATCTTTACCTTCCTTAAAGTAAAATCAATTCAATTCATTGAATTTTTTACTATTGAACTTTTAAAGAGACACTTGATAACAAACTGTATATTTTGATACTAATTATTGTGCAAACAAAAGCTATACAAAAAGAAAGTAAATGAATCACATTACATAATATTTATGGTTCGACCAATATAAGTCTTACATCTACGGGTGAGCAGATAGTCTTTTTTTTTATTAATGAGAGAAAGACAATATAATAAGAATAGTATAATAACCACCTTCATTATACAACCTTTGTCAAGGTATTTATAGGCTATAATTAAATGTAAGAAGTCTAAGGATAATATAATTCTATTTTCATAGATACCTAAGGTTACCAAAATTTTATTTGTACAGAAGTCTTAACGTTTGTGAGATTCTATTTCCTCCTATCTTTAGATTTTATGCACTAAGTTTGGTGCATATTCTACCTTGACAGCGGCGTTATTTTGCTTCCGACTCCTTAATATTTTTGATCAATATGAGTTTAACATCGTTCTTATATCTTAATCTGATGTCATATAATTTTTGTAATTTGACTATTCACTAAAATTGAAGACATTTCCAAATTCTTTTACAAAAAAATCTAACTTTTTAACTAAGTAATTATTGAAGGTTCAAATATTTAGAATTCAATACAATTGGTACAAAATTTTAGAGTAACGATTGAAGGATTTATTGTTAGTTTGTTAATTGTTATCAAAAAATCCTTTAGCTAATATTAACTGATGATTCGTCAAAAAATTGTATTCTTCGTCGAACTCTTAGTCTGGAGGAGCTAAGCATCTTCCTCCAACACTTCGAATCGGCAGTAAGGAACAACCTCCATAGAACCCAATGATTTGAGAGAAAATTGACTGTGAAGCTTTTGTATGATAGATGTAATAGCTATAGAATTGTTTCCTGTAACTAGAATATCATCTACGTATACCAGTAGGATAATAGTGAGACCATCCTTGTGAATGTAAAACATAGAAGTGTCACACTGTGATGGTTGAAATCCCCATTTAGTAAGAGCTTGCTTAAGAGTATGAAACCAGGCTCGGGAAGCCTATTTCAAACCATAAAGAGCTTTAGAAAGCCTACAGACATGTGTTGGATGAATAGGGTTTTCAAAACCTTGAGGTTGGGCTACAAAAACTTCCTCCTGAAGAGCCCCATTCAGAAAAGCATTATTCACATCCACTTGTTGAATATCCCAGCCAAAAGAGACAGCTAGAGATAGAATGATTTTAATGGTTGAAGCCTTGACGACGGGGCTATAGGTCTCATTAAAATCAATACCAGGATTTTGGTTGAATCCTTTTGCGACCAATCTGGCTTTATGCTTACAAATGGATCCATCTGGATTATACTTAATCCAAAAAACCCATTTAGTTCCAAGGACATTCATGTTAGAGTGGTGAGGTACTAGGGTCCATGTCTGGTTGCTGTGAAGGGCAGAAATTTCATCATCCATAGCCCTTTTCCATATAGGATCCAAAAGAGCTTGACTAACAGTTGATGGTTCTGTATTGGCTGATGAAGAAATTGTCGTTGTGTAGAGTTTAGGTTTGTGAATGCCAGATTTGGATCTGGTTTGCATTGGGTGAGTGTTTGTAGGAACAATAGAAGGAGAAGGGAGATGTTGAGAGATAGAATTTACCTGATGAGTGTTGGTATTCACAGTAGGATTTGGAGAAGGAGACTGCTGTAGGGATGCTCAAGGTGATACCTGCATAGGAGAAACAATTTGAATTGGAGATGCAGCAGTGAGTATAGAAATGGGTAGACTATAGGAGGATGTAAAGGAAGATTTAGTAGGTGTTTTTGGTGGGAACAGAATAGAGTAGGGAAACTATTTTTCAATAAAGACAACATGTCTAGAGATGTAAACTTGTCCATTTGCATTCATACATTTATAGCCTTTATGCATATTACTATAGCCTAGAAAAAACACACTTGGTGGTGTGAAGATTGAATTTATGTGGAGAATAGTAACAGAGATAAGGATAACAACTGCAACCAAAAGTTTTTAAATAAGTATAATCAGGTTTTCTGTGAAACAGTTTCTCAAATGGAGAAAAATTCTGTAAAGCAGAACTGGGTAGATTATTAATCAGGTGGGTTGCAGTAGCAAAGGCTTCAAGCCATAGTGTTAATGGCATTTGAGCATGAGAAAGAAGAGTTAAACCCATTTCGGTTATATGACGGTGTTTTCTTTCGGAAACACCATTTTGTTGGTGAGTGTAAGGACATGAAAAACGAGCTATGATGCCGTGTTTAGCATGAAAAGGCAGAAAAGCCTTGCATTCTCCCCCATTGTCTGCGTGTAATGCTTTGATAGTGTGATTAAACTGTTTTTCTGCACAAGTTTTGAAGGCTATAAATGTAGATAATGCGTCAGATTTTAGTTTTAATGGAAAGAACCAAGTAAACCGTGAGAAAGCGTCAACAAAGATGATGTAATAGCGATGTCCTTCAGTAGATAAATAGGGAGATGGACCCCAAATATCTGAATAAACAAGTTCTAAAGGTTTAGA
>JANZXR010000003.1:8994445-9005281 GCA_027575705.1 Erythroxylum echinodendron
CAGAGGAGACATAGGATGGGACAGAGGATGTAGCTGAGTGCTGTGCAACATAGGCATGTGGAGAGTGATTGGTGTTTGAAAAGAAAGATTGGCCAGTAGAATAAGTAGGATAGGGAGTCTGATATTGAGATGGTGGTTCAGATGGGCGCCAAGCAGACTGATTTCCCTGCCAGTTTTGATCAAATCTCTTATTGCACTGTAAAGCAGAATGATTAGGTTTCTGGCAGAGCTGACAAAACAACCGACCACGACCACCACGAGCTCTGCCACCACGACTGCCACGATTACCAGATCTACATCCTTGATTAGGAAATCTAGTATTTCCAGAAAACTGAACATAATTGGCAGATGCGTTTGTGACAGCAATCTGAGTTTTTGCATTGAGCTGTTCTAATCTGGATTTATGCAACATTAAAGAGCATTGGGCATCTTGTAAGGTAGCTACAGCATTAGTGTTTGTTAAGAATACCACAATAGAGTCATAATCCTGCTCGAGACCACTTAGAGCATTGATGATGAGTTCCCTTTCAGAAACAGGGCGACCAGCAACCATAAGAGCATCACCAATTTGCTTGATTTGCTGAATATAATCAGCTATAGAACGAGAGCCCTTCTTCATAGAAGAGAGTTTTTGTTTGAGCTGCAAAATCCTCACCATAGAGGTCTGCGCATAGAGCTTTTCAAGAAGCGTCCATACTTCTAGAGAAGTTTGTGACTGATTCACAATACCAATTACCTCTTCACCAATTGTTGACAGAAGCCAGCATAAAAGTAGCTGATCTGAGCGACGCCAGGAGCTAAATGCTGGATTAGGAGAGGCAGGTGCTGTAGATGTAGCTGGTAGAGTTGGTGAAGGAGGAGTAACTGAAGAAGATATAAAATCTTCAAGCTCTAGGGCGCGTATAGCAACTGATACCTGAGCCTTCCAATTAATATAATTCTTTCGTTCTAGTTTGATAGGTAGATTGAAATTAAGAGTTTTGGCTAATGATTGAAAGTTTAATGTTTCAGAGTCAGAGGAAGGTTGAGAGAAAGAAGAATATGTAACACCCCACTCCCGCTGGATCCGAACCCGATATCGATAGTGATACCTGAATCTGTGTCCCGCGAGAATGGCGTGTCACGTCACTACAGAATGGGTGGTTGAAGAAGAATTTGCAGCCATGATGACGATTAGTCTC
Source organism: Erythroxylum echinodendron (assembly GCA_027575705.1). Lineage (NCBI taxonomy): Eukaryota > Viridiplantae > Streptophyta > Magnoliopsida > Malpighiales > Erythroxylaceae > Erythroxylum > Erythroxylum echinodendron. Next base: position 8,995,627 of record JANZXR010000003.1, read on the forward strand.
AAAGCTCTGATACCATGAAAGAGACAAGAAAATATGATGAAGAAAATTACTATTTTATTGCACGACTTTTGTTTGTGCATACAGTGATGATTATATAGAGTATCTGCAACAGAATTCTTTTGTCCTATTGTACAACTCAGCATATATACATCTCATAATAAACAATTTGTTATATCTTTAGCTGATTCTAGAATTTTTTCTTTCTTGGGCTTGTTTTGCTTCTGTGTTGCTTATTATTGTCGGTCCAATAGATTATTAGCTCCAACACCTTTACCAATCCCCATTCAGGAGAATCTTTGAAGTTGCTTCCTGCAACACATATATTGACTTGGGCCTGATATGAGTTACAGGCTTTGGTTTTGGAGTCTACTTTGAGAAGAACTTTCAGACTGCTTTTAGTACAAAAAACTGCTTTTCATCTTAATAAATTACATATAAACAAAAAATTTCTGATTACTTAAATTTTTTTAGATAAAGGAAACAACTTCTTTAAACCCAAATAAATTAAAGATTTTATCATCTCTGTCGGTTGGAGTCAAATTCTCATTATTTGTCCCTAATCCTTACTCCATTCGCCAATCATTCACTTTACTGCTAAAAAATCAGCTAGAACGTCTAAGTTTACGCTTTTGATAGATTGGGTTAGGTTAGTCAAAAGACGCGAGCTTGCAAATATGGATAGGCTCTAAGTTCTACGCACCTAACATTGTGTGACATGGGTGCTTCATCCTCCAGTAAATCTTTGACTCATAGCGGAGACAATAGTCAAGTGCACAAATGCACTTATTACAGTGAAATTCCTTAAACTTGGAAATAAAAAATGATGTCCCAATTATACTATCTAAATGATAACATAACTTCTTATGTAGTGTTATGTTGACCATTATAAGCTAATAGTAAGTTTGGATCGGATCTACAATAAAAAGGAGCATTTGAATCTCACTTCAAATGCATATACAAGTAATGAAAAGGATGGTGCTCATTTATATAGCTCCTATGATGTTGTTGGGATCAGTTCTTCTGTTCCTGTTTTCGTGTGCCATTTTGTGCCCAAAACCATCCATCCATTGGTGGCACGAAACGGGAACAATCACTCTACGCCTGATGTTGTTGAGCAAATGCAATGATTCAACCCTTTTGCTTCTAAAACAAGTATAGAAAAGTTCAAGCTTTTGCTAGCTCACCATAATTTAGATAAAAAATTTCTCTTTTATCAATTAAAAAATACTACTCTTATTTGATATTTATTGACAATGCCAAAAATACAAGTGGAACATATTAACAATATTATTAGAATTGTATTTAAATAAAATTTCAATGAAGAATTTAGAATTATGACTATAAAATCGTACAATTCCAAATTTATTTGCAAATTAATTAATAATTAGTACAATCAATTTTTGATTAAAAAAGTTAATTAGCATAAAAATTAGAGAACTATTGAAAAGCTCTTTGATTTATGGGCTTTATGCAAATTTTGTTTTGGGAGGGGATAGATAAATAATTTATTTTGACCTGAATGAGTGGAAACGAAAAGAAAGAAAAGGTTATTTTGGTGGTCAGTACGGCAGTAATGCTCCTTTTGGATAAAAGGGGTCTAAAATAGATTTTGTTTTCTCTTAAATATTGACTGCTAAATATGTGGGTGCAAGACTCTGAGAGCTTCTCAAGAAGCACAAGCACCATTCATTTGAAGCCACCAAAGCTGAAGGCCAAATCACGTCTCACCTACCTGTAATCACAAAACTCAGAAAATGGTCTCCAAAATTCTCCAATGTGCACACTCCTCCATTCTTCCTCTACCCCCACCTACTCCCTTTTTTCTGCCTCCACCATATTCTTCCATGGACAGGAATCTTCCCGAGTAATTCCATATCCATATCTCTATTTTACCTCTTCTGTTGTATTCTCTCCAAAGCATGACTTATTCTTGCTGTCTACCTTCTGTAAGAAATGCCGTCACACCAGAAACTGTGCTGCTTCATAATCCTCACTTCTATCTAGCTAGAAAACGCTCATATGAGATCAAAAGAGAGTCCCCTATCTTCAAGCCTCAGCAGACACAAATCAAGCCTTTTCTTCCCGTTTTGAGACTCAAGAACTCTGAATATAAACACCCTTTTGCTAGTCTATCATCTTTTGCTGAAGCTGGAGGTGAAGAAGAGAAAAAAGAAGGAATCAAAATAGAGAAACATCAAGAAACAGTGAAAATCCATGACAATGACTTACCTGGAATGGCTCAGGCCTTCGGTATCTCTTCAAGAACAACCTCTGCTATATCCATATTCATAGCATTCGCTGCTCTTAGTCTTCCATTCTTCATGAAGTCTGTGGTTCAGAGTTTGGATATAAAGACTAAGATCTTATCATACGCAACACTCTTGTTTGGTTTCTTTATGGCTTGGAATATAGGAGCCAATGATGTGGCCAATGCCATGGGGACTACTGTGGGTTCTGGGGCATTGACGATCCGGCAAGCGGTGTTAACTGCTGCTGTTTTGGAGTTCTCAGGAGCATTGTTGATGGGCACACATGTTACAAGTACAATGCAGAAGGGAATTCTTGTAGCTAGTGTGTTCCAGGGAAAGGACACTCTGCTCTTTGCGGGTTTGCTCTCTTCTTTGGCCGCTGCTGGTACTTGGTTGCAGGTCTACTTCACTTTCCTTGTTTTTTTTTTTGGCATCAATCTCTCTATTTATTAGATCTCTTTATGGACGTCATGAATTTCTATAGAATCTTTGCATCTTTGTTAAAGACGCGTAATGAATAATTTTGCTAACGGCTCCATAGTTTTCAGCTATGTTAGAAGTGTGGAATTTCTTCGATACTCTATATTTTTTAATTAGATAATGCCACTTAGAGTCGGGGATATATGCTCTTGATTGCCAGTCATCTGTTCTCTTTTCTCAAAGTCTGCCGTTTTTGTACTTGCTCCCTTTCCAATAGAGTGGTTATCTAAACCTCGAGTGGACTGATGGGGTATCTAAATGCACTTGGTAGAACTTATTGGGTTGGTGCTAGAGCATATGCTGTCTGTCACTACTCATTAATCCCAACTTATGCCACACGAGACAAAAGAGACGGAGATAACAGTAAGTGTCTATGCATGAGGTTACTGAGAGAAAGTCTTGCAAGTATCAACAAAGAAAAAGGTCTGTCATTTATTATAGAGTATCAACAAAGAAAAAGGTCTGTCATTTATTATAGTAGTTCCAATAAAAGTAAGGAAAAGATCAGAGAAGTCTGTCAAAAGCTACCTCTTGCTCATTAAATTTTGCCAGGTATATGTAACTACGGATAATTAATCTGAAATTAACAATCCAGGGGAATCTGAAATTTCGGATATGATAGACAGATGCCTTTTATGGCCAGTAACAGTAAAAGCTACAAGGTTTATCTTAGCATTATAGTTCTATCTCCTCTTATGGTGATTGAATTTATTTCTTTGTCCATTTTCGTTGACAGGCAGCTCTTAAATGTGATTTCTGCTAAGCTGTACTCTTTTTGACGTTTCTAGGTAGCATCGTATTATGGTTGGCCTGTCTCTACTACACACTGTATAGTGGGATCAATGGTTGGATTTGGTCTTGTCTATGGAGGTGCAGGTGCTGTCTTCTGGGGGTCGCTAGCAAGAGTAACATTATCATGGGTTATCTCACCAGTAATGGGAGCACTGGTCTCCTTCCTCGTCTATAAATGCATTCGTAGGGTATGGTCTGTGTTTCAGACTTGAAGTTGTCAATCTTGAAATATACTTAATTGTCTTGTGTGGAGAAAATTATTGGCTTGTCTTTAAAGGGGGAATTACTGCTTAAACGCTATCCAAAATCGTTTAAAGTGTCTAACGTTTCATCTAAATCACAAAGCTAGTGTGTTAGTCTCCAATTTCAAAACTACTGCTCTGAATATTTTCACTTGCTGCAGTTTGTGTACAGTGCTCCAAACCCGGGACAAGCTGCAGCTGCAGCTGCACCGATTGCTGTCTTTCTGGGTGTGACTGGAATATCTTTTGCAGCATTTCCTTTAAGCAAGTCCTTTCCTTTGGCCCTGGCACAGGCTATAGCCTGTGGTGCAATTGGTGCCGTCCTTGTTAACCAAATCATCTGGAAACATCTCGGTCATTTACTTGTGAAAGCTATTACATCACAACCTGAACCAAAAGAGACTGCAATCCAGAATAAACAGATAGGCTTTCTCTCCGATTTTGCGGGGCCAAAGGGTACCCAGCTGGAGATAGTTTATGGGGTTTTTGGATATATGCAGATCCTCTCAGCCTGCTTCATGTCATTTGCCCATGGAGGTAATGATGTCTCCAATGCTATTGGTCCTTTGGCTGCTGCATTGTCGATCCTTCAAGGTGGTGCCACTGGATCAGCGGTCGTCGTTAAAATTCCAAATGATATTCTTGCATGGGGTGGGTTTGGTATAATAGCCGGGCTAATGATGTGGGGGTATAGAGTGATAGCAACAATTGGGAAGAAGATAACAGAACTGACACCAACCAGAGGATTTGCAGCTGAGTTTGCTGCAGCCTCTGTGGTTCTAGTTGCATCAAAGCTGGGACTTCCGATATCGGCAACGCATACTTTGGTGGGTTCCGTTATGGGAGTAGGTTTTGCAAGAGGTCTAAAGAGTGTAAGATCAGAAACCGTGAAAGAGATAATAGCTTCATGGGTGGTAACTATCCCAGTTGGTGCAGCATTTTCCGTTTTTTACGCGTGGATCTTGACCAAGCTTTTGTCATATATATTGTGAGTATACATTTTGCAAGATGAAAATGAACAGATTGATGTATGTGATTGATCAAAATCACCATGCTGCCTCTGAAAAATTTGTGGAATGATGGCGTCTTTTTGAGCTAATGTGATTTCCTTTTGAATGGAAGTCACATCCTTCCTAGGAGACAAATCAAAATGGACATTATTCGTATCATGTTTAGTGCCCTTTGTTCTTGCATTATATTACTTAATACAAGCTGTACGTAGGATGGTTCTCAAGCCTGCCATGCAAGAAGCAAACATGAGAAAGGAAATATTGGGGATATCAGTCAATCTTCTGAAACTGCCCTTTTCACGCAAATATGATGCAAATTCACGCTTTGATGGCTGTTCTAAATTCTGTAATACAGAGAGATCAATCCTGAAAGAAGCCTAACTTGTATTGCCCCCCTTTTTTTTTGGTGTTTTTCTCTTTTTACGTTGTCTTATCGAACAGTTGTACAGGTTTTGAACAAGAAAACTGCATGGTTAAGGAATCACCTATTCTCGATTTAGGAACTGTGTAAGCAGGTTCTTGTAGCAGTGTTTTGCCTGAGAAAAAGAAACTGAAGCTGTGACAATTGTTGATGAACAAAAACCGTAGAAATTGGAGGAATTAGTTATAAATTCAACCTAGAAATTAGGTCCTCAGAAGAAATGGCACTTAAAAGCGCAATTATAGTCTATTATTTTGGACCATGTTCTCTGGCAAAAACCTCAGACAGCAGAAAAAGAATTCATTGGGACCTATTAAAAATTGAGGAACAATAACTGCATGCAAGGATCAGTACCAATCAGTACCAACATGAGTAGGCATGTCATATCAGGTATCTAACAAGGTTCTGGAGAAAGTTCTTCTACGGAAGTCAGGCTAGGCTCCCAGCCTGATCCGCGGAAAATCCTTGTCTTGGGAAGAGGCGGTACAAAAGGCTTCTTGGTTCTAACTCGCTTTTTCACTGAACATCTTGACCATCTGTCTTTGGAGGCATAAAAATCTTTTGCAGAACAAAAAGATTCATCTGACAAATCCTTGTTATCATTCCAGGTGATATTCACATCTAACATATCATCAGCAGGTCCTTTCAATTTCTCGTCTTTCTCCTTGTGTTTATGCTTCAGTTTTCTTGCGGTGCTAGATGGAATCATAAGATACTTGAGACCAGGCAAAAGATCTTCGTTTGGCTTTAACAGGGATCCGTCGGGATCTTTGAAAACATCTGGCCGGGCAATACACATTCCCGGATACTTTTCCATTAACTGAGATGCAGGAAGAGCATGCTGGTATCTCTCCACTCTTCCACCAGCATGAATTATCCTGACGGAAAAATCCTTTGACGATCGGCATAAGTCCAGTGATACCGAAGCTCCTTCTAATTCCTTTTTCTTTATAGCGTCTTTCCTGCTGTCCCGATATAGGCCTAACAACTTAGCGCAGGCCTTCAGCATAGCTGGGAATGACAAGCTTGCGGATCCAAGCGTTTCATCCTGATAAAAAGGAAAAAAAAAAACTGGTAGAAAATGCTTGGAGCATTGTGCTCACTTTACATATTTATTCATTGACAGGATGGACATGGCCGGCTGCTTCTAGCATAGTAGTTCCCTCCATTCGATTAGATGAAACCGAGGTTTGGACTTAGGACACGTAAGGTAATAGGGAAAGATATGATTTCCTGTTTTATATCCTTGATTGTTAAAATCAAAGTCCCGAAGAAAGAAGTAAAGCCCATCCAACACATTTTCGCAATATGCTGATTCTGCTGGCACATCCTCTTGCCACCATCATACTTCCGCAAACCAGATAAAAGCTTGTGTTCTAGCTTCTTTGTCCGCTTGAGGATCCAATTGTTTTGAAGAAAGGAATTGCTCCACACAAGCTAATTTTTACATTCTTTGAGCCGCAGCGTGATTAGGGTGTAACACAGAAACTAAGAAAAATGTGTTACAGAAGAACAATTTTATTATATTACTCATCCAACGAAATGGCAATAACTTATAGGAGAATTGAACTGCCAAATAAAATTAATGAAAAAAAGCCTTCTATTTATACTAAAAATTTCACTAAAAGAGTTGACATGTTCCTTATTTTTCTACTCCCCAAAAACAAAAATAACTTGCAACACATGGTAGTAAGTTGAACTAATTTGTGATATTCCCGGTTAGTGCAAACTTAATATCAATTGTACCATCAACCTTTTTTTTTTTTAAGTTTTGAACCCATTAGGTTAGTAAATCAATACCCATTGGTTTTGATACAAGCTCCTATGTGCCTTTTTTATTTAAAACCAAAATTTCTTCTTGACATCTTCCTATTCAGGAATCTCTTTTGCTTCATTATAAGAGTTAGTGTCTTTTTCATATAAATCTCCCGTGAAAAGAAAAAGATAGAATAGAAAAATTATTTACTTCATATTCACTAGGATAACCAGGTCACCTTTTTTATCTTGTCAATTTTCTTATGATAGCCTTGATATCTTCTTCTACTTGAGTGTTTCCATCAAATGAAGGAATATTGTTCTCCTTATTATTGACTGCAAATCATTAGGAGAAAGTGTAAGTTCAATTGTTCCATTGTCTTTAATTGCATCAAACTTATAAGATGATACTTCATTGAACACGACATCACGAGAAATGATAAACTTCTTTATTTCTGGATTCATACATCTCCATCCTTTCTTGTGAGTGTCATAACCAACAAAAATGAATTGCTTGGGGTTTGGGTCAAGCTTAGTTTGATTATGTTTCAATATATGAATGTAACAAATGGACCCAAAAACTAAAAAATAACTCATACTAGGTTTGCAATGATGTAATAATTCAAAAGGAGATAAATTTTTCTTGATCATAAAAGAAAATGATTTATAACATATGTAGCAATATGAAACGCAACAGCCCACAATTCTCTTGGAAGATTCTTTGCATGGATCCATGACAAGCATATAGATGTTAAATGAGCTAACTTGTGCTCAACCTTATTTTATTGTGGAGTTTTTGGACAAATTATTTGATGTTAAATCCCATGTTCTCCATAAAAAAATTTAAAATTGATTTGACATGAATTCACCTTCATTATCGATGCATAGACACTTTATTGGTAACTTAAATTCTTTCTTTGCATCATGTTTGAATTGGAAAATTTTGAAAAAATCTCACTGTTATGCTTCAATAAATAAACTCAAGTGAATTGAAAAAAATCATCCACTGCAATCATTATATAATGGAAACCAGTATAGTTAGGTGTTTTTATTGACCCTAATAGATCTATTTGAGCTAACTACAATACAACAATCATTCTATGCTCATAATTTAGAAAAGGAAGGCAATGAGACTTTCCGTATTGAAAGTTAGGACAAACATCATTATAATGAATATCCTTTAAAACATGAATGCAATCAAGAAGTTTCTTCCTAGAGATTTTTTGCAACAATTAGTAACCAATATGTCTAAGACGAGCATGCTAAAGATTTGAGCTCTTATGTTGACTTGTCTTGACAATATATGCATCACTTATAAATAACGCAAATAATGATTCTTTCCTTTTTTCTAGTAAATGATCAAGTTATTGAAGCCCTCAAAATTAATTCTAATTCTCCAAATTCTTATATTGGTTGTGGAATGAGGTCAAATTTTAAGAGAACTAAACATTAGTTTCTTAATTTCAATTAATAAAATAAAATAGGAGGTTTTCGATTAATGAACTAATTAACTAAAATTAATAAGAAATCAAAATAAATCAATTGAATATAAGAGTGAGAAATTCAAAGGTACTTAACTCCAATCTAAGGAAAATATCTCATCTAATTGTAACATTGATCATTGTTCTAAAAAGAATAATTATTACAATTCAAGTAGTTGCTTCCAAACATATTAGGAAACTCATGATAAATCTCAAAATTTTCTAAATTAATTGATTCAAAGTCAACATCCAAACCAAAACTTACCATCAATTAACTGAGTATGATACTATTCCATATTAATTAAATAATAACAATAAGCTTAGTGAAAAAGACTAGAACCTAAATTAAATAATTAAGATAGCTGCAACTATTCAACTTAATTTTCTTGTTTCTCATAATTAAATTATGCAAATTCATAAATAACCTATTTGTTACTTATATTAATCCTTCATGACAATTACGAATTATTGAATTCTTGGATAGTTATAGAATAATCGACGTTAAATTAATTTGTTAGATCAATCAATATTAATTATTCATCAAATATAAGAATAAATACTTGAATTAAAACATGAATATAGGTTTAGAACAAAACTTCTCAATGTTACAACTAGAGTTTTGAATCCCTTCGAATCAGAATATGTGAGTTTAGCCACACATGTCTTAAGTTTTAACACCAAAATAGAAGAAAGATGCAAGATTGATAGAAAAATCAAACGAAATGAAAAATAGAAGGTTGGAGAGCTGAAATGTAACACCCCACTCCCGCTGGACCCGAACCCGATATCTATAGTGATATCCAAGTTCGTGTCTCGCGAGGGTGGCATGTTAGAGCACTCAATCACCCTGAAATTGGTATAAATTTTTTTAAAACCACAAACATAAAGTACAGAAAATCGACAACCAAAACTGTCCACTTTGTTTTATAACCATTTGATACAAATCAATGTAATCAACAGGATTTTTATTAGCCATTTGGGCCCATTACAAATTACAAAGTACAATTTGCGTAAAATAGAATTCAGTACAAAAATAAAAAGACACAATGCAGACACGAACTGATCCCGACCTCTTCTTTCTCTCATATGCAATAGATATACTCCCGTTGCCTAACGGGTTATGCTTCTGAGTCCTGAAAAATAGTTGTAAATTTTGGGTGAGTTTTGCGAACTCAGTGAGTGACCATCATCGATGGCTCACCCAGTCACATAACACATTATTCAC
>JANZXR010000003.1:9005381-9019072 GCA_027575705.1 Erythroxylum echinodendron
ATCTTGTGATTTTCAGTTACAGCTTTTATTATTTAATTGTATGTGATGCCATGTGGAGTATTGTAGTGATTGCACGTCGAGCTCCCTTATCTTAGGATATGTGTCAGAATGACCTACGGGCGTCCCGGTACGTACCCTAGGATAATGGGGTGATACATTTATTCCCTAACGTTTACTTGCTTTGTTGCTAGTAATGGGTTAAATATGGAATGAAAAAACTAAAATGAATTATAAACAATTCTGGACTTTTATTCCAAAGAGGGATGTGGGTATAAGTTAGAATAAAATATTAGGCATAAGAGATAAGTAAGGGGTGAGATATTATTATAATATTGTCAAGATATAGTCAAGACACTGATTGCAAAATCATATATTACAATCTTTGCAATTTCTTTAATAATTATATTATTTTACTACAATGACAGTATATTAAGTAAAATAAGTTTTTTAGCTCTTTAATTTTATTCTTATCATAAAAATTATTCATAATTATTTAAAAATTAATAATTTTATAATTCATTGAAAAATAATTTTGATTAATTACGTATAAAAATAAAAATTTTTGATTAATTATTTTCAAAATAAATCATATAATAACTCAATATGAGTAAAAAAATTCGTCATAATTCATAATATTTGATACCAAATATTAACATAACTATTAACTTGATTAATCTCATTCTTAAGGATTGCATACTAAAGACACATAAGCAATAATTTCATTTCTATTCTAATTCCAACCTTCTATTCCCATTCCTATTTTTTATTCTAATTCCTTCATTACTAGTTAAAAAATGACGGCCTAAAATAATAAGGGAGAAGGTTCTCTCATTTTTTATTAAAATAATAATTTAAAGATTTCTATTTAGAGTGAATTGAGATTTGAATATCAATTATAGATCAATTACTAATTAACAGGAATGAACATGATTGAATTTAAATATATATATTAAGTTTATGCTCTATTTATGATTGAAACATTGAATAATGAAATGAATGAATTAGGTAATATAACCATGCATAGATAAGTTACGTCAACTAGTTTGATATTTCTAACATGGATGTCATGGTATATTGCTATATATCAATATTGATTTGTAATTATAAATTATTTAATTAATTTAAAAATATTTTTAATTTATCTAATTCTAATTATAAATGAAAACTATTAATTTATAATTATTAGCAATACAATAAGAATATAATACGTCAAACATAAAGAGTAATTAAAAAAAGGAAATTTAAGTTTAATTAAGCTTAAAAAATTTAAGTTTAATTAAGTTTTAAAAGGGAAAGACTCAAGCAAGTTAGCACTCATATCAATTCCTCTTAATTGTTAAGTTATCTTTTCTTCTTTTCTTTTGAGGCTTGAGGTTAGAGTACATGCCAAGTAATCGAAGAACTTCATTAAAAGGCTTAGAATAGTTGTTTACTAAATGTTATATGTTTTATGATGGTTAAATATAAGAATTATAAAGATGTGATTACATTAATAATATAAACTGAGTTTATAGCTCCTTTTGGGGCTTAATGCTAGAGTACATGCTAAGTAATTGATGAACTTCGTTAAAAGGCTTAGAATAGTTTTTTTTATTTTTAGGCCTATCAAATTTCACTATGATAACTTATTTGTCTTATTTTTTTACTAATAATATAAAGAGAATAGTTGGTACAAGTACGTTGAGTTTAGGCACTTCAAACTTTGAGGATGAGTCATTGTTGTTGTTTTTCTTATTGTCGTTGTTGTTCTTATTATTTTTGACGATGATGATTATTATTATGATGAGTTTATGAGTACATTTTTACTATAGACATATGAGTTGACTCACTGGCTAAGAGACTTAAATCTGTAGATTTTCATAAACATAGAGCCAACGCGTGTATTATGTTAGTCTTTAAATGTTCTAACTTAATGAGAATTTGTAATTGTTACGTTGCATTACATCTATTATAGTACCTGAGATGAATAAAGTTACAGTACTTATTTATTGTATTGTGATGTTTGAAACGTATGTAGGTGGTTATCTTGTTGAATATGTGCATATATGATTCTTTTTTATCTTAAGATATAATTATGATTTCCTTATGGAAGTAGATTAGATTTTTTTCATGATTAATCTTTATGGTTAGTCGCTCTTTATAAAATAGGTCATCATTTAATAATTAATCTTTTTATGAGGTTGATAGTCTTTTTAAAGATCATGATGGGGGTGCAATTGGTTGGGCCAAAGTGCATGAGTCTTGGCTTAGTTGAAGCCCAATTAAGCTTAAGGCAAACAGTCCAAATTTGAGCTCGATCAGGCTTAGGTGATTTAAAGTCTGATCAAGTCCAAACTTAACCTAATTTTTCTTTTTTAAACTTAAAATTTAAAAAATGAAATCGTTTTTTTCAAAAAAAAAATTACTTTAAGCTGAGTTAGGCTGGGCAATTTAAGTCCTAGTCTACCTTACAGTTTGAAAAATTAAAAAAAAATCTAAACTCAACCTCAAGGCCAATCAAAATGAGATGAGTCCGTTGACTTCAAATTGAGCCTAATCGAATTGAATCGGGTCGAGCCAAGCTTAATTGCCAAGCCTAGATCATGAGTCTTGTTTTGGGACCAAGATCTTGATTTAAAACCAAGACTGATGTGATTATGCGTTATGTATGACTTTATGTGTCACGGATACAAGTCACACTGAATAGTAATACTCTTGAGAAGTAAGTTAGTAAATTGTTTACATTGTGATTATGGGAATCGTATATTGATTATAACATATTAACCACTATGGTTTAGTATGGATGGTTTTATTGAATTGAGTTTTTTATACTGAAATATTTTTCAAAAATTGTGTAAATTTATTATTTAACTCATATAAATCATTTTGAAAATGCTTTTAAAGAAATTGTGAATTCTAATTAATTATATTATATTTAATTGGGACAAGTTAGAATTTTTTGGGATAAAATACTGCTAACTATTCTTTTGTTTTAGAATTAGGTCTGTGGGCCTATAAATTTATGATTATGTTTGTGATTCTATTTTGACCTTGGTGCAACTTTTAATCTCCCAACGTCACCTTCTGGATGACAAATGAAAGCCAAAATGATTCCGCCAAATTTCACTGAAGTCAATTAATTCGGTAACCTAGTTTCGACTACACAAGTGTTTTTACAGTTTTTGCGTTGTTTTTTTCACTCTTCTCACAAGGACATAAACATGACAGAATCTTCCTACGCTTTCTTCACCATCAAAGTAGAAGGTTGTCAACTTTGGTCTCTGTTTTTCAAGCCAACAGAGCATATGAAGTGTTAGCCATCGGACCGCATTCAATCTCATCTAGGCAAGTATTTGATGCAACTACTATTGAAATCCCTTTTGAAAGAGGTAATCCACCATGCAATTACATTTCGTGTATAACGGTCTTGTTATTACATTTTCGTGTGCAATGTATTTGCCAGGAAATTTGTTATGACTCCAGGAAATTAAATGACAAAGAACATTTCATGAAACTCATTCCGTATTTTTAGGCAGTATAATCTTTGTTCAAGTAATACAAAGTTATCACCCTTACAGCCATAACATTTCCAAATTGCAATGAACGGGACGGGAAAATCTTAAGTAGTCCCATCTGCTTATTCACTTTTTGCATCATATTCAACTTTGAGGTTGGAAAGATTTAAGCATACTGTCTGCCATGACCATAAAACCTCTACAAGCATAGTTACCTTGCCACAGGCTTCGATGCTTTACCATTAAAATTTCCTGATCTGCCCATCATAATCAGCGAATTGCTCCAATAATGTTGGTAACGAACAACAAACGGTAGGGGCCAACCTGCAGTTTGCCACCACTAAGAAACCGCCACAATGATAATCAGTCAGCTGCATTTTAATTTTCAGGCAGAACTAGAGCATCCTAATTTGCAAGCTAACCCAATGTAGCTTCCATATTTCTAAATTCTACAATAGATGCTTACACCGCTTGCCTGCTCGGTTTTACATAATTGCCAAATGATACAATTACATATTTCCCTAGTTGAAGGCATAATCCAACTGCCACCAACATAAAAATGTCCTAGGACTCTTGAATCCTGCAGGACCTTACCAATTATCCATAGTGACTGCACATTAGACATTATGAATTACAGTAGACTGATTCATCTTCCTCAGGATTTGAAGCCAAGTTTCAAAATGAGGGTATTTGTGAGGGAAAGTGACATCTTCAAAAACCTCAAGCCAAAACAGGTTTCTACTTTAAAGGTGGTCCTCTAAATTATCTTCGCCGCCTCACCGGTGATTTGGATCTAGACCTCCTTCCCCTGTGCAAATTGGCATTAGTCAGCAACTCAAACACCATCACAGGTTAAAATCTCATTGGCCTTTCACCTGTGTAGCATATGATCTCTATGTCTTAAACATTAAGACAATCTTAATCTTATAGACAGCAGGGAAACATACCTCGAGGGCTCAAGAGAAGAATAGGGAGAATGCCTGCGCTGAGAATGCTTGCTATGAGGTGACCGCAAAACTTGTCTAGAAATGAACACCCATCATACTTGATTTGTGAGTTTAACTTACACAATTCAATAGAGAAATGCTTAGCCTTAGTCTAGACTCAAATTTGATGAGAATTGCTCTGTCAGCAAAAGCTTATCTGCTATCAAAGACATAACAAGAGATGTACATAGCAGACCCCAAGTTTTATGACTAAAAGGAGAGTATGTATACAGCCTTGATAAGTGGAGCTGATCCTTAAACATGACTTCTTTAGTCTTGCTAATGTGATGTTAATCTTCATTAATCAGAATTTTATCTACATGAGTTCACCTCAACTGAGTTAGAAGTCTAATAGTCCACAAAGCAGGGTAAAAATGTAAAAGCTGGGCCAAGATGATGGGTCACCCAAAAACATGGGAGTTTGAACATCATAGTTGTAAACATCTTGCTCATATTAGCTCTTCAAGAATTGTAGAACCATATAAACCAAAAAAGAGGCAGACAAATCTTCATGTAATATATTGTTCTTTAAATGGTTAAAGAATTTTCGGAGAGATGAAATGAAACACAGACACAATAAAACTCTTCAGCTGGAAAAGATAAGGAAAAAGAGGTGTGTAATCTAGATGCTGCAACTTATAACCTGGTCAAGATACCTCTTGGCCGTCATCTCTGTCCAACATTACCATCGCAATGATTTAAACTTTAAACTATGGATTTCAACTTCCAAATCCTAAGTTCAAGCCTTAGGAAAATTGGGATGAAAATTCATGAAAATGAGAGAGTTCTAGCCCACTAATCATGTAAATTGGCCCCATAAAAGGACAAGGAAATGAAACAACATTTGAAAAATGGTGAGAATTAATTAGTCAATTAAACATGAACAAACAAACAACCACCGCCAAACAGGCAAATAAAAAGCATTCATATCCCTCTTTGAAATACCTACTGAAAATCTGTCTAAAAGCTGAAAGACGAACTCAAATGACCATATTTGTATCACATTGGTTTTCCACAGATGGCAACTAAAAAATGAACTTCTTAGTAAGGTGAATTCTCAAATCACCATCATTAGATACACTGATTTTATATTTATTAAAGCATATGGATGACTTGGGTTTGGCAGGTAATTCAAGCACACTAGTAAAATTTCAGGACATTAATCTGCTAGGAACTAAAGATTGCAAAAGAAGAAAAGCAATGTCACAAAATGCAAAGACTTGTATACCTTCTCCTAGACCTAACAGGAGATGGCGATGACTCCCGCCTCCTTAAATATGTTTTCCTGCAGAATAGTCACGAAATATGAGTAGCCAAGCATATACCACAACAAGAATCAGGAAATGACAAAATCTAAAGGGTGAACCTCTTAGAATCATCTGATGATCCATCATTTGACCCATTATCCTTACTGTTTCCACCCCTACTGTCAACCGATGAGGAGCGTTGTCTTTTATGTCTGCTCAAGTCACTTGTACTTTTTTGCCTTGCCCTGTCTTCCCCCTTATCCTTTGCTCGTTCTCTGTTTCCACTGGTATCTACCTTTGAACTAGTTCTCTGAAATTTCTCTTTCTTATCCTCTTTGAAATCCAGATGGGAGGATCTTTTCCTTGAGTCAGATTGTTTAGCTTTTTCCCCATTTTTATCGGCTTGCTCTTTTCTATGCCTTGAACCATTACGGTCATCTGCCTTTTCCCTTCTAAGATGTTTTTCATCTAGCCTCTTATGACAATCATCGCCCCTTTCATCTACCCTGTTCCTGTGTTCTGCATCCTTTAAAGAGGCTTTTGCAGAATGACTCCTATTTTCAAGTTGAATATTTTGGTCCGTTTTCATATTCGAATCCCGGATGAGAGAAACATCTACTTTTGACTTTTTCGCAACGACATTGTCTCCATGCTGTTCAGATCTCATTAGGACATTTCCCTCAAAAGTAGCTTTTGATTCAACCTTATTAATGTCGTCAAGTGTTTTGCCACCATCAAGGTCATTATCAGCACCAGTGGCTCCAGAGAAACCCTTGGCAGAATATGCACATTCAGTTATCTCACTGACATTAGAATTCACCTCTTTCTTTGATTCAATCAAATTAGTTTGGCTCAGATCAGTATCAGAAGTTTTTTGCCCCCTGCTATTACTTCCAAGTTCAAGTTCTGAACTTCCATGTGCATCATACATATGTTTTGGCATGCTTGACTGCTCAACCGTATCATTTTTCCTAGAGTTTATGATGCCAGAACTCTGGATTTCATCATCATCATCTTCATCAGAGGCATAATTAACAAGACCCAACACATTTCCAGGGGCGCTAGAACTGGATTTCTCACTGACGTCTCCAGTCTCGGACTCCTTTTCTTTAATTGGAATTAATATCTTTGCAGAAGCCTTGGAAGAAGGCACTGCCCGGGGAGGTGTTGGTGCCTTATGATTTGAAGACAATTCCACTGCAAAACCAGAAACAGTTGTTACTATGTCAAAATCATACAAGTGAAAAAATGGAGTTACAACTGCAGAGTTGGATCAAATATGGACAGCAGAAAGAAAGACTAAGGAAAGACTTAAGTCATTACTTTCAGGTGGCAGATTATCTTCATTGAGGACTTTCGTCGCAATTTCATCAAACAATTCCTCCGTAACCTAATCAGAAACATTGAAGTCAGAAAAACTATCTTGAAAAATTATCAAAAGCAATTAGGAGTCACGTGATTTTCAAGAGCTGTGACCTTTAAAAGAACTTCAGTTAAAACACGTTTTATTTCCTGGTTGATGGCTGCAGTTCTAGCCACTTCAGCATCATCCTGTTAATGGCCAAGACAGAAAGATAAGAAAACAGTCCATCAGTCAATTCTCAAGGCCATAGAGAAAGCATTAACAAAAAATGTTAAGAAGGAATTGTTATTCACTGGGGGAAAGTATGCCAGGTAAAAAATATAAGCAAGTTTAGAAGTGCACAGTTCAGAATTCAATAGAACCTCATCATCATCCTCTTCTTCAGTTGACTTAGAAGAATCAATGCTTTTGCTATCTGCATGATCAACCTTCTCAATAGATTTATCAATCACTTCTTCATCAACTGATTGTGTTTGCTCTTTAGGATGCTCCAGAGAAGTCCTTGTAATGACAGATGCATTCTTAATTATTTCTTCCTTAAGCCAATTAGGAACAGACGCCTGGACAATAGACAGTCAATTACTCAACATTACTTGTTTTAATTCATTAGAAACACAATAATATACTACCCACCTTCTTAGGGCGTTCAGACATGCTGGAAGTCCCAAAAGCATCAATAGGGAAGGCTGAGGGGAGAAGTGTAGCTTCTGCACCCATTCCATAAGGTGCACCAGCAGTTGGAATTGTTGGCTGAAAACTAGATCCAGGAAAGCTTCCAAATGGTGGCGCAGGTGGTCCAGCAGAGTGTATGGCCATTGACGGATCATGCTGAAATACAAAATAAAATTAGGCTTTTGGTCCAAAGCCGTTTAAAATAAGCAGAAAAATCAGAAAAACCAAACAATACCTGAGTCCCTGATGGAAGACCTGGAGGAATAGAAGCATAAAGTGCACCTGTCGGAACAACTGGAGTCCAGGAATTGATGGCAGGTACTGATGCAACAGGACTAATGCTCTTTATAGTTCCTGCTGAATCATAATTCGCAGCATAAGTGAATTACATCATAAGTCATTATCACAGATAAAACTAAGTCCAACATATAAAATGTTGATAATTTAAGGTCAGCCAGGAAATCAGCTCCCTGGCTGCTGTATGCAAAGTTCTGTTTGGTGAAATTGATCTACCAGTAGCAGGCAGTGAAGAGTGAACAGGATAATGCCCTTCTAGAACCGAGGAAATAGGCAACGGTGATGAATTATACATCCGCTCGTTATGATCTGCAGTCTCTTCATTACCTGCCATTTAGAAAATGGACCAAACTGAATACTTTATGATATATAAACCTTTTAAGAACTTGGATCCGGTTATCATGTGCATAATTTGAGTGCAGACAATGGTAACTAATGGTGCATTTGTTCTATGATCGCAGTAGATTTCATATATTAATTAAGTCAGCGACAACTTGAACGATGGAAAGAAAATGCTGACTGAGACAGCTTGCAAATGATGTATATACCACCGAGGTCTGTGACTGAATACCTCATATATTCAACACAAATGGTAGATCTAGAAGGCCTCATGATGGTTATTTCTAAAATAGAACTAAAGAATACTAAAAAGAATATGTCTTGTTCCAAATCAACAGTTCTTCAATACAATCTTCACATGCAATTACACTATACTAAATGAATTATTACCTGTAACAGAAGAATAACTAGAAGGTACCTCCTGCTGATGAACAGATGGACTTGTAGTAGGAGCGGCAGCTGAAATTCCACCTCCAATGTTGTAAGCTAGATGCCCATCAGAAACATAAGCTGATTGTCCGGAGTTGAAAGATGCAGTCTCCTGTGCATAAACTAGTGGTGGCGGTTGTGCTGCTGCTGTAACTGGAAACTGTTGATAGCCAGATGCATTAAATTGCTGTTGCTGAAAGTCATGATAATGAGGCTCCAACGGTTGAGAATACTGATCTTGATACTGCACATTTTGATCCTCCATAGAACCTTTTTTCGAAGCTGCCCATGCTCTTGCCCGAGCAGCCCAATCTTCCACATTGTTATTGGCTGATAATATTATAACACCCGTTGCCATTATTAAACGGAGAGAGATAGATCTGCTCTCTCAATAAAAATAAGATAAAAAAGATGCATTCAAAATTTTTCAATGCAACTTAATGATTAATGCCAATATAAAAGCCTATGCTAAGTCTTCTAACTTCAGCTACCTTTATTGACAGTATAATTCCCAAACTTAATGGTAAGAAGAAAAAGCTTACACATTAAGTTGATAATAACTTGTAAAAAAAGTTTGAAGAAACTAAAACAAAAAGTTAAGCAAATGAAGTAACCAGAGTAATCCCAGGATTGTTGCTGGCCCCAACTTGGATTCCCCCATTCCTACAATTAATTGAAGATACATGTCAGCAATTAGCAAATCCAATCAAAGACAAAAAGGAAGACATCATCGAAATTAAAGGACTGAAATTTTGTAGTAAAGTTAACAGAGTATACTCGAGACCCTAAATTTAAATCCCATATATAATAGAAACACCAAAACATCGATTTACCTGACTGGCCGGAGGGTAAGGAGGAGGATGGACGTGCGAGAGAGGCGGAGGCGGAGGTGGAGGCTGAGGATGAGGAGGAGCGAACTGATGGTTTTGAGGAGGGTAAGAATGAGGCTGCGGCAGCGGAGGAAAACCGGAGGGATGAGGAAGAGCGAGGTGGTCGGAATGAGAAGGAGGAGGTGGAGGCGGGGGCGTCCAATGTTGCGGCGGAGTTGGAGACGGAGGAGGGTGGTAGTGGAATTGGTTGGAGTACCGAGGAGCTTGAGGAGGAGGAGGAGGAGGAGGAAGAGGGGGTCTTTGGTGGTGGTAGTGGAGGGGATCCGCCGCTGGTTGCGGCAGCGGAGGGGGCGGTAGTTGCGGTGGTCGCATGTACCTGCTCGGATGGTGTTGTTGTTGGTACGCGTCCATTTTGTTGCTTGCAGTGATTTTAGGTTTTGTGGGTTTTTTGATACTTCGTTGTTTGCTTTGGCGTGTTTTATTATGTTACTCAAAAGAAGAACAAATTTGGTACAGAATATCATTTATATTTCTGGAACATTTAATTAATGATTTTATTTTAACTCGGAGAATTGATTTTGACAATATGTAGGATTTCATTTCATCTTCTTCGATTTTGATTATGATTTCACAAATTCACTTTTAAAAAAGGAGATTAATGAATTATGAGCCAGTATTGTTGGTGGACTGATCTTGCTTCGATCATAATTTCACTAATCAATTTATTCCCAAATTTATTAGACCGTAAAAATTCCTTAATTATATTAAAATCTTTTTCAAAATTACTAACACCTAATTGTAGGTTATTAAAATCTCTTTTTAATTAAAACATTAAAGTTGCATTAATCGATATATAAATTTCACTATTAAGTTTAACTTTAATCTGAAAGATTTTTATGGACCTATGTTTAAATTTATATGAAACTCCTTTTAATTATGTTAAATCTATTTATACAAGGGATTTTCTCAATCTCAATTATATGTCATCACATGTGAAATTATATACCAATAATATTAATTTAAGAAAAATTATGAACACATAATTGAGTCTCAATTGAAATCAAAAAATAAATTAAATTAAGGCTTATCTAGTCCAGATATCCAAAGGCATTTAGGTCATCATAATATAGAAAAAAACATCACAACTAAAAGGAAAACTCAAAATCCAAAAAAACATGACTGAAATCCTTAAATTCCCCAAAAACTTAGCTCTAGAGTGATAAAACTCTACTCCAAAGGAGTTTCTTTGGTTGCTTCTCCTTCTTCCTTTCATTCTAGGGTTCCTCTCTTAGTAGCTCAATCTTATCTTTCTAAATTTGAAACTCAGATAGAACAAAATACACAGGCATGTTGATGACCACATTCTTCAAATTAATACGGAATACTATTCGAAGCTAACACGTGCATAGATGCGGATGTGTACCATCAATATAACATTCTCACAAGTCAACAAGAGGCGGGTTGCAAATTAACGCGGCCATTTTTTATATGAAATATTCAACACACTCCTATTTACATTATCCTATACTCTATAATTCAATCAAAAAGCTTCAAATTACTCTAAACTTGTCTAAAATTTGTTCATTTTTTCTCTAAGTGAGTGAATTAAACTTAAAAATAAAATAAAAACAACTTAAAAATACGTGGAAAAATAAGCAAAACACATTAAATGCGAGACTAAAATATGACTAAATCATTGCTTATCAATTATAGAGTTAACAATTAGGATCAAAGTACCTCCCTTGAGCTTGTCCTTACTCTTTACATTTGTTTAACAGCAAGCCATAAGATAAATGATGTCTTTGGAAGTTAGCACTTGGACCAAAGTAATTAAAACCAGTTAGCCTTCTGATTGTAATTTTTAATCACTTCTAAAAGATTTATTTATGAAACTTCTTAATTTATGGCTAACCATATATTTTAAGTCAAGCGAATTAGGATTTAGGTTATAGTTAAGGAAGTTTTCTCTAATAATGGAGAATCCTCTTATACAACAATTCCACTGTTAACCTTAAATCATCTCTTTCACTTTAGCTCCGTTAGGTAGTATATGTCTTGCTGAAATCAATTATGGTCTATTGTATAATGCTTCCAAATCATTTCAGTTGTTATACCATAATCATGTATTATGTCCATTGTCAATTAGACACTCAATGTCTTGACTAATAAAGTCTCTCATCTTTAACATTTGATTAAGTGTCTCAAAGTTATTATTTCTTGTTTTTATATTCCAAATTTTTTTATCTAGATAGTGAGAATGCATCTATTTAAATCAGATGGATTATTTATCAGTGAACAACCTCTGCATTCTTTTGATAATGAACACCTTATTAATGTCCTTGATAAGCACATTCTTAAAACCACCTTCCTCTTTTATGTAACATAGATTATTCCATTTAACTTTGGATGTTATTGATATATTCACATCTCTTTATAAGAGAAAATTTTTGGTAATTTTCTCGATGGAGTTAATTATATTCTTTGGGAGGATTAAATGAAAGATCCAATAGGTGTATAAGTTGTTTAGGACTAAAAAGATGAGTTAGAGCCTAATAGCATATGAAAGAGATATGTTTTACCAACTACTTATCCCCTTATAAATTGTCTCAAATAAAGGTAAATAATCCTAGTAAGTTAGTATCTTTAGTAGTGATGGAGACTCCAAGGTACTTGAATAATGCTTGTAGCAATTGAAGACTAGAGGTTCTTATGAGATGATCAACTAAATTATGAGATCATGCAGAGACATATAACTTGCTTTTGATAATGCCAATGGATAGACTTGAGGACTTTGAGAACAATTATCGTGCGTTGAAAATATTTATATTTAATAGGAGTCTGCAACAGTCAGCAAGAGTCAATTGTCTACAAATGCTAAGTTAAAAAGCCTGAGCTCTTTGCAATTTCAATGATACCTGAAATTTTCACTAATTTCAATATTGTGGGAGATAAGATTAATGAATACCTTATTATGATGAATAAATAGATGAGGGGATAGGGAATCCTCTTGCCTTAGGCCTTTAGCTTATTAAATATTCTTTTTAGTTCTCCATTCACAAGAGGACAATATGAAGTTGAAGAGATGTAATTATGGATCCATTCAATGAAAATACTAGGAAAAACCATAGACTTTACGACAATTGATTAGGAAGTTCCAATCATTTGAATCAAAAGCCTTATGGAAGATAATTTTTAATGATCAAGTCCTAATAATGGCTTATTATGATAATACTTGAAAAGTTCTTAAAGTAGGAGAATGTTATTAATGAAGGAACAATGACAATGGCCAATGAGATTCTTTAAAGTCTCTTTCCATCTTAAACTAAGAATTTTTTATATATTGTGTTGCAACATGATATAAATCTTAATAGGCTGTTTGAAAACCTTCAAATTGAATTCATTAACGAATAGGATTTAATTACATTAATGAGATTGAATTGAATTCAATTTATACTATTTGGAACAAATCCAGTAATATTAGAATTGAATTCAATTATACTGTTTGGAACAAAATCAGAATGAATTCAATTATTTTGTATTACATTTTTACCCTTGACTAAAAAGTAATCTTATTAAATAATAAACATTCACACTTACATAAAGCAAGTTATAAACAATAATGTCATTATAAGTTATATCATTAAAAAAGTTCATTATTAAAATGAAAAGAAAAGTTTGATTGCAAATGACATTAGGCTAGACCGAGCTATGGAGGCAATATCAATTTTTGAAATTTCACTTTGAATTAAATAATATCATAACAAGCTTAACATGTTTTCCTGTGATAAGGAGACATAACATCATTACATCAGAAAATTAAATAAAAAAACGTTCATACTTGCATAAAGCAAGTTATACCATCTGTCACAAAGGTCTACTTTGGACCCGAACTTTTACCACAAGTCGCGCCCACCTTCGTGCGGCAATCTCGCTTCGGTCCGCTTAAGCAAGATTCAACCTTCTCACGTGAATATCGCCGAACAATTCCGTTAGCCCTCGAATACCTCACGCGCACACAAGTGTTTAAGTGTTTC
>JANZXR010000003.1:9019172-9059228 GCA_027575705.1 Erythroxylum echinodendron
AGTACAAGTCACAAACCGAGTTAATATAAAACCTCGCACGTTTTACATACCTCCGACCTGCCTCGCCGAAGTCAAGTGCCTTCATGCACTCTCGGATCTCGTATGACTTCGCCTTGTTTCCTCGTCAACACGTCTTCCTCGTGTCGACCTGCGTGCCAAGCATTGGCCAAGGCTCGCCAACACTCGCACAAACCCACATTCTCGACTTAGGGGTCTAACACCATCCATAAAGTTCCACACTTAAATAGAGCAAGCTATAAAAACCTAACACCAACCCAGCTTCCTAGACAATTAATCTAAACGTAGTTCAACTAGACATGCAAAAAACACACCAATAAAGTTAGGATGCTCTACAAGCCAATCAACTGTATCCAAGAGAACACATCCTTCCAATCCTAATTCTTTCATTGCTTCAAATATTTCCTACTCTTTTCTAACATGAGGGTTTGTAGCTACAATAGCTTGTGCAATTTCTTTCATTGCATTGGACATAATTTGTAATTCTGAAGAAATTTTATCTTCCAATCGTGCTTTTCTTTTCTTACCCGTGTGGGATGGCTTCGACACTAAAGGAGTTGATGATGAGAGAGCTTGAGTTATTGGTGTTGTTGGAGTACTCTCGCTCTCAAATGGATAAAATCTCTCTAAATGAATCTCATTATTTGCTTGCATATTATCAATGTCTTCAATATTCATATCCCTACTTTCTTTTTCCCATCTTTGAACCTTCTCCTTTGCACTTTTAGCTTCAGATCCGGTAGCTCTATCTTTCTAATAGATCTCGCAAACAAGGTCTAAATTAGGTAAAGGCTTCCCTTGAATATGTTTCACCTTTTCGTTAACCTATCAATCAAAATACAAGAAACTATGTCAACAAACTTCATGCATAAAAAATAATACAAATATAAAAATTTAACTAGGTAAGTATTAAATAAAATACCTATATCAAACTTTGCCATACCTCTGGAACAATGAGCTTATCTTCTCTAGCTAATGCATTATCTAAAATTCTTGAATCTGAGGCTGAACCTTCCCATCCAGATAGGACATATGTAAATTTCAAGTCAAAAGTGTATGCAACCAAGACATTCATTGTAAGATAACTCTTCCTTCCTCTGTACTTTGATATATTTTCCTTTGAAACTTTTACTTTGATATTTTTTCCATCAACAGTACCAATACAATTATAAAAAGTCCATAGAATGTATTAGAATTTTTTTTATTAATATAAAAAAGTATGATTTGTATATAAATTGTTTTTAAAAAATACTTGAAAATATGGACAAAATCTTCCTCAGCTATTGATTATTTCGGAAGGGACAACCAAACCATTTTGTTGAACCAAAAATTGATCCTCGAGGGTAATTATTGCTCTGAGTACTTGGTGAAAGTGACGACTAATTGTTTCCAGTAGATCATCGAAAAAAGAAACTTTGTGAACGAGTGCTAACTCTACCACTTAAAATATATAAAAATGTTCCAACTTGTTCCTCAACCAAACTATATTGGTTATCTCTTAACTGTCTCCTCCCACGAAAAATTGAACATAAGCGAATAAGTGCATCATAACTCATGCGTAAAATGCTATGTGCATTATAATGTGTCTCTACTATGGTTAATAATTCTTGATGTACAATTTCTCTATGACCTCTTCTTTGATGCACTAGTTATCTATTAGCCCGAGACATATATTGATGTATATAACTCAAGCAAACCAAATAACCCGCATAAGCTATTATAGCAAGTAGAGCATTTCTTTCAAATCCTCTCATATTACCTACATTTAAATTTTATTTATTGCCACAAAACAAGTAGAAAAAAATCTTAACATTAGTTAAAAATTGAAAGCTGAATTAAAAAAAACAATAGAGAGGAAAATGACATCCAAGATAAAGCAACTAACATGCATATAGTGAATACCCAAAAAACTAAAAACTTGGAAGTAAACGACTTTGAGATTCACTGCCTTCTATCTTATATTAGCATTGGATTTAAGCTTGTGAAACTATCCATTAAAAAAAAAAGCTTCTGAAACTGAACTAAAAACATTGCTCTCATCTATATAAATGATATTCTATTTTTAACAAAAAAAATGAAGAGTGGTTCTCCTTAAATTTACTCAGTTGACTAATCCAAAAACAATTTTAACTATATATAATACTTGCAAATTATTTATATTTGGTCAAAGTCCTAATTACGGAGCATCATCTGCTCTTGTTTCATGCCATAAAAAAAAAAGAGTATGGCTACAAAGCAGAAGATTTGAAAGAGTTGCTAGAGTTTTCACGTTTATATATCTATCCACAAGCAAAAGCAAACAACCAGATGAGCAAGAAAAAAGGTCATAAAAATTAGGACAAACAACATCTAATAGCAAATAACCATCAATGAAGAGGATCTATAGGCACGCATAAAATATCATATAATCATACACAGCAAAACGAAAAAAAAGACACCCATGAATAAGGAAAAGGGAAACCTGGATACAAAGCTTGCAAAGTGTTGATTTACTACTGTTTTCTTTGATGGGAGGTGTTGATTCAAAGTGGAGAAGGTGTTATTGTTCCGCTGTTTTTCTTGGTGGGAGGCGCTACTTGAGGTGAAGAGATATAGTAGGGTTCTTGCTTTTAGATGGGTATTATTGGAACGTTATTTTCAACGTTCAAAAAAAAAATTGAAGCCACAATTCATCCGTCAATTCCGATGCTTAGAAGAGTGAATTCAATTTGTAAAGAGAATGAGTTTCAATTACATGCATGAATTGAACTCATCCCTTTTTTATATTTCCAAACACCATAATTGAATTCAATACTAAATTCAATTAAGACCATTCCAAACAGCCTGTAAGTCTTGTATGGATTAAGGCTAGCCATCTTGGGAACCAAGTAGGTTTTATTCAACCCCTTAGCATTTTTCTTATTTATAAAGAATTTCATAACAATTTTAGAGACTAAGTAACCAATGATACTCCCTTTTTTTTTTTTGAGATGTAAGGCGTTAAATCCATTAGGACCTGAGACTTTATTAGAACCGAGGCTCATTGAGCTACTTCTATATCAGACATTGTGAAAGGTCTAATAAGGAAGTTTGCTTGCATTAGATCCAATTGAAGAGAGATAAATCCAACAACCTCATGCACAAATGAAAAAAAAAAGTTAATTTCCCTGTTAAAAATTTTCTTCAAGTAGCTATAAGTTAAAGCCTTGAGATCCTCCTGATTGTTGATTTAGTTCCTAAAGGAATATGATAAGATACTAATTCTATTTTGGTTTCTGAATTGTGAAAAAAAAAAATTGTTCCTTTCACTCTCATTGAGCTAAAGGATAAGCTTGAATGTAACTTTCCTGATCTTGTTGTTCTTGTAGCTTAAGCTAAATATTTGTGGGTTTGTGTAACATTCATTCTAGACTTCATTAAGAATATCCCTTGCAACTTTGGAAAAGACTCTTATCGAGGGTCTTCAACTCCTCTTTTATAGCTTTTAGCTTTATCATAAGTTGGTAAGCCTTGCATCCTTCAACATGCGTTTGCATACCTTTCCTAACAATAATTATTAAACCTATATGGAGCTTTAATTGGCCTGCTTCTTGTCATATCGAGACTTTTACGAAGGAATGACCTGAACGTATAGAGCTGGTAAAGTGTGCTCAACTAAAGGGCTAAATTCATCATTATTGTGTTTAACGTCTTTGTAAGCCAATCTCCAGATTGTATGTTGTTCCAAGTAAAGAAATGTCTTCCAAAAAGTAAATCAGCTACGCCCATTTGGTGAGCACATATTCTTGAATCATCATTCAATTGCATGAGATTCAATCTCTTGCCTTCAGCCTCCTTAATATACATTGTGCAATTGAAATCTCTAAGGAAAATCTAGAGATTTTGATAACTAACTTGAATTTTCTTCAAAGTCATTGTAATTACATTCTTTTAGAAAATAAAATTAGTTATATAAATGATTGAAATATTGATAGTAAGAGAAGAAGAAAAGAGATAATGATTTGGACATTATTTATATTACAAACAGCAATTATCCTACCATTGTAATATTGTTTATAATTGGAGATAGGGCTCCACTTCTTTTTTAGAAGCCACAAATTATCCTTGTAAAAGTTGCCTTTTGTTTTTATTTACAGAAGACTTAAAAACGATAGGGCTACATTGATGTCTAGTAGCAAATATTTGACGATGATGCTTATTTGGGACTAATGAGTCCTCCAATATTCTATATGAAAAAACACATCAATATTTACCCCTACATTAAACTTCTTACGTTTTCGGGTAAAATTTTCTTCCTTATGCCTTTTCCCTTGATCTGTCATAAAACAACCATAAATCAAAAGAAGGGTTACATATAGAAGATTGTGCAGACGACAACCATGACTCAAATCTCGAGTCAAAGAATTTCTTCAGCACATTAAGTTAACTAATTTAAAGCAATTCATTAAATAAAGAAGGCCTAACATGCCAGTAAGAATGATGAACATAAAAATAGTGACAAAAATAACCAACAACATTTAACCGTATCAGTAGCTTCTTTGTGCAATTCGCACCACTTGAAGAAGATCATATATGCTGTATAAAATTACAATTGGCCTGGGGGCATCAATATGTCCAAAGAAGAAGAGTTGATAAGTGTCCTGGTCATAAATTAGTCTGTGTGTGTGGTGCTGCCTGGAATACTTCACATAGGTTCTGATTGTATGGTTGAACTGCTTCAGCAATTACTTCTCCATTTCACATTCCAAATCATTTCAAGTTCCAAGGCAAACAGCTCAGGCTTCTTGTATACAGTATCTTGAGAATCCAAATCTCTCTATTTAAAAGCTATTCCATCCTGACGCATGACAAGTAGTGAGATATGAAAGAAAGAATTGCCAGTATGCAATATGATCATGCTACAGCATCGGCCTGCCTTCTGGTCAATCGTGCATACAAGCCGTCCTGATGGAGTAGCTCCCTGTGACCACCCATCTATGTCAACAAAAAAGAAAATAGGAATGCAGCTTAGTTCTGAAATTACATAAAGAGCTTGCAAAACGTACCATATTAGCTTCAGGATATGTACATTGGCTAAATATCTAATCCTTGATAATTTAAGGAAACTTGGCAATTCCGAAGTTAGATTTGCTTTAGCAAAATTGTTTGTTTGCATGGTAAATGCAGTATATGGGTAAAGCAAGAAAATAGTACCATATGATCTTTGCACCCCGATATGTTACAAAGAACCTATATATAACAGTTGACCTTCCTAAAATAAAACAATATGATCTTCCCGGAGTACCAACCTCAACTATTTTACCGTCACTCATCACCACTATCCGGTCAGCAGCTTGAATTGTGGAGAGCCTGCAGAAAGTTAATCATCAACATTCCAACCACAATTGTAACACTTGAAGCATAGTGTAGGAGACTACCTGTGTGCAATTACTACCACAGTTCTCCTTGATGTTGTCTCACTTCTTACAGCACGAAGAACACCCTAATTCGATCACAAAAAAACAAGTCAAAACTCTAATCCTCCCCTTCATCGACTTCCTGAATTCAACATCTTCCTTGAGGAGAAAAGGAAAAACCGCAAAGTGATGGCATATGATTGTCGAAAAGTGGTTACCTTAACATTGTGTTCACTTTCTGCATCCAGCGCACTGGTGGCTTCATCAAGGATCAAAATGGCAGGGTCCCTAAGAATAGCTCTAGCAATGGCAATTCGCTGCTTCTGACCTCCACTAAGCAAATCATCATCAACAAGGGTCTTGTAACCATTGGGAAGAGATGTGATGAAGCCATGAGCATAGGCCTGCTTGGCAGCCCACTCAACTTCTTCCTCTGTTGCATCTCGTGGACAACCATATCTGATATTGGAACTAATATCCATGCGGAAAAGTTTTGGTTCCTGTTCAAGAGTTTCCCTATAAGGAGGAAGCCCTCTGGATATACTAAAATCTATATCACTAAAAGTAGATGGGCGACCTGTCCCACATATCCAATTCTTTCTCTGAACCATTTGATGTCCAAATCTTCAAGTGAAAAGCCATCGACTAATATCTGCAATTAATTAAACTTAGATTAAGTAACAAACAACCACAGAATAACAATTACTGAAAGGTAGCAACAACTGGGGAGCTACCCTCTTATCAAACACTGGTTTTCATTCTCCAAGACAAAAGCCATTAATCAACAGTAGAAACTAGGAAATTTTACTGATTCCATCTCAAAATAGATTAGGATTGTCAAAGTCCAAAGAACAACTAAAGGACAGCCTAAATTTACCCGTCCATTTGATGGCTCATAAAGGCGGAGCAGTAGATTGACCAGGGTGCTCTTCCCACTGCCACTAAGACCAACCTAACCAAGATTAATAATAAACAATAAATCATTCAGATTTTGCTGTATAACAAAGATGAATAGGAAGATAGTTCGCTTACAATTGCAACCACTTCCCCAGGATTTACCAAAAGGTTCACATGTTGCAGTACAGGTACCTGCAAATCATATTAAGTCAAGATCGAGATAATTGCAGATTTTGATATGAAAATTTGGCCTATTGAGAACATCAAAAGAAAGAATGAAGTTTCTATCTCGAAATTGGGAAAAACCGTAACATCTCCTACTAGATTTTATTACCTCTATAAAAGTGTTGCACTCTCACGAAGAAATCTGCAAATATTTACTGGCCTGGGGACCAGGAACTAGTATAACAACCACATGCACAAGTGTATAATTCAAACGGATTTCCCATACTTTAGAGCATAAAAGTGAAAGTTAAAAGAAATTGACAGGTATGTGATCAGGATGCAGGTGCTGTATAGTTAATAGTAGAGATGAAAAAGCATACCATTGCTCTTGAAGGATAATAAAAAGACACATCCACAAACTCTATTTTTCCCATCAGCTTTTGTAATTTTAACCCTGAATAGCAGTAAAATCCACCATTACCAAAGATAAGAATCGTCACTAGAAGAAATGTATTATTGCGAAAAAGGACTTGCACCAAAGTGCTTTCCGCGATTCAAATTTGTATTCAATATAATTGACTCTTCCTGGAAAGAATAGCAAAAGTATCTTGATGTGCAGATCACTAGGCAGATTTTATAACAAAGATTCAATTCATAGGTCCATCAAAGTTACCACTTAGAAACCATTAAACCATAACAATACCAATGCGGTTGTCATTTAATATGTATGTGCTTTTGAAATTGTTCTCTACTAAAAGTTCTAAAAGATCAAGCAGTCATTGGTTAACATGATATTGCATGTGCATTTTAAGCTGCAACAACCCCCAATCTCTAAGTACAGAGTGCAGGCACAACCCACCAACATAAAAAGAAATAACTCAAAGGAAAAGGCAACAAATATGTCTGGCGCTCTTTAGTTAACAAGCTTGCCTTTTGATACAAATTGGTCACTTGGCAAGAGATCCATCAATTGGAAGACCTTTTCACTTGCCCCAACAGATTGCATCAAAGATGATAAATTATCTCCTACCCACCATGTAGAGTATATCAGCCATTCACTATACAATATAAATTTCGTAAGTTGCTCAGCTGTGATATGACCAGCCAGAATAGACATTCCTCCTACTACCACAGCAATGACCTTAAAAAAGATGCAAATTCCAAGTAAGTTGAAGTCAATCCAGACCATAAATGTTTTGCAAACAAAAGAAAAAAATCTTAATAGAAAAGTGAATAGTCATCGTAAGAGCCATATAATGTAGTATCCAAATCCAGGAAAGATTACCAGAACAAAGCTCATAATTGGTTCATATTTCATAGTATCAAATGTTGTTAACGGCAAAGAACAAAATTTGCTGACTGTTTCACATTAAATAATGAATGACATTGCCATTACAACCAGATTTTTTGTGAACCCAAGCTCAAATTAATACCTTTCTATAACCCTGACCTATTGCTCTCCGCCTTGTAGAACTCAGTGATTGCATAACCACTTAGTTTCTACCAAAGAATAAAAATGACAAGTTGTTTCTATATTACACCATTTTATAAGTAGATATTTTTGTAAGCCTAGCAATAGCTTTCTAACTCTTGAGTAAGGATCCAGTTTCATACTTGGCTTAAGTCTAGGTCTGCATCACCTTGCCATAATTAATTGATACAACTAATGGCAGTGAGTGAACAACAATTATCCAAAAACAAAATACAGTATGTCAAAGAGCATAGAATTACAGGTTGCTAATGTCCCCTGATTGACTAGCATTTACTTCACAAAAGGTTGTGTTGGTGCCAAACTGGTATAATTTAAAGCTACACCCAGTTAAAATTAAACTTGTGATGAAGACAAAGTCAAGAAGCACCATGTTTATTGAGTCTGACAAATCATAAGAAATATCAATAAAATGTTTAGTTATTCATTTAAAAAATATAGAAAGATTTTGTCGCAAAAAACAGTTCAAGATTCGAAACTCAATAACAGGGGCTCCACCTGAGTGGAATGATAAAGTGTGTTGAAGCTCCAATTCCAGAATCCATATGCAGCACTTTGCCGCAGGCTTATATCAGCTAATTTCTCCAACCACAACTTGTACCTACAAGGCAAAGAGATATACCCATCCTCCTATCAGAACATATATATTACCGCAGATAGGTATTTTGCTGGAATTTGTTTCACTTATATTTCAAAATCTTATTACCAAAATAAGAATACCTGTAGAACTTCATAATACCACAATATTCTAAAGATATTTTTACCTTCCAACTTCTAATTTTTCTGTTCCATATATTCGGACTGTTCTCATCAAAGAGAATGTCTCTTGTGCCACCTGCATTTAGATGAAACAAAATTCAGTCAAAGCGAGAGTCAGATACCTTCATCTTTAACTTCTGTAAAGGCTTCTCATCTTACTTGATTAGCAGAAGCAGTAAACTCTTGTATCAACTTTGCTGCCTTCTTCTGGTACCTAACCAGAAACAGTAGTTGCAGTGGTGATTGGCAGTGTTTGGATACAATTCAAAACAATAGTTGAAGTAACAACCAGCACTGTCTGGATACAGTTCCAGAAAACAAGACTTTATACAAACTTTAAGTTTGTCAACACGCATTTAAAATGTGCATTTTGAATATAATGTCCTTTTAGAATCGTTCCACCTGATGGTTTTCCTCAAAATACAAGCCATGTTGTACTCGAGATGCAATTACTATTCAAACTTCTTCCATTTCTCAGATAGAACTTATGTAAACTATATTAGGCCACCATGGGAACAAATGCCTTGTTGAGTTCATTTCTTGTCTTCTAAAGATAACAACAAAATACTTAATTAACCATCCAAAAACCACATATTAGGTTTATATCCCTAGTTTACGAAAGGGAGATAAATACAGTAAAAGTATTCTCAAAATTTAAAACTCTTACATGCCATAGATCAGCATCACGGCAGCTAAGGCTGAACATATCACCAAAGTACATAGACCAAGTGGCCATGATAAAATGAGCAAGTAAATCAAAGCACCTGTACCCTAAAAAAACCATCAGAGGACAAGATAAATCAGTAGTTATAGAAGAGAAGAAACAGTTACTAGTAACTGGCAGGTCACCAGTAACAACCTGTACAACATTCCGAAGAATCAAATTAAGATCATTCCCGATAACCCGTGACACTTGTTGACAATCTGAACCAAGCCTACTAGTCAAATCACCAACGTTTTCAGTGTCAAAAAATGATATATCCTGCATAAATGTGCCACCACATTAAGTTCAAACAAAAATATTTCTTAAACTTAAAAGCATATGTTACACCGCACTTCATGCAAGTAGCAGCTTAACGATCGGAACATGTTGGACCTGAAAAAGAAGAGTAGAATATAGTGTTTCTCTCATTCGTTTCACCTACACAGTTATCAGAACTCAGTCAGCATAAAGCCATGCTCCGCCAACGAAAGAAGTTAACCATGAGAGAGCCACTCACAAGAATCATGTTAGCGATACCAAAACAGCAACCTCGTAGTCCACTGAAGTTCAGAAAAAACACAGTATAGTGTCAACCGCTCTGTCCCAAGGTTCACAAAAGGCTCAAATTCTAAAGAGTGTAAAAATATTTCATTTTGAAAATCAATACCCAAAAACAAAATAAAGTCAGCAGACCATTATATGAAGTTGCTAGCTTTTTGGCCAGATGACTTGTCAATCAGTAGAAACTGCTAACAATTTTCATCTAGCGGCATCAGAGAATAGAGAATTTGAGAATCTAATTTCGTAGAAAATGGAGTTCTAATTTCTTGCTCTAATGCCCAATCAGAACTACAAAAAGAGCAAAAAGCAGTATGTCTATAGACTTCAGGTTACAGAAAAAAGGGGACTTCCGATCATACAAGACTTTGACCTGCATATTCCCGACGTAACACATAGCAAAACCAATAGACGCACGTTTCGGTGGAACACAGCAATTTCAGAGCTTTTAGCTGAAAAGATTGATGCTGTCAAGTAGTGTGGTATTGATATCTCTGAAAGCTGAGACAATCACACCATAAACCACCAGTTAGTCAATGAAATTATTTCCTATTCAGAAATTGGAAAAAAAAAAAAAAAACCAACATACAGCAGCGAGAATCAGAGCAGAGAATGCAGCGAAAATGACCCAACTATCTTGCGCCACCAACCGCCACATACGGCTGAGCGCGCTCCATATGGTCACCGGTTTGGCCAAGAACTTAACCTCCAAGTCATCAGATAAGCTCCACCAGCTTCCACCAGGCAAAATCGACGGCAGAAATTCAATAAACTTGCGAATCCTCCCATGCAACTCTACATTACCGTCATCTCTCTCTTCTTCGTCGAACTTCTCCACATCTACACCATCCTTCTCCACAGAGTATCCGTTCATATAAGCAGAAGAATTCAACGGGTAGTAGAAACGAGAACGATTAGGTTTCGTAAGAGGATAGAACAGCAGCAGATTATCGGACGGGAAGCGAACGGTTGCCGAGTTCAACTTTTCGGCCAAGGATGGTCGTCGGCGCCGATGCGGCGGAGAGAGAAAGCGAGGTAGCGAGTTGCACAACAGGAGAGCCATGGAAAAGAAGCGAAAGAAGCTTGTCGAAACCACCGTCAAAGGCCTGTCCCGGCGGCGGAGCGAAAATGAGAGGGACTTGAAGGAGAGCGCCACCGCCGTATGAAATTTCTTCACTTTGCTCTCCAAAAATGGCTCAAATTACACTGGGACCCAGAAAGGACTGATGTTCGTTTTGGGAACATCTCTTGACCGTTGCATGCTATTCACAGAGAAGGTAGTGACGTGTTTGACGAAGAGTCATAAAATCGGATCGCCGATACCGTGAGCTGACTCGCAAGCTGACACTGTTTCATGCACGGCTCTAATTCCATGTAGCGCCAGATTCATAATCTTTTTCACGAAATTGCCAACGTCACTTTTTGCCATTTCCCAGTTAACATAGGGACATATCGGTCTTTATGTAGTTAAATATCTAACAACATTATAGATCAAGTGCACCGTCCGCGAAGCAACTAAATCTCTCTTACTTCGTCCACTTCAATTTTGAGTTTGCCATGGCTGTGATGCTAGGGAACTTAGCTCTTTTTTTGGACGGAGCCTCGCCACGAGCCGTCTTGTCGGAGAGGAAGGTTAGGCCGGTGGCGCTGGACTTGGTTTTGAATTTGTCCAAGAGAGAGGCTGGCGCGTATGGATCTTTGGGAGTTAAAGGAATGGAAGGGGACAGTGAAGGGAGGAACCCAAGAACTGTAGCGAGAGGGAAAGCGAATTCGAAAATGAACGGAGTGGATTTTGACAGCGATGAGGAGAACGGGGACGGTGAGGAGGAGGGGGAGGAGGTGGATTGGGAGAAGGAGATGAGGAGGAGGGTGAAGGAGATTGAGGAGATGAGAGAGTTGGAGAGGAAGGCTGAGGAGTTGCAGAATAGAGTGGAGGAAGAGAGTGAAGGTGAGGAGAGGGAAGAGAGTGAAGAAGAGAAGAGAATGAGAGTGAGAAAAGAGCTTGAAAAGGTTTCTTTTTTTATCTCCAAGTTATGAACTTTTGGTGAATTGAACATTTTCTAGGGATTAGATTGTATTCAAGAGTAAATTTTCGGAGCTCATTTGATCAATTCACCATTTCTTTTGTTGGTTTACGTCGGAGCAGGTAGCACAGGAGCAGGCAGAGAGGAGAGCAACCGCTGAATTGATGTTTGAATTGGGACAAAAGGCTTATGGAAAGGGCATGTATGGAAGGGCCATCGAGTTTCTTGAAGGTGCCCTCACCATCATTCCTAGGCTTACATTGTTTGGCGGTGAGGTTGGTGTTTCTGAATTATGAATGAAGATATTGGATCGGTTTGTTATGTGGATCGGACATGTTTTCATTGCCAAGTAACGGAAAAGCTATATATTTTCTTTTTATGGTTTTCTGCTTCAGATTCAAATATGGCTGGCTATGGCGTACGAGGCTAAAAACCGCCATGCAGATTGCATAGCTCTCTACCAGCAGCTGGAAAAGAAGCACCCTAGTGTCAGCATCCGACGGCAAGCTGCTGAGCTTCGCTATATCTTGCAAGCACCTAAACTGAAGATAAGCCAGGAGGAGATGGTTACCATTCCATTGATTGGTTCAAGTTATGACAGGTAAAATTTGGTGATTATACTCCAGAAATCTATGCTTTGTACCTTGATGGGCCTTGATACCTGTTGAGTATTAACTTGTTTGCTCCAGCAAATCCTTTCAAGTTGGAAATACATCCCGTTTATTCCAATTTGCAGCAATTATCATGATTCGATTATTAAATAATGCTGCTGTTGTTGAGAATAATACTGATGTATGATCCAAATGATAGATTTTTATGTTAGCTAGCATAGATAGAACCACGAGCAACATTTACCTAATTTTCTTGTTTCACTGCCGTGATCTGTACTTGTGCAACTCATTATTAAACTCAATCCTGGCAAATGCATGTAGTTACATGATGCTCCTAAGCATGCCTGAACATTTTCTGGAGAAATGGTTATCTGCAAGATAATGAATTCTAAGGGCTTCTTCTGTTGTTTGGTCTCAAATTCTCAATATCAAGTCTTGAATTTATGCATTGGTATATCAGATGTTATCCTGCCCTTTTTTTGAGTTAGTATCTAATCTTGCCTTTTGTAATTAGTTTTTTTCTTTTTGTCATTACGTACTCACCATGACATGGCTTGTTTTTATCGAACATTTTCCATGTTAATTTGGCGATGTTGTGTGATATATAATATCTCCCAAGCTTGTAATTCATACGAGAGAGTTCTAATATGCTAAGCGGACCAAGACTTTTATTGTTAGGTCATTGCGTGTGATGTGTTGTAGAAGTTGCAACCATATCACATTATTGACGTCAGAAAATTGATGATAGGTCTAGAATTGTGTGATTTTGATTTCTGATGTGAGCAGTTTGAATCTTTTTGATAATAATAAGTATGAGTTCTTTTAGATGAAATTCCCAGATCCTTGCATTATGTCTCAGATAGCTACTTGTAGTAGTTATATTCTCTTAAATTTGGTTAGTCTTTGAAGTTGTGTATTTTGATGGTGGCGTTAGATATTTGGACGCTGCAAATATATTGACAACACAGATCATTTTAGGCTTTAGCAAAAACTGGACAAGTGATGACTTTGTGGTTATTTCAGCTATGCAGCATCATGGACTGATAAGTACAAGGACAAGGATCAAATGAAAAGTGGGTCTACAACAAACCAGCTTCCGTCCTCAAGAGACTACTTAGCAGACTTCTTGGTGTGGCGTCCACCAGTTGGATTGGAGAAGAGCCAAACCTTTTGGATAGCTTTGACATTATGGCTCGGTTTGGTTGGTGCAGCTCTCCTTCTACAAAGATGAAATGTCTACAAAGAAGTATAGTCTAATTGGTTGCTACGAGTTCATTTGGCTATTCATACATGTTCATGTGTAACTTTTAGCATTACTGCTCATGTAAATTAGAAAAAATACGTTGATTTTAGTACTAGAGCTCTCCTTCCCGTTCATTTTCTCCTCCGTGCCCTGAAGTTAGTAGCACCAACAAAATTTTCACCCTATTTACATCTGCCATTCGGTTCGCAAATGGTACCAATGGATTTGTGAAACATACGAGCAGCCAAAACTATGCTACTTGCACTTTTAAGTACCCATGTGCCCCCATTCCACAGTTCTATGTGTGAAGGGGACTTGGGAACACTGCTTTCCTTTTTTAGCGTTGAGATCAGGTAATGTAATTGTCCGAATGCAAATAAACAATAAAGTTGGATCTGACTCTAATTCTAAAGCTTTGAAACCAGAAATGCAAGTTCAATTTCCGGGTAACATTTTCTTTTACTTACCAGAAAAATTAAAAATGGGCCCAAAAGATGGATCCATAGGAACCAAGCGCCACTCGAAACCTTACTTCTCACACATCTTCGGGTAGCTAGATTCCGCAACTATCCTTAAAACCTTTATAACAATCCCAAAACCCTAGAGGACAAAACCGTCTAAACTCATTTCTCCCTCTAAATAAAACCCACCAAACCATATTTCCTACCTTAGCCGCCGCTCTCCGGAACCATCAGCTTCTCCTGCCAAAATGACGACCAGATTCAAGAAGAACCGCAAGAAGAGGGGCCATGTGAGCGCGGGCCACGGCCGAATCGGTAAGCACCGGAAGCACCCGGGAGGCCGCGGAAACGCCGGAGGCATGCACCACCACCGAATCCTCTTCGACAAGTACCATCCTGGGTATTTCGGGAAAGTGGGTATGCGATACTTCCACAAGCTTCGCAACAAGTTCTACTGCCCAATCGTCAACATTGATAAGCTATGGTCCATGATTCCTCAAGACGTGAAGGACAAAGCCACCAAGGACAACGTTCCTTTGGTTGACGTGACTCAACTTGGATACTTTAAGGTTCTTGGCAAGGGGGTTTTGCCTCAGAATCAGCCCATTGTTGTGAAAGCTAAGCTTGTGTCTAAGATTGCTGAGAAGAAGATTAAGGAGGCTGGTGGCGCCGTTGTGCTTACTGCCTAGGTTAAAAATAAACAATTTTGTTATGTTTTCTGGATTAGATGTTGGGATGTTTTGATCTGTTTATGACTTACTTTACTCTTCACTGTTATATTGTGAGTTCTAGTTGGAGACTTTGGTTTCAATACTATGCAATGCAGGCTTATGTTTGGATCTGAAATGCTGAATTGATGGGTTATGATGTTTGTTTTGAGTTTTATGTTTGATTTCCTTTTTGCTTTGGGTTTTTATTAACGGTCAGAAAATATGTTATTGTAAGTGTCTTTCTTTTGCATGGAAGTCAGTCTTAAATGGCTGCTCTTGACAAGGAACTCGTGTTCTGGTAGGGGACATGCGATATCTTCTGTATTATCCCAAGTTCTTTGTTTTAAGATGAGTAATAGTTTTCTTAAAGACACCGGTGTCTTGGGTTAAGAGTTACCTGTGCTCTTTTTTGGGGATAGTGTTCTGGTAATGTCTAGTGTCCACCAACTGGCCGGTAAACTGTATGTATATTTTGGAACTTAGTCGGACGTCTTAGACCTAGCGTCGGTCTACTTTTCTCATTGATTTATGTTGTATAATACGTTGTAGCGCTTGCCTTCTTAATCTCTTTATATATTGCTTCGTATTTCTGATTTAAATTCGTTTCTCATGCATTATTTCTATAACATCATTTATCTTCTTACTTAATAGTAGCCAAGCAAATGCGTGGCTTAGCCTGGTGTTGGGAGGAAGTGCTTCCTCTCAATGTGGGTTATTCGCCTGGATATAAAAATTAGTTGGTAATTGAAAATACATATTATGCGACTCACAATATTCAATTGGCTATACAGTCACTTGCAATATTCAATTGGCTTTACAGTCATGATTTAGTTACCAAGTCATTATTCAAACTTCCACACTCTAATGAACTTGCTGTTATGCGTTGTGATGATTTTCTTCATTCCAACAGCCAAGCTCGTGATGGGAGGTCTATACCTTCCATGAATTTTGTCAATGTCCTCATATTTGGACAGCTTTCTGCCACTCACTCTTTCTATCATCACTCTGCCTCTATCATCCACACACGAGGTGTTGTAACCCAAAACATAGCTTGAAAGAACTTCGCCAGTGTTCTGGTCCTGGACACGTAAGATACCATCTAATCCACCAACTAATAATGTAGAAACGTCATGATGAAGATGTTGCATAGCATACACCACGTTTGGACTAACTCGTCTTTCCCATAGTCGTCGCATTGTCCTTCAAGGCAGTAAAGATCAACAATAAATTGCCTTCAAGATGGAAGTTAAATACTTTTGACTCTGACAATTAACTTAGAGAAGAAGAAGGTGACCGTAACAGCAAAATTCATCTCTTAATTAGTTCCTCGTCTATATGCTTATACTTCACGGATTGCAAAGCATCCCGAAAGCAAATGTGTTAGGAGTAGCACGCAAACAGGGGTAATTGCATGTAGAGATCCCAGGCAACCACCGTGTACAAAAGATTAATAAAACAGGGTATCATAGCTTATCACTACGACCTGACTTAGCTAATCAGATTCAAATTTTGATTCATGGTTTATTGCCTGCTAATTAGTTAAGGATAATTAGAAATCAAAATGGAGAGTAGTACTTTAGATACCTAAGGTCCCAACAAGAAGTACATCCAGCAGTTGTCCCCGCAAATACGAGACGAGAAGATGGATTGAAGCACAAAGCCTTTATACCTGTAAAAAGAAGCAACTCCAAATTATACATAATCACTAGCAATGCTTGTTCCCCTGATTATGGCAAGGAGAATATCTAGTGGTCAGTTCTTCATAATTCACAAAGGTGGAAAAGACATTCCCTTTGGTTTCCGTAGATATGTATCTCAAAAAAGGGGTAACCAAACAGTGACAAAAGATGAAATATTGAGCAGCTAGAGATAAGCGGTGCCTAATAATTTACTGAATGAGAAGAAAGGACATTTATGAAGCTCAAACCTAAGAAGTGATAGGTATGCAGCTATAATCAGAAATTATAGGGATGAACCTTTGTAATCAGTGGCTCTTAGTGTGGCTACTCGTTGATCAGACGAAAGACTTGATACTGTTATCCTCCCTAGAGAAGAACCACAAAGAACCAACTGATCCTCGCTTAAACAAATGCGAGTAACTGCCTCAGAATGCATCCTGTAATAGGAAACACAATTATGAATATTCAAATCACCATCCAAGAACATCACACAAATCCAAGAAATCTTTACTGACATATTGACGCCAAAATGTTAACGTGATCTGAGTTTCAGTTTTATGCAAATCAATTTTTCTTAATTTTATTCAACGAATCTTACCTAATGATTCGCGAGCATCTTTTACTGTACATGTCAAATACACGAGCTGTCCCGTCCTCACATCCAACCACAGCATCTGGATCAAAGTAACTTGAGGAGAGAATGAATTAGTTGAAAGAAATAAACAAATGAAAAGACAGTAAAAAAGAAATATAAAGCATTGGAGCACAGAGGGTGAGGTGGATTATTATTGTTATTAGGCAAAACTAAAATTTGATAGAGAGATTTATCAAAAAAAATTTGATAGAGAGAGATTGTAGAGCTGCACCTTAAAGCCTCCAATCTTTTAACATAATTGAAGTTAATGTACAGCGATATTAAAGGACATAATCAAATATAAGCTAATTTACCGCATGCATAGACCCTTGTTGAATGTGCTTTCCCGTTCAGGAAATAGATATCTCCGTCCATTGCGCCTCCAAATACATATCTGAGTGCCAACCAAACCCACGATCTACAAGCAGATATTCAATAAGATAGGAATTATTAAATCCAGTCGATAAAAGCCTAAAGTATATGCCATCTCTCATCATAAAAGATTCTTGTCCAGTTATGTTACCTAACTTGAGAAGTTTAAGAGCATTACAAAGATGATGTACAACAAGTGCATCATAGGATGCAGTAGCAACGAAAGATCTAATTTTTGTAAGCCTATAATAAATAAATGTTAAATGTGTTGTTTGACAGAGGCATTTTTCTTAAGCTATACCCATTAAGGAAACAGTAACATCTTCAATAGATTCACGCACTATAAAATTCGTTGCAATTTTTCACCGATGCATCATAATTAAACACAGCAGATATGCAGATGATAAAGCATACCTTGCTCTCATCAAAATCGAAGTCAAAAAGAGAAGCTCCATTTGGAATAGCATATTCTCCTACGCAATTGTAGCTGTTTAGGGACCAGAGACGCATAACCTGGAATCATTTCATTCAAAATTTAAGTGACCTAGCGAGAAGCAGATAAGATAATACCAACAATTATCAAAACAAAGTAGAGTTATCATTTGGGTATTAACTCAGAGTAGACTGTCTAAAGAACGGATCGTACCTTGTCACCAACTCCACTGAGAATCAACCCCATCTTTGCCCGGCACTGCTCAGCCCTAAGATAAAACCCTACATTATTTCAAATCTTGCTTTAACAAGATATCAAAACAAACAAAGAGAAAAAAGGCTATTTACCTATAGGAATGACCTTGCCACTGGTCCACAAAAACAGGGCCTTTGAGAATAGAAGATCTGTGGTGCTCCATTGCCAGTTCCTCCAAGCACGTGTTCAATGACTCCTCGGACCAATCAATCCTGCTGGTTCTCTTTTGCGAGCAGAGCTCTTGCAGTAACTTTGACCTCAAAATAAACGCATTCCTTCAACACAAGTCATGGATAACCATTAAAGCAAGTAAATTGTTTCTAGAGAAAATAAATTGGCCTTTTTGTGGTTTCATTTGATTGAAGGAAACAGTACCAAGATTTGCAAACGACGGAACAGCGAACGACATCGAAGACTCCGAGATAAGAAAAGATTATGCAAATAATATCGTCATCCAGAGACTGGATGCTCGTCGGAGCTCTCCCCCGGCTCTTCTTTGACGGAGACGGAACAGAAACAGGCCCCATCAGATTGACTGTTTTCCGACTGAAGTGGCGACTAGAGAAGGAATGAGAAACTGATAGAGACGAAGAGAAGTCGAGCGGTCGAAGAACAGAATAACACCAATTGTGAAGTACTTCTTGCTAAACCGACGGCACGTTTGTTTATCCCCAACCCATTCGACCAATGTTACCGGTCCTGTTATGGACCGTGTATCAATTAATACTGGTTATCATTTTCATTTTTAAAATAATTATAATTTTATAAGAAAAATCATAATAATATATATATTAAATAATATATCTTTTTTAATAATATTACTTTTCATATATTTTATAAATAAACAATGACTATAATTAATATAGGAAAAAGATGGTTCAATTATTATAAAGATATAAATCTAAAAATTATATAAATTGCTTAAAATTTTACAATTCATATCATATAATAAAGAATAATTACATCAAAAACATCATAAATTATATAAATATAAATCTAAAAGTAACGTGAAGTACTTCAAATTTTACAATTATATCATATAATAAAGAATAATTACATCAAAAATACCATTTTGACTATGACTCTACCTAATAACAAAACCAAATAAAATAAAAACTTAAAATAAAAACACTTAGATTTAAAAGTTTTATATTTATATTGCATATATAATTTAGCATAAACATCAATTACAGGTGAAATTAAAAGAAAAATAAAAAACTTATAACTTCATTCAATAAAATACTCGCTTAAATCATACCGACTCCAACTTGTATATATAACAAAATCCTTTTTACTGAGAGGAGTCTCATCATTACTATCATTCAAAATCATTGAACTAAATGATATGTCAATCTTTTTTTATTTAAAATTATCTTTCATGTCACTCTTATCTATGTAACTTTGTTCCTTACGAACTTAATCAACTAAAAGATTAATATGATCAAGGCAAATTTGATCTATATAAATATTGTTTTATAAAGGGTCCTAGTAAACAAATGAAATTAAATTAATAAGAAATTATATTCAACTTAATAATGATAATGACATATCTTTTTTGAAGCTTTAAATTGCATCGAATAAAGACCAAATTATTTAACCTTTTGTATTCCAATTCATTTCTTCTCTTATAATAGATGAATTCAAATGTTTCAATTTCTTTCATAATCAGTTGCACTTACACATTGACCTAAATTTTGAATTGCAAACTTTTGTAATTTTGGAATACCACTTTCTAATTTGTCCCACAAAGTAATTGTAAGACAACAAAACAACCTTATAAATAAAAAAAGTTGATGATTAATTTCAAACAAGTAACAAAAGTGAAAAATATATACATGGATTAAGTTTGCCTTTTTTTACAAATTGCAACAGGCATCTTAAAATAATCGTACACATCTTTGTATACCTATGTCCGTGAGTTAAGAAGATCTTGTATCATCGTATGTGTAACAATTGATGTGATCATTAATAGCATTCTCTTATTAACTACAACTTTCTTTGTAAAATTTAGTCTAAAATAAATATTAGGATTTAAAAACGCCCCAGTAGCAAATAACAAAGAGTAGAGTTGCCTTTCTTAGCTTTCATTGATGATTGTAAGATACAAAGAAGGTATATTTTCATATTGGCCTTGATTGCTTCCTTAGTCCTCTTTATGGCATTATAAAAAAACCTATTATTGTCTTCTCATCACTATCGTCTAAACGAAGTACTCTCACTAAAGACTTATAAAATCAAATGACAAATTGACATTGGGACCAAAGTTCATGATATTCAAATATAATTCTAGAAACCTCTATTCCAATATTAGATATGGCATAATGAGATGTAATTGACTTATCATTTGTAAACATTTGTCTTAACTCATTCTTTATAACAGCAAAGCACTGAACAACAATAACAACAACAACACTGAAGTAATAAGAAATTTGTTACAAATCTTGTAATTATAGGATGATACAAATTTTTACTATTGGTAAAACCCTTTCTCATAAAATTTAAAATTCATATATGATTAAAAATGAATAAAAATAAATGTGGTCACTTTTCTTGCTTTTTGCATAGTTTCATTAATGACAGGAAAGTATCTAGGATCTCTTATAATTTCCAACATCAGGTTAATGAA
This sequence comes from Erythroxylum echinodendron, assembly GCA_027575705.1. NCBI lineage: Eukaryota > Viridiplantae > Streptophyta > Magnoliopsida > Malpighiales > Erythroxylaceae > Erythroxylum > Erythroxylum echinodendron. The sequence goes on from JANZXR010000003.1 coordinate 9,040,185, forward strand.
ATATGCGGCATAATGAGGCCAATTAAAAGAATTTTACAAGCTTTGCAACCTCTTGCTGGCTGCTCTATATGTAGAATCACTGTTAATAATGAACTTTACAAAGTTTTCAAGCTCAATTTCATTCATAATTTCATTAAATATTTGAAACATAATATTGACATTTCTATCGAGGTCATATACATCAATAAACTTCAAAATAAACCAAAATCTTGATAATAGGCTCATATCTTCTATTTGTACAATCATCACACATAATTGAACACTTATAAATACCCAAGTCATTCTTCTTTCATCCAAATAACTTTTTATTTTAGAAAGACAAGTGTTTATAAGATTACCTCTATAGTCACCAATTGAAGGTTCTTTTTATACATAAAAGGCTACGTCTACAAATTTTCCAAAAAAAATGCTACCATTATAGTCATCAATTAAAGTATCTTTATATCCTCAATCGTAAAAAGCAATAGTATTCACCATAGGTTGGTAATAATAAGATTGATTAGTATTGAATGATACACCTACATCATACCACCATCTAATCATTACCATGTCTATATTATGAGCTGCTTTTTTAGATTGTAACATATTAAAAATTGAAGGTTGAACTCTAGGAGTTATTCGTGATGCAAAAAAGTTAGATACTTGTTGACTGATTTGTTTTATGCTTATAAAAATTACAAGTTTTAACCACAAGTGCACATTGTAGAGGTAGCTAGCATTAGCAAGTACGGGTCAATCCTGCAACGACTATAAGTACTAGTATTAACTCTTTTTCTATTATCTAAACGACGAATCAGGTTTTGAATTTAATTAAAAGTTAAACTAAAGAAACTAAATTAAGGTTAACACAATAATGAACTAGGATAAAGAAAATACTACGATTAGTCAATATCAAATAAGTAGTACATAGCTGATAAATCCCCCTAAAATATCTTAAACACTAACCAACCCTTTACATGCAATTAAATTGTTGATTATTGAACTGTAAAAATTCATATCTTATGCTAATATCTTTCTCAAGACTATTAACAACTAATCTGTGGTTAATTAATTGAAATCTCTTTCTAGTTAAAAATCATAATATTGCATTATTAAAATCTTGAATTTTATTATTAGGTTTGACCTTAATTCAGAAGATTTATGCCAACATATTTCTAGGTTTGCATGCAACTCCTTTCAACCATAGTAGATCTACTCACACAAAAGGATTTCTCATGCTCAATCATATGAAATCAAACATTGGACTAATATTCCAAATATATCAGTTCAAGAATATAAACACATAATTGAATAATAATAAACCAATCAATAAAATTACATTGAATACAAGATCATATCATATCATCATCCTAACTTTTCATACCTATAAACAATTTAGTTCCTAAACATAGAAAATAAATTCAATATCAAATATTCAAAAGAATAAATAGAAATAGAATAATTCATATTTTATATACCCCTTCTGTCTCTAATGAAATCTTCTTATAAATTGGATTGAAGGTTGCCCTCATTCAGATTTTGTGATGTAATCTTTGTATTTTCCTCGTCCTCTATTCAAAAATGCTTCTTCTCCAGAGTCTAATACGACTCTCAGATGCTTCTCTCCATGTAGCCTTCAGTAATATCTTTTTATAATAAAAAATAAGGTTTCCTAGGTGGTCACTTACACAGCTGTGCAGGTGACCATGTATCTAAAAAATATCTCAATTTGAGACTTTACACAGTTACATGATCTTACAAGGGCAACATAAAATATCTCAATTTGAGATTTTACACAGTTACATGATCTTACAAGGGCAATATACACGGCCATATATGTCAACATACACAGGTGTGTATCATCATATGGAAAAAAATAGTGTCTTCAAAGCTCCACCTGTTTACAATGACTGTGTATCTCCAAAATTACTTCAGATCTTTATTATATGCCTCGATTTCACTCAAATTTTCACCTTGGTTTATAAAGGCAATTATTACATACAAACATACTTGAAGAAAACAAGTACCAAAAATACCATAAAACTATTAAATAATAAACAAAACACACTAAATATGAGTATTTAAATATAGTTAATTAATCATTTATTAAATATCCTTACATTTAAGCTTTTGTTTATCCTCAAGCAAATCATAATCTAAATCATCAAACTTACAAACATTCATCTCTTGTTAACCTCAACATATTCATTCACACCCCAAATCATTATATAATGTCAATCAAATTAACTTACAATTAGATTCAAGTCATCCTGGAACCAACCTTCATAAGTCAATTATCAATAATATTCACATAGATATCTTTTTGAAATCAAAAGCACATATTTCAAACTCTTGCTAAGGATTTACTCAATACACCCAAAGTGTTTAGGGCGAAAAGTGTAAGAACTCTCAAATCAATAAATAGGTTGATTTTTAACCATAAGCTTGCATTAGAATCATATTTCCACTACTTATAAGTAAACTAGAAACAAAAATCAAAAGGTCTTATTGCATGGTTTTAATGAGGCTTACGTAAGGGTAGGATAGGGATATAAAAAAAGGTGATAATATTGGAGGAAATTTACATAAACAAAAGTATATGAACTTAGTTCTTCACAACATAAGTCCTTCACAATCACACCTTAATTCCATTGGTATAATAACTTTAACACTACTTTTTAAATTACTATGCTCACAACATTTTTTTATTTTTTATTTTTTATTTTTGGAGCATCCATCATGTAGTAACAATCAAATAAATATTGTATCTCTTTAAAATTCTTCAATATAATCTAAGTCTCAAGCAATCAAGTAAATGTAAATCCTTTAGGTTCAAAATAAGGAAAAGGCTTTCAAGAAAAATAAGGTAAAGGCTATTAATATGGTTATAATCAATGAAAATGCTAAGTCTAAAAAAAGTGGTTACTCCTAAGGGATAAAATATGGTAGGATAATAATCAATAAAATAGGCTAAAACAAACGGTTAAATCTAAATGCCTTTATCATTTCAATGCTTCTAATTAAACAAATATGTTTTCAATATAGATAATCAAAGCAAGTTCTAGAACTATCTAACTAAGTATGATAACACACATTAAAGAATAAAAGAGCTTAAAATAGCAATGTATTTGCTCTTAGGCAAAAAGCTCACAAAAAGGCCTTATGTGTGTAAATAATATGCAATTTTATTCAAATTAGTTATCACAATGATTACTAAAAATATGACTTATAAAAGTCAATTTATTTTAACTTTCATCTTTTTGCATATTAATTCAATTCAATAATCAAAATAACGATATAAAGTAGTTTGAAAACTTTTATTTAAATTAGGATGTCAATTAATAAGAATTAAAAAAAGATTACAAAAGCTTAAGAAATCCGTTCCCCACATAATAAAACATTAACAAAAACCCAAAAAGTGGAAAATGCATGACTTGGTACTTCCTTGAATAATAAGATTTACAATATTCTGAATTCGATGAAGAGTTCATCTGATATTATATACAACTATCCTTACAAAATATAAAGATAAAAGAAAATAAATAAAGAACATGGAAATAAAAATAAGATAAAATAAAATAAAAATGCAGTAATGTTTAGAAAAAATGAAATAAAATAACAAAGAAAATAAGAAAAATACACAAATAATAAGAGAAGAAAAGAAAAACCAAAATGAAGCATCCAAACTATCTCTATATCAGTCATTTCTTGGCAAGTTTGATATGCCTGTCGTTGGAGGATCGTTAGGTCTTGAAACCTCATATTGTTGTGGAGCTGAAGATGATGCAACTGCTCCAAAAGGTGGAGGTATGATCGATATCCTAAGATGTCCCACCATTTGTATAAAAACCTCTTCCATCTATATATTATAGGCCTCTCGCCGCTCCATCCACTCTGTCACTGCTGCTTGGTATACTGGTATGAATTTTACTGTCAACCACGAAAGTGTCAGGAAAAAAAAGAATAAAGGATAAAGTTAGAAATACTTTTTTATTATTATCTACGTGATCAAGAACAACCTATTAGCTATATTTTATAGCCCACTTAAACTTGGAAAGTTAAACAACATGCCCTAAAAATAGGGAAGCACTAACAACACGAAACTAAAAATAAAGAAATATCCTCCTACTACATTAGTTTTCATCATCTAGTAGCAACCAGTAAGACCCAGTCCTCTGCAGACCCATACGTGTTCTTCTGCATGCACACACCCACATATACATGTCCCCCTGCATGCACATACCCACGTACCAGTTGCATGATCATATCAATTCCCTTCCCCCCCAGATGATTCCTTGTCCGCAAGGAAATGCAGGATAGGACTTAGCCAAGCGATGTTCATCTTCCCAAGTGGCATCCTCTGCTGAAGCTCCCTTCCATTTGATTAGAATCTCAACTTTTGAGTGGTATCTAACTTTTTGGATGAATCGACGGTCAAGAACAGTCTCAGGTTGAGGAAGGATGACAGCTTCATGAGTCACAGGGGGAAGCTAAGTCGAGATGGTAGTGACAAGCCCAACATGTTTTCTCAACATGCTTACATGAAAAACGTTGTGTATCAAAGAACCCAAAGGCAAGGCCAACATATAAGCTACTGGTCCAACTTTTTCAATGATTGCATATGGACCAAAATACCTATGTGACAGCTTCAAAGAGCTACGAAATGCTACCGACATCTGCCTGTAAGGGTGAAGTTTTAGGTATACAAAGTTGCCCACCTCAAAGTTGCCCTCATGATGTCACTGATCCACTTGACTCTTCCTCCATGCCTAAGCTAATAAGAGGTTCTTCTGTAATTTGCACAAGATGGTATCTCGATCACGCAAATACCTATCAACAGCTTGTATTTTCAAAGTTCCCGAAACATACATCAATAAACTTAGAGGGGAAACGCCATACACCGCGTCAAAAGGTGTCATTTTGGTAGATGAATGGACTGAGGTGTTATAGCTGAATTCTGCCCATAGAATTCAGTCAACTCATTTTCTTGGTTGGTCCCCTGCAAAACACCCCAAAAGCTAGCTTATGAGGGTGGAGAGCTCAAAGTCCTTATCATATACTCAAATAGCAACAGTAGGGTTAAGGAGAGGCACGACGATCAGTGGCGAATGACATAGCAAATCTGACAATTGGCGAGGATTTGGTGGAGACGCCGCACAAGTTAAAGTGGTTATAAGGGGTGAGTTGTAACATCTCATTACCCTATGATCAGGGTTAGGACCTTAGGATTCTTTTCACGAGAGTTTATTGAGAATTTAGAAGTACATTTTATGCATTATATGACATTCTTATACACGTAAATAAGATTGACGCTCATTAAAATAATTGTATATGCATAATTGACATTTTCTGGGTATAATGGATTTATAAAAGTGATTTTTGGTATGAATTGTGGTTTTTATTTATTGAAAATTGATTTGGTGAATTAAATTATCGATTTAGAATTTTTGGAGAACTTTGAGAATTTTTGTAATTTTTGGGTATTTATGGATTAAAAAAATACCAAGTAGCAGAACAATCGATAAAATGGTAGTAGAAATAAATATCAAATGCCAGTAGAAATAATTGACGAGTAGCTTAGAATTTATTGACGAGTGGCATTGAAAATTGGGAAACAATTGGTTTGGAAATTGAGTGACAAATGGACTAATTATTAAGAGATATGTAGTAGCTTAAGTAAATATATAATTAGTAATTATATTTAAGTGGCATGTGTCATGACATGTGTCATGACACTTACCAAGCCTTTAAACTCACGATATTTTCATCTTGCAAGACAATCTTCATTTGGCTTTCACTTTTGTTACTTACTCTTTTCTTCATTTTCTTCTTCTCCATCTCACGACTCTCACCTCTTCTTGCTACTTCCATCTTGTTGTCTTCTCTATATTATTAATTGAAAACTTAACCAAATTTACCATGAAAAGATGTTAATCATGTCTGCTTGGAGCTAGGGTTAGGAAGAGGTTTTGGAGCTCAAACAAGTAAGTAATATGTTTTTATTCTTCTTGATTTGTTGAATGAAACATGTGTGATGATAGTTAAAGGATATGATGAGGACTTAAGCATAATATGTTTTGGTTGTAACATATGAGAATTAAAACTATGGAAAAAAAACATGAAGATGCAGGAATTTCCGGATTTGCACATTGGAATGCAAGAGAATGGCTAGAATATGTTAGCTGTAGTATTTCTACTAAACATGCATCTGTAATTTAGACATATCTTTATTTTTAGAAATCTAAATGGGATGATGTTTAATTTAGATTAAACTAGAGATATATTGCTACAAGTTGCATGAAGGAACCGAATTTTAATTCCATCATTAAGGTCTTGAAATTTAGCTGAAGTTGAGTTTTGGATAGGTTGTAGCACTACCTTTAACAGAAATCGTGTCCTATTTTGATAGAATAAACTGTATTGATTGAAGCCGAATCAGACCATGACGTCTTCATAAAGTTTTAGATTATTCTCTTAGCTTTCTATTGATATAAAGATTGTAAATTTTGGATATCGGAATTGAGAGAGATGAGTTTTACAAGTTAGAGTGCACTAATTCTTCAATCATTCACTAGCCAAAATTCCGAATGTGCACAGTGTGTGGTATTTTGAGCATAAATCATAGAATAATGAGCCAAATTGTATGATCTTAGAGTCATTAGAAACTTAAGCACAGGGGACAATTTTTTAGAAGGAAGTGTTGTCTAAAAACTCCATCTTGCTTGTCATAATGATCATGCAAGTTTGACCTGAAAGTGGGTTTACTGGAATAGTTAATGAGTGTATGAATGTTGACACATTTGGAATACAATTGATCTTTGCATCTATTTATTACAGAAGTATACCTGAGCATATGCCATTGAACATGCATGTTACATGATACATTTATAAAAATGCATATTTAGTTACATGAATAATGTGGTAACATGAAATTGTCTTTGATTGTATATAGAAGAGCAAGTAGAGCGACCGCTTCCAGATATTGTCGGAACTTCAAGGAAATAAGCAAAAAGGGAGCAATTGTAAGTAAACTAAGATGGCCTCACCTTGATTGTTTGTTTAATTTTGAATTGAGTTGATATGTGATGTTGTGTACTGATTCCGGACAATTGATTGTCAGAGGAGTTTAATATTCGGGACTGTATTGGAAGTGTTTCTTGAATGTGAATGTGATTGGCTACATGTATTCTCAACTTATATGTTGAATGCCGAACTAAAATTCCGATGATAAATGTGAATTGGAAAGTGAAAGCAAATGTGAATGACTGAACATAATGATAGAATATGTGTCATGCACTTTATTCCAAAAAAAATGTATGAAATATAAAGTGAGTTGTGACCAGAATCGCTAATGAAAAAGAGTTTAAAGCTCAGACATCCGTGTTAAGAGCCTATGGCTCAATTTGTATGATAGAGCCTGGTATCTACAATGGATACAAAACAGTGAAAAGGCACTCAGTCACAACAATGTAATAAATAAATTTGAGTCTCACAAACGTTGCATACACATATGATATGACTAAATTGAGCAATTGCAATGTTTTGAGAACTTGTATTGTATGAAATGTGTGATGAATATGTCTTGCAAGATTTTAATGAAATGTTAAAATGTGTGAATTTTTGAAATGGGACAATTGTGTATAAAATGTTTTGTGTTATTACATGATGAAAATTGAGATGATGTAAATTATGATGACTAAATTTGTGTGTTGCATGACAAGAGTGAACTATCGAGGATGGTTACTCAGTTCGCAAAACTCAACCCAATTGCAATGTTGACATTTTCAGATTTGAGAGAACGACAACTTAACTCCTAAGACTGCTTATAAAGGTTTTTGGTATAACGTTTGGATAAAAGAACATGGCTCAAAGGTCGGTCAGCTGGGACTGAAGGAATATTTTATTTTAATTTTTGTTTAGTTTCCTCATATATGTAGCAAAGTATGTAAACTGAGTTGTAAACACTTTAGGTTGACATTGTAAAATATGGATGATGGTTAATGCTACAATGTACAGTATAGTTTGAGAAATGAAATGAGGAAAATTTTTATTTTCAGATAATGTGTTATTTATGGTTTTACTTACGATGCCATGTGATATAGTGGAAGTTAAATAGTTAACACACTATTTCTATCGGGCATGTGCATATGTATTTAAAGGGTGCACGTGCATTTGTCAGATAAGAGTGGGGTGTTAAACGATTTGCGTGTCGAACTAGCAATGGAGGGAAGATGATGGGAGCTATATGGCGACAACACTAGTAATTCGATGATTAGACGACGAGAATGACAGCTAAGAGGTTAAGGGAGGCATCCAAATAGGGAGGGAGCTTCACGAGATTGAGCATAAGGAAGGAGGGTCAGGTAAGGTAGGGTTAAAAAGTTTTGTTTTCCAATTTAGTCATAAAGTTTAAGAATTTATAAATTTTGTCGATGTTTAATCAATATTTTAAATATCGACCGATACTAGTTAAAACTCTGGTGTAATATCACATATAAGTTGTCTGCTATATGGTAGATCTTCACAAATGAGCAACGTCTGATATAGCTTGAATTTTGGAGTCCATTCTCATCAACTCTGCACCGACTTCACTGTAGTGTTATTCAAGCAAAGGTAGTGTTGTTAGTGCTGCTTCTTTGTATATTATTTGAAGCTCTGACGTTAATTTGTTAAAGTCAATATAGGATTTAAACTTTTCTTCATCAACACCCCCCTTTACACATCGCATAAATGACGTATAACTTTCGAATTAACCTAAGATATTCCCCTGGAGAACTTATCATTTGAGATGGTGCTTTTGTCGTTGGGCAAAGCAACAAAGAATGACCGAATATACCATCTAAGACTTAAGTCATCTACTTGCACTTAGACAGTAGTCCACCTTCCACTTGTCACAAAACTCCTGTGGGATTGAAACACTTGCAATAAACTATCCGGCATTCCATATGAACAACAACACAGAAATATTTTTTTACAGAAAAGCATTTCTTTTCACATCCACTTTAACAATAATTGAAACTTCGTTTCTCATATTAGTGTCAACAAAGAATATTAAAAACTCTAATTAACCCCTCCTCTATGAATTTGTAATACCTATCTTAAATATGCGAACAATATTGAAGAAAGACTAAGATGGTGTAGATATGGATAATCGTAGACATAATTAAGCTCTTTAATTTTGTAGTAGCTAAGTCGATTGTCGAAATTGGGGATGAAAATCACTATCCTTCTAATGGTTGGATCAATTTTTGAATTGAATCCAACCATAATGATGAACAAACAAGAGAATGCGATGTTTAAGACTAGCCAATGACTTGACCATCGAAATAATCTCTAGGGGCGTGTTCTCTAGCTCTCCCTTCTTTGGCTGCCATTATTGGAGTTCATTAACCGATTGGCAGTTAAAAGACACGGGATTTCATACAAATTTGCAAAGAACATATCTAGGGCTTTACGTTCGAAGTCATGGTTATGGAGATTTGACTGAGAAACAGAAGGAAATATTAGAGAATTTGAGAGACAAGGTTGAGAAAATTTGTGGGTTTTCTAGGGTTTGCAAGAATGATGGAGAAAATATGGAGCTTGAAGGATTCATAAATGTTATTAATCAGGACGATCGTGGAGAGGAAAATGTTGAGCTTTCCAGTAAATAATGTCCCAGCGAAAAAAATTGTTGCCTGAAGTGGATCAAATCTTCTGCATGCCCATAACTAGTGCCAACCTTATTTTAGAGGTCCCTTTCTACATAATTATACGAGACTCAGAAAAAATGTGCAAATGAGATCGTTTTTATCTTTGTTGAGAAAATCAAAATGAATATTTTATTTTTTCAAATTTAAAATTTAAAAATCAGTTTTATTATGCTGCACAATAATATAAATTTTTAATTATAAAATAATAAATAATATTACGTTAGTATTAACATAATATTTAATTAACGAAAAATTAATTTTATCAAAATTCTCCTATATTTGAGGTCTATTTTTATGAACTAATAAAACATTGACTTTTTATATTATAATTTTGTAACTAGAAACGTATTAATTTCCCAAATGCAATTGCTTTACAGATGGTTCAGCTTGAAAATTTGATTTCTGAGTTGTCTGTGGTTAATTCAGTGACTAGACCTATACAGTTGTACTGTGATAATTAAGTTTCTATGTTGTTTGACAACAACATTAAATATCACAGCGTCTTAACATTTTGAGATCAAATTCTTGATTATAAAGTAGTTGACACGAAAAGAGACATTGAGGTTTAGAGTATTTAAAGACTGAGGAACTATAAGTCGATTCTGTAACTAAAGGACTTTACCCACTTGTGTTTGGAACACAAGTATACAGTATGGGTGTTTTGAAGTCCTTAGACACTGTTAGTTAGGGAATCGTTATGTTTGCTCCATGTATATCTGTACATTTTGATGTATTATGACAGTATGATGGTTTATCGACAAAGATGATCATCGGATATCCTCAGTCATATTTGTTATCATACTTTGTCATAATGCATATAGAAGTCTTAAGATTTGTGTTGATCTTAAGCATTTTAACGGTCATTGGGCATATATAAAGATTGACTTTGACCTATGTCATTAGACACATACAGTTTTGTACGGATATATCCTTCAAGTTTGATATGACATAAGGGGATATAAGTATTTAATCCCATAAAGGTTCTCTAATGTAGTTTGGCATTCAGTTGGAGAACATAAAGGTTTTGTCTAATGCTGTTTAGCATTCGGTGAGAGAAAACAGAATTTCTCTGATGTAGTTTAGCGTAAAGTTGGAGAAATCGAGACCTATAGACGAAGATGATACATATTAGATCATAAAAGTATCATCGTAGTCTGCCACACTCTATTTTCCCATTCATGTTAGTGAGGTATTAGATATACGTGATTGTATTGGACCTGTGTCACACATGACACATGTGTCTGATATTTTCCAATATCAAAAGCCTTGCAGGACAGAATGTAGGACTTTCATTATCTTTGGATCAAATGTTTTTAAACTCAGTCGACTAATACAGTAGCGTGGTTTAACCGAATTTTTTAAACTATTTTTTAAAAGAGTCAAAGCTACAATTAATAATTGTCCAAGGGGGAGATTGATAGACATTTTTGCCCATAAGGGCAAGTTTGTCAATTTCCTATTCAATGGACAGCTATTAATTGTAATTTGGTTTTCAAATAACTTATCGGTTAAGTTATGTAATTTGATCCAGATAAAGATAATAAAGTGCCCCAATAAATGATCTAAATTAATGGGTCAAAGTTCGGATGAAAAATGGATCCCTTTCAATATAGATCTAGACCGTATCGGCCTCGTGATGGGGAAGCCCAATATGAAAGCTTATAGATATAAAGGGGGTCTCCTGTGGTTACTTAAGCAATTCACAAGTATCCAGAGCTCTGATCCGTTAAGAGTTCCCGTGTATTAAGGAAATTACAGAAAGGCCTAGACCTCGAGACGATGAACGTTTTCTATAAAGGTCCCAAGGAGATTCAAGCTCATTTGGCAGCTGAAAAATGCTTTTAAAGATTGGATGGAACCAAATAAGGTATTCCGCATTATCTTCATTTTTAATCCTTTCACGTCCGATCCTGAATGCGTAATAAAGTCTGCTCTATGCGTTACAACATCCACTTTAACAACAATTGAAACTTCGTTTCTCATATTAGTGTCAACAAAGAATATTAAAAATTCTAATTAACCCCTTCTCTATGAATTTGTAATACCCATCTTAAATATGCGAACAATTTTGAAGAAAGACTAAGATGGTGTAGATATGGATAATCGTAGACATAATTAAGCTCTTTGATTTTGTAGTAGCTAAGTCGATTGTTGAAATTGGGGATGACAATCACTGTTCTTCTAATGGTTGGATCAATTTTTTAATTGAATCCAACCATAATGATGAACAAACAAGAGAATACGATGTTTAGGAGTAGCCAATGACTTGACCATCGAAATAATCTCCAGGGTCGTGTTCTCTAGTTCTCCCTTCTTTGGCTACCATTATTGGAGTTCATTGACCGGTTGGTAGTTAAAAGACACGGGATTTCATACAAATTTGCAAAGAACACATTTAGGACTTTGCGTTCGAAGTCATTGTTATGGAAATTTGACTGAAAAACAGAAGGAAATATTGGAGAATTTGAGAGACAAGGTTGAGAAAATTTGTGGGTTTTCTAGGGGTTGCAAGAATGATGGAGAAAATGTGGAGCTTGAAGGATTCATGAATGTTATTAATAAGGACGATCGTGGAGAGGAAAATGTTGAGCTTTACAGTAAATAATGTTCCAGCGAAAAAAAGTGTTGCCTGAAGTGGATCAAATCTTTTGTGTGCCCGTAACTGGTGCCAACCTTACTTTAGAGGTTCCTATCTACATAATTATACGAGACTCAAAAAAAATGTGCAGATGAGATCGTTGCTATCTTTGGTGAGAAAACCAAAATGAATATTTTATTTTTTAAATTTAAAATTTAAAAATGAGTTTCATTATGCTGCATAATAATATAAATTTTATTTTTAATTATAAAATAATAAATAATATTACGTTAGTATTAAAATAATATTTAATTAATGAAAAATTAATTTTATCAAAATTCCCCTCTATTTGAGGTCTATTTTATATATTTTAAAAATGTTAAAATTAACTTATGAACTAATAAAAACATTGACTTTGTGTATTACAATTTCGTAACTAGAATCGTATTAATTTCTCAAATGCAATTGTTAAATAAAACTCAAAGTTACTTGCGATGAATTTGACTTAAATAGTATCGTGTTTACACGTAAAATGAATCAAACATCTAATATTTAGGATTGTTTAATTTTATTTTGTGTTTATATTTTAAATTTAAATTTGAATTTAATGTCTTGTTTTTATTTTTATTTTTATTTTCAAAATGTTATTTTGTTATTAATTACTTAAATATTATTTAATTTTATGATTAATATTTTATTCAATTTATTTTATAATTTTAAAATAAAATATTTTAAAACTAAAATTATTAAATACAATTATAATATCTTAAATATATATCAATTTAAAAAATTTAAAATAATCATATTTCATAACAATGTCATTTTGAATCATGAAGGTCTATCAAATCAATCATGAAAGATAAAGTTGAAGGTTTTTACATGAATTGCCAACAAAGATGAGAATATCGCAAACAAAGCTGAACCTGTTCCAGCATACAATATAATATAATAGGGCAAATTAATCTCCTCTTTCATATGAGAAGAATGAAATTTATGTAATATAGCTAGAAAAGAATTTCCCCTGTTAACTTACTGGGCTTCGTGCCTCCCTTGACCCGGAAGAAATTGGATCCCTAGTTGCTCATTCCACTCTTCTCTGTAGTGATCAACTTCCGCTCAATTTCATGTGTCAGTTAGTTTTGAATCTCTATACCCTCCCCATGTTCTAATCCTATCTCCCGCAACAGAAGCCTGCACCTCACACCAATTGAATTATCATTTCTTTCCCACTCAAAAGATGCAGAAATCGTTGTCTAAAAACAAAACTACTTACCTCTTTGTTCCAATTTGTTCTGTATATCATCCAAGAAAGGATTAAAGTCTGCACCACAGTTCCTGATATCATTCCCAGCCAAATTCCCTGTTGAATCCAATGTGAAAGCCAATTCTTCTTTAGATACAAGCAAAGAACTAATTAAATTCCATAAACTCGCCAAGGAGAAGTGACACTAAAGAGGTAAGAAGTTTTATATGAAGGGAACTTACGGTGACACCCATGCCAATCTTGTAACCTAATAGCAGACCTAGAGGAATACCAAACACATAATAACACCCAATATTCACGTAAGCAACAACGGCTTGCCATCCAGCTCCAATGGCCACACCTACCATAATAATCCAACAGAAAGGATATGTCAGCCGCAAAAGGAATAGATGAGTATAATCAAAAAAGTAATGTTGATTTCACCCGAAAAAAAAAAAAAAAAGTAATGTTGATTACCAGAGAGAACAGGCTGAACACTGTTAATGATAATACTGAGTCCCAACAATGGCGTTAGCTCTTCCACGACCTTTCTGACTTTTTTATCACTCGAAAACAAAGATGGATAGCTGTTCTTCGTAATAAGCAGAATGAGAGAAAGGATGAGACCCACAAAAAATGAAGAGACAACAGCTACTATCAGAGATAATTTTGCTGCCCTCGGATGAGCTGCTCCTAATTCATTTGAAACCCTCACGCTGCATGCACAAACAGTTTATTGCATTTGATGCAGATCCGATTATCACAAACAAACCAAAGTACGACGAGGCAAAATAAAATTTGTAATTTTTTAAGTGTTATATGTACAATGTACATATATTATGGTGAGCAGAGAAAAAACCTTATAGCTGCATTCATTCCCATAGACACCATTATCGTCCACCCCAATAAGTTCATGCTGCAAATTCAACATTAACAGAATTAGTGCTACTTTATGAAAGAGTAAGAGAAATCAATAATAGTTACTATTATAACACATTACTATATTTTAATTTATCAAATTTCCGATATTAGTTAACTTTGATTTCATATTTTTGAAATATATTTTCGATCTATATGTAGAAATCCATGATTTTATTTAGTACTTTCCTGAGCTATCTATGCAGTGTCGAAATCAGAGGCTTTATTCTAAGCTCTTAATTAGTTACCAATACTCGATCATCGACAATCAACCGGAGGTTGTGATGTCACATGCTTTAAGCTGTAGAGCTAGCTCTAGTTTAGACATCTGGAACAGAAGACATGTACAAGATCATTTCTAGGACCACCCTTCCACAACCTGCCAAATTGGCAAATTGTCATCTCAGATTTCTTTAACTTGGTACATCCTTTGAATGGAAAGTATACGTCCCTATCTCTGTTTTGCTTTCGTCTTTTCAAAAGGATATAAAAGCTTGAGACTTGTACAAAACGACATGCTAATTATTCTAAGGCATCGAGAGAATGGTCATTTTAAATAATAGCTTCAACGCTGAATTATGAATTGTGGACCTTATATTTTGATGATACTTATCCAAATTGATCTTGTATTATGTTATAGACTCGGATTGTTGGTGTGAAGCCATGAAAATAACTACCTGTCAATACTATACTAAGGACTGGGTGGAGGCATTCATGACCTATGAGATTTTGGGTTTTTTTTTTTTCTCTTTTGCGAAAGTTTAGACTTCTAATACATTCCAAGATAAATTTTACAATAATTAATGTGCAAATTTATGTAAGAATAGAATAAAAGGATAAATAAGGTACAAATAAAATATAATTTATAAGGTTTTGTAAGAGTTGAATAAAGGAATTAGTATTGTAAAAAAAAAAAAACAAGTTGCACGAAATGTTTTAAAAGAATTTATTCTAAGACTTAAACTTCAATTTTTTTAAGTAAACAAATACTAACTAAAGAAAAAAGAATTCAATTTAAGTAATCATATATACTTAATTTAGAAGATTGTTTTCAAGCAGAAAGTCATAGTTAGCTGACTTAGAAATGCAGTGGTATACATATATATATAGCATATAACAAACAATAGTTCGAAAATATTTAACCAAAATAAGGTATTTTATCAAGACCCAAATAGAAGAAAACAAAACAAAAAAACAATTTATTCACAGGCAAAGCAAGCAATGAATTCTTCATGGACCCTTCTATTCATTACTAATCACTGAACACAGAACAGCCAATGAAATACTAATACACGAGAGAGAGCGTGCGAAAAAACTAGTACTGTTACACACAAGAAGTATTCAATTCTTCCACCACTACCTCATTAGATAAGAGGACTTTAGAATGTGGTCATCGTCAACGTTTGCTTTCTATACTTTCTTCACTGACGCCTTTTTTAATGTGGCCGGAGTCAATCTTCAAATTTTGGACACTCAATATTCAATTGTCGTGGTCCGACTTTTCCTATGTATCACTCTCGACACACAGATTTGTGTTAAGCAATTACTTAATTACCTTAAACCCATCCAAGTTAATGTTAAAGGAAAGAAAAGTAAGTCCAATGATAGTTTAAGGCAAGGAAGAGAAAGTTGGTATCATCTAAATAAAGTTGGAGCAGTAAAACAAGGTCAGGTCAGATCACTGGTGGTCTCAGAATCTGCTACTGGTCTTTCAGAGGCAGTGATATTAATGATGTTCAGATGAGCAATCTTGTCAATTGACACCAGTATCGAACTTACCATATAGACAAAGCATCGACCGAGACCTCTGCGTTCTTTAAGTAGCCGGCGAAGAGTATTAACGCCATGAAGTACCACACCTCCAAGCTGCATTTTGTTTACAAGGAAAGCTCAAATTTATTTGACTATAATGTAAGCAGTAGATAATCTCTATGTCTAATTCAAGAGGAATAATGATCTAAAAATAATTAATTAATGATTTTGTAATAAATTTATAAAAACTCTCATGTCTTCTTTTTTCATGTGTGATTTTGTATGCACCCCTGCTTGGGATATGACAATTCTATAATCCTGATGACTATACATGTACTTAATTAAGCAACAAAGAAAACACACGAAATAGGGTTGTTGGTACTTCCAAAACCTGACACTACTTGCACTGTTGAGAATTACCATATATCTACACAAAACAGTAAACACAATGGATGTTCCGAGAAAAAATGACGAGCTTTCTGCTGGCTACAACTGTAGTGGGCAGCACCTCGTCCCATTTACCTTGTCTCTACTCTGTCTCATAGCATCTCAACCATCCATTTATATGGACCCCACAAAAATAGATGGTTGAGATGCTATAAGATAAGGTAGGGACAGGGTAAATGGGACAGAGGATCAGCCCCCGGTGGGCAGACAACAAATTTCGATCATTTTTACTAGGTTGATCCGTATCCACGTTAGAGAACCATATAAGTCAAACTTTTCGTTAAAAGATGGAGTCCCTTAGTTGTCTAAGGATCTTGCAGCTACCAAACAGATGGTAGTGCAACAGATGGGTCCATATCTATAATCCATTAAAAAAGGGGGATGCAAGGGCTACTTCAATCTGAATCAAAAAATAAAAATTACAATAATTCTATAAAAACAACTACTATTAATATAAATATAATTTAATCTCCTTATTCTATATCTCATCAAAACAGCCTTATTTATGTGGGAGCTAGATCTTTTAGCACTTAAGAGAATGGATAGGGGAGTTCGACTATGCAAATGCATCGGGGTTTTCCCAACACCAATTAAATGGAGTAATCTTATACTAGATGCTGCACATATATAACATATATATTTTATGTATGACAAATTGATTTCAATTGGTTTTACTTTCTCCTGAAATCGTTTGCTATCAAGCCAGCAACAAGTAATGACTACTGAGTACTTCATGAAGCATTCACAATAATTGCAGAGAACAGTGAGAGTTGATTACCAGAGCATTACAGCTGATGCAAGAGACAGCCTAACGAAACTCCACAGATTTTGGAAAGCTTTCCACGAGAAACCATTCCAAGCTCTTCCACAACTTCCACTCAGGATATATATAAGCTGAGACGCGTCTATAAGCCACCACGAAGCATCCAAAACCACCGCAGCGCCCACCAAGCCCCACCCTAGCTTCAACATCAGCAACCAGCTGAAGAGCGTGTGTAGGACAAACGCCACTGCCGCTATCACCGCCATAGCCATCATTTTGCTCTGAGCCTGCAAAAACTTCGCCATTGGGAAGTTGAAAGCATAGGCAAATAGTTGAGGAATCATCCATATGGCAAAGGTCCCAGCTGCCTTGGATATTGCTTCCTTCTGGCCTATCAGTCTCAGAAACGGAGCTGCGAAGATGTATATTAGACTGAGAAACAAAGCGGTGGTGAAGAGAATGACCCATGATCGTTGCATATAGATTCCAAGCATGTCAAGTTGCCCAGCTCCAAAAGCTTGCCCACATAGTGTTTCGAGTGCGCTTCCCATGCCAAGCTGGTTGGATTATGTAAGCACGTTTCAGTTTCAATCAATATCGAAGTAACCCAAGACATGATTTTGAAATTATACTACGCAATTCGTGTTTATGAATATGCTGTGGATATGTTGTGCTTTGTACCATTATACCAAATGAGAAGCCAGCGATGACTGAGTTCTCAACGGATACGGCGGCGAGTTGCAGAGTCCCAACGTGGCCGGCGAAGGTTTGAGTGATGGCGCCGAGAGAGTATTGACATATGGTGGTGAAGATGGCGGGGCCCGCTAGGTACCAGAGCTTGAAGGACTCTCTGTAAAACTCCCTGAAGAAATCTCGGACGCCGGTGATCGGAGGGACGTCGTCGACGTCGGCGACGAAGGAGGAGGCAAAGGAAGTGTTTGTTGTTGGTAAGTGAAGTGACTCATCGTGGTCCTGTTCTCTTGGAGGAAGGAGAGGTTGCCTAGAATCCTCCATTTCTAAGCAGACAACCAATGCAGAAAATGCCTGTGTTTCGATTATGTCATGGATGATATTTTCTACACGATGACTGTTATATATACGAGGTTCACTTGTCATAGAATAGAATAAAGAGCTTGACACTAAGTTTTGGCTTTTTGTTGTTAAGAGATAGAAAAATCTAAAATTAGTTTAAAACATGAAATGGCAATTTGAAGCAGATACAATAAGGATGTCAGTATCAACCGTGGTTGTTATGTGATGAAAATTTCAACCCTAATATATTTATACAAAAAGTATTCGGTTAAGTAGTTTTATTTTTATAAAATATGCAATTATATTTATGCTGCGTTTAGATCTGCAGTGCGGTGGGTATAAGTACTTATCCAGCTCAGTTTTCAAACACAATCACACATTTGAATTTCCGGCCGACAACCATAAGTTGCAGAAAACTGCGGTGCCACTGCAGAAATAGAAAAGCAGAAAAAAAGCTGCGGTAGGAAACTGCTTATGCGGTGGAAATTTTACCTTCCAATAATAACCTTATGATATTTTAGTATTTTCCATTATACCCTTACTTAATTAATAGAAGTTTTTGCTATTTAAGTAAGGTGAAATATTTTATTTACTAAATTTATTTTATTTATATTTTCTTATTTTAATTTAATAATTTAAT
>JANZXR010000003.1:9059328-9073063 GCA_027575705.1 Erythroxylum echinodendron
ACCCTCAATTTCCTCTCATGCATTTATTCCATAAGCTATTATGCTTAAGTTAATGAAAAAATTTCAGGGGGCCGACAGTTCCTTACATTGTTGGTGACTCCCAGAATCTTCTTATTGACCAAGTTTTACAAGATCAAGAAGCAACCCTTCAAATTGCAAAATTTCATCTCAATAGGGCATCAAATAAAACAATATGCAGACAGTAAAAGATCTAAAATAGAGTTTGAAGTGGGGAATTCGGTCTATGTGAAACTGCAGCCATACCGGTAGCATACCATACAGAGAAGAACTAATCAAAATTTGGCCCCTTTTTACTATGGATAATATCAAATCACGAAAAAGAAGAACTTGGAATATACTTTGGAACTTCCCAATGATTATGTAATTCATCCCACTTTTCACGTTTCTCAATTAAAGGAGTTTATCTCAGATAGGTTTAATGTTCAGCAAAAATTGCGTACCAGAAGAAACATAGGGGAGGAGAATGGTCCATCATCACAACAGAGCCATAATGTAAATCTTGGTACAATGGCAAGGATAAACTCAGGAAAGAGACACTTGGGAAACACTGTTTGAATTACAGTAGTGTTACCTGAGAATCAACTTAGTGGATAAGGTGAATTATGAAGGAGGGGATGTTACGTATAAGCAACAGTAAACATAATAAACAAGTAAACAACCCCCTAAGCGAAAAGAAGACGTGAAGACGATGAAGAAAATGATAGCATAAAATAATAACAAAAGTAGACACCAAGATATGAGTCCATATTCTCTATCTAATATAACTCTGTCTTATTATGTCTAACTAAAAACCAACGTCATTATTCTTAAATTTTAAACACTTTATTACTCTTCCCAAAATACGTAGGTTATGAGCCAAGCCGACCCAGCCGATTTCCTCTGTCATCTTCTTTGTATCACTACAGAAATCTCACTCTCTTTGCCTCCTTCCTACCCTTATAAGTTTATCATAGAATTAAGAAGAAGGATGGAGCATAAATAACGATGAAGCATTGGCAGTGCCAACATCCTATGTCATTTTCTTTGTAATAATACATAAGTCGCCCTCTTACCGCTTACTATGAGTCTCTTTGCCCTCCCTTCCTACACTTTGTAAAACCCAGCCCAGATCTCCTAATCTCAACCACATCAAATTATGTGACATTTAAGATGATTTCTTTCTGGGATGAAGATGGAGCAGGAATCCCCAAAAAACTAAATTTATATGTTGCGTGTAACTTTTGCACGACTGTGCAACGGCTACACGACTACACGACTATTCAACTACTACACAGTCGTGCAGCCTAACTCACGGTCATACAGTGCCGTGAGTTTTCTATATAACAACCATTATTTTTAATTAATTAATACAATTATTATACTCAAATTTAAATTTGCAATAGATACAACTGAAAAGAAATTTAAAAATTCCACTTTAACTTAGAATTATGACTGAGAGAATAGCGAATTTTCCCTAAATGTATTGTAGTATTTTGCCTAATACCTTGGTTATATTTCATCTTTTCAAAAAGTTTAGTGATGAGTATAATTAGCTTTTTGAGAAATTTCTAAACGAAAAAGTTCAAATAAATCTTTCATTTTCTTATTTTACTATGTTCAACTGTATGTATTACTCTATCCGTATAGTAAATAAACAATTAAAAGTGCCTCAACTTTTTTATCTTTAGAACAAGTCCTAGTCAAATAGCAATAATTCGAATCCCTTTTTTACACACTATTTCGAAAACCCAAGGACTCAATTGTATGGATATGTAAAATATAGGATTTTCAATCCTAGTAAGTGAATAATTTGTCCACTCCATAAATGCAATTTGGCCATAAATTGCATAGATTATCTTATTCTTAATTATTGAATCTTGTTCTTTTTAATTTTTAGATTTATTGAATTCATATGTGTCTCTAAATCAAAATAATAGAATTCGATTTCTTTTTTTTTGTGAAAGTTTGTTTCTTATTTCTTGTATAAAGAAATTTTTTTATGACCTAGTTTTTTCTTTCTTTTGATAAATTGAAAAAGAAAATTTAAATTTCTTTTCATTTCCCCTTTTGCTCATAGTATGGGACAGAAGTGGGCTTTAGAAGCACTACTAAGTGAGTTGAGAAATCAAATTATTTAAGTATTTTTATAGATCTTTCTACAAAGACAAGAGTAATTTCAAACTGGTTCATAATCAATCGTTGGCGAAAGACATGTAAAGAATTGCCAAAAAAAAATGTTGTAGCAAAAAGGTATGGTATTCAAGGCATTTGCCCTAAATGTGCACATAAAAATCGGGCGAATCTTTACTCAGAGTAGAGCACAAACCTAAAGATAATTGAAAAACCCATTCAAGAACAAAGAAAATAACATCATGATTAAATTTGGATTTCGATCAAAGGGGTTCCCTGTCTTGATAATATGTCCTTTTGTTAGATAATTGTTGAGAGGAATACCTTCGAACATAAGTAAGAACAAATTTTCTTTTAGTTGTGTTATAGTTGCAAAGAATCTCTCGCGAAGTATTTAATTGTGATGTTGATGGATAAATATATGAGTCTTTCTTATATTGTTTTCGGATGTGTCAATTACTAAAATTTGAAGAAATTCCCTCTTTCTAAAGAATGAACGAAAGGGTCACTTCAAATTAGGATTTCGAAATTAAAAAAAATTCCATTCTATCAAAATATTGCATCTTTTGAATTGATTAATAATACAGTTTATTTGACAACATTAGGAATTCATAACAAAGTGAAGTTTAGTGTGTATACTAAATTCAAATGAACTAGCATTATTCATTAGTTTTTTATTTCTTTGTTAATATTTATTCTAAATAACAATTCCAGCAGTTATTATTTTATTAATTATTATTACAATATTGATTCTTTTATTCATTAATATTTATCTATTCTAAATAACACTTCCGTTAGTTATTATTACTGATTAATAAAAATTACTAATTAATATTAATCATGTAAAAATAAAAAATAAACTAAAATAAATAGAGGAAAGCTAGCTACCATAATCAAACCAATGACCATCGCATTACAAATATAATGCTCTAACCTTTGAGAAAATCTGGCTTCTGTAAGAGAAATTGTATATGCAAAGTGTAAAGATATTTATTATATCTCATTATTTAATTTTGTCATTTTTTATTATTGGGTGTTCGAGATAATGCTTAAAAATTCAAATCAAGAGGTGGTGTAAATAAGTAATACTTCTAAGTATTATTTTCCTCGCATGTGTGATTCTAAGTATTATTTTCCTTAAGTGCGTGACCCTACTTTTGGACTATATATGTGAGTGATTTTGTATTGTTTTTCGGTTTAGTGTTGATTACAGCTGTGCGTGTAAGGTGAAGCTTTGATATGATTATTTTATGGTTTGAGGGATATTGTAAAATTGTTGAAGTGAGGGAGGCTTGCATGTGTCACTTAGTTTGTGTCATGGTTTGGGTTAATTGAAGGTACATGGACAGATAATGTTGTTGTGTGTAGAAAATTGTGAGAGAGCTAAAACAGTTTGGTTGTGTGCATTAACCATCATTTTTGGAAGATGTTGACATAGGCTGAAGGATAATGTGAGTGAGTAATTTATAGATTTTGTGATGGTGCGTGCATGACGTTCTGTTTGGACTCTATGTATGTAAAGCCTTATTCTATGTTGGTCATAGATGCTTGAGTAAATCACGTTATAGTGGAGTGCTGAACATAAAAGGGCAAAAGTAGATTGGGAATGTGTGACTCTTTGGTTGTGCACAATTTATTGGCTACATCTTAATCTTTGGAAAAGTCGAAAACTTTAGGAAGTTGTTTTTTGTTTCCTTTTCAACTGTTTTCATTTGTGTTGAATTTTGTTTAATCACTTGAGTTCTTTATTTTGTGTTCTTTCATTATAAGATTGTTGAGAAAAATCCTCTGTCGAGGTTAACACAAGTTGGTCATGTTATTGGGTGTGAACCACTTTCACGAGTAGTGAGGATAAGGGTTAGTGCCAAGGGTTAAGTGGTGTCAACCTATTAAAGCCTTGTGTAAAACTATTGTTATCCTTTGGTGAAAGTATGAAGTTGGATGAGGGCTCTACAGATGTAGATAAGATGTGCCAAATTGTGTTAGAAAATTTCAATAAAAATTTATTTTGATGCGTTTAATTTTTCTGGTTTTTAGTTGTGCTGGAAACGACTGCAGTAAATCAGAGAGTTTGTGAAACTAATACACTCTTAAGGTTTTTCACATAAGAATTTAGCAAACTACTCCAATTTATGCTATTAATTTTGAATGCTTTATTATTTTCATTCTTAGTTATTCATAATTAATATCAATATAGAAATAAAATATGAGTATTGTCCGATTCATAAGGATATGAAAAAAAGCTTTTTATGTAACTAGATTATGTGGTCCAGGAATATGGGTGTCTAATCCTTATAGACTCACAGTAAAAGTCCAAGCTGTAAATCCCGTGTGGGGTGTGAAAGGGACAAACAAGTATTTATTTATGGTTTCTCATAATGAAAGAAAAAATCGAACGAATGGGTTTTGGGGTTAATATAAAAGTAAATTGTACAAAGAATCATGCAAATCTTTTTTTACTGATATTTAGACTCATGGGACAAGTGAAGGCTTTGAAAAGATCACTCACGAAATCCCGCATCTAGAAGCCCATTTACTTTAGCATTTAGAAACAATTGGAGTTGCCAAAATGATGAATAAATAATAAATAAAAATAAGGTAATGAAACGAAATTCTCAATTATATTAGGAATACATTTTTTTATTACTTTTGGATAAATGATGTTTCTATGTTATACTATTCCAAGTGTGACAATGAATTGGTTTGACAACTCAGATATTGTTAGTCATGATACTGATCCGATTGGGCATCATCAACATGGAATTCATCCCATTTAATTTATAGAGGTTATCATCTCTATAGGATTCAATCCCGAGTTAATGTGAAGTAAATCATAACGAAAGGGTCAGATTATGGAAGTAAACGTTCTTGCATTTTTACTATTGCATTGTTCATTTTAGTTCCTACTGCCTTTTAACTTCTAATTTACGTAAAAACTGTTAGTCAAGTTAGTCAAAGTGATTAATTTGAATGAAATTTGACTTCTTACTTCTTAATGGATTGTAGGAAAAAATGCAAAGAATTCCAGTTTCGCATCATAGATAAACGTGGATAAATAAGGGCGGACTACAATCAGCACTATTCTATGAGATCTGTTAGTAAGGTAGAATCAAGTTTTTTTTTTCTTTTTCTTCTTTTTGATCTGGAAATAAAGAAAATTGGTTAAAATCAAAAGGTAATAAAGGCTGCCTTTCGACTACCAAAAAATTGGGTATTGAATGTATCCATTTTTTGTTCAAATTCTTGACGATTAGTAATAAAAAAAATAAGATGAATTTTATTTATTAAAACCTTTTTCACGAAATTTTTTATGGAAGTTTCATTTATGATTAATGAATTGGAACAAGATATGTTTGGCATTTATGAGAACTTTTTGAATCAAGTCTCCTGCTTAGATTGACAAATCCACGATCAATTATTATATCCTCTATTCAAAGAGGGGAAATGAGTGTCGATATTCTAATGATTCAAAAAGATTTTACTCTTATAAAATTGATAAAAAGGCAATATCGATTATTGAACCAACGCGTCATTTTTTTTTCTTCAGTCAAATCTTTGGTTTATTAGATTTCATATGATATAAAATTCTTTTTTTATTCTGATTGTACCTATACAACCTAAGTTTTTTATTTGTTATTTGGGTTGCTAACTCAACGATAGAGTAGTCAGCTCTTAAGTTCGACTAACATCCTTTAATCATTTTAGATCAATCTATATAATTGGATGAAGAACGATCGAATAATGCAAAAAAATGAGAAATTCAAAATAATGGGGGATGGAAATGCAGGAATGTCTACGGATTTAATCAGAAAAAATATGAAGGTGGGATAGTAGGTTCATCGATCAGTCTAACTGGGGCAATCACATACGTTACAGTCAACTTGCTCCCATTCAGACCCGTGACTGCACTCCCAGTCAGAGTGTTTATGAAACATAAATAAAAAAATAATTGACAATATAATTTAATGACTTCATGCACTCTAATTAGTCAAGTACCTGGGTATTACATTGATATTCTTCATTATATGTTTACGCATAAAGGAAATATAGTCTGCATAAAAAAATAATGAAGACAAAAATACGACAGAAGACTATTACACTTCTAGTATCAAAATAAAAAGTAAAGAGAATGACTGATATGGATAATTCTGAGTAGTCTATGTCGTAATTTTGTAGCTGAGCAGTGTTCGGTAAACCAACAGGTGTTAGCTGATTTGTTAAAGGAAGATTGGAGACAGTTTTCTTAGCTGGTAAGTGGTTAGTTAGAACTATAGAAGATTTTAGCTTTTGAAAGATTAGGATTGAATTTACAAAAAGACAATCCTTAACATCAGTAGGAGAGCATTAAATAATCGAATAACAATTAACAAAACTACACATAGGATTTACATCGAAAAGAGACGGCCTAAGCCACGCAACAAATGTGCTTGGATTAAGAAGCCTGATTTAGGAAGGACTATTGATTAGTTCAATAAATATAGGTAAAAGAAAATTGCTTACAAACAATCAGTAGAATCTGGACTCCCTAGTCACCGGGAGTCATGGGTGTGACGCCCCAGTCACGAAGGGAGTCACACCCATGCTCAAGTAACATTTGTGCTCAACCATGGGGACTCCTCAATCACGGGTGTGATTGGGGAGTCACACCTGTGTATTTGACTAAGGAGTGTACTGTTGTGACTCCCCAGTCCATGATCTCCCTCCCATATAAATACCTACCTCATCTTCACATTATTTTGCTTTGCTTCTTCTTCACCTACAAAGCCAATCACTAATGTCACCCAACGCATACCTGTACTAATCTCTTAGTGGCCACTGCACAACCGTGCTGCAGTAACCACCGCACAACTGTGCTACCGCTTCAGTTAACACTGCAAGCTGTACGTCCACCAAACTAACTTAGTAGGAGCACAAACGTGGCCTCTACCTATGCAACTAGTTATTCCTCTAAGAATGAAATAACCCACAGTTCCCTCGTCTCCGCCACAAGAGCCTAATTCAGATATTCCATGCCTCATCTTTCAAAGTAAAGAGCACCAACAAAGGTACACTATTCTTAAGGATTGTAAAATTATTCCGGATAGATTTTTAAATTCTCAAGCACTTATGAATTAGGAATATTTGATCGAGGCCACAAGTTGCAGCAAAATATAAGCTAGGAATAATTTTCTAAATTTAGGAAAATTTCATATGTAAAATTGACGTTGGAGTTTCTGACCACTTTAGAATTAATCATGAAACCAATAATAGGGACACTACGTTAAGTCTTAAATTTTAATGAATGAATGCATATTATCTGATCACTTTAAAAGTACTTAATGATATTTTTGGCTTTCCAAATACTAATTTCTATGAATATCCTGACGATTTTGTGGCTAGCGGGTTTTGGTCATAATTACCAATTCTAAGAAAGTGTTTGCCCCTAGTCGGTCTAAATTATCTGATATCGTAGACCCTTCCCTTCATTATCTCCATCAGTTTTAAACTTTTACACTAGAGGAGATAGCAATGGGGTGGTTTCTAAAAATGAATCATTTATTTTATGGTGCATGGCACATGTCAGGTGCTTTACTGATGTTTAGTTGGTTTAGTCTACATTTACATGATGTGGCTCAATCTAGTGCAGGTAAAATAGTTATTGGGGCATTTGTGACCCAAATTGAGAAACATTTTGGCTTGCTAACTGAGAGAACGCACATATCGATGCAGCTAGTTTTAGGAAACTCGACTCTTAACTTGAAAACTTTGGTGTCGTTGAAGGTTATCAGCGGCAAGGTGATCACTATGTTCTTATCCATAATGACACAAAGGAAGCTTCAAGCAACAAGTGATCTCAAGTTACAGCAATGGAAGCCTCAAAAGAAGATGATGTTCCACTTCCCAAACCCCAATATATGCATCAGACATCTTCATATACTTCCATGGGGTATCAATCACTGATAAATCAATTGATAGTATTTGAACGGCGAACAAATGACAGGCTCCATAACATTGAAGCTAGCATGGTGGAGATCCGAATGGCCAATTTGAATGCTCGCTTCAGACAGCCTCCACCCCTATCTCAGTATCGTATTTCTAACCTTTCCCTTTTTGTTGGTTGTTGTTTTAATTCTTTTTGTTTTCATCTTTGTCCTTGCTTTCGTTCTTTCGCCTCTTAGATCACCCTTTCATTTTCTTATCACATCAAAGGCAAAGTGATGTTCAAGTGCTGCGTGAGTAATAATTTAGAACAAAAGAAAAAAATGATTATTTGTGTCTTATGTGTTTGTTTTCCTATTTTTTAGTTAGAGCTGTATGATTATGAAATAAACTCAATATGGATTAGAAATGCAAAATATGAGTGAATGAGTATACTGGCATGTTTAAACTAATTGACTTGGATTTCGATTAAAAGGACATTGGCATGTTGTGATAGATGAATGACACCTTTTGTTTGGTAAGATTTTGAGCCTTTTTGAAATATTAAACACCAAATTATGTAATTCTTTATCAAGAGTGTTCTTTCATGATTAAGGAACTCCACTTGTAGATACTAGTTCAGGTCAAACAATCTTATGCAAATATTGAAATGGTGAAGGCAATTAGGATTTAGCCTTTTTGCTTAAAAGGCCACTATGATTTTACCTCTAGTAAACCCCCTTTGAGCTTAACAAGATGCATTTTCTTTCTTTAAACCCAAATATCAGCCTTGACCTTAATTATTTATCATCTTCGTTGTACCTACTATAAACTAAGTTGAGCATTTGAACAAGTATAATTGGGTTTACGGAATAAGTGTGGGGAATCATAACTTATAGTTTGCTATTGTATTAGGGATAGGTATGGTTGTGGGGATTTTTACTTCACCTTTATATTTCTCTTCTCTTAATTTCCTTGTTTTATAATCATAAATACAAAAAAATGACAAATTAAGTAAAAATAAGAAAAAATGAAAAAAAAGAGAAAAAGAGAAAAAGAAAAGAAAAGGAAGGAAGAGAAGATGAGCAAAAAATGAAAAGAAGAGGAGAGAAAAGAAAAAAAATGGGAAATGTTAACTTTGTTAAGTGAGAGGAAAGAATTGAGTGGTTCATGGTCATTATTTTGTCTATGTTTAAATGCTCAATTTGTGTTGTGGTTTTAACCTAAAATTTTCCTTGTTCCTACCCTTAGCTTTGCTCCATTAAAACCTAAATAAAGACCTTCTGATTGATGCTTATGTTTGATATGAGTGGTGGAGATTGGATTACTAATTAGGCTTATGGTAGATGCCTTACATGAAATGAATGACAAATGAATACATATCCTACCTTTAAATGCTTAAGAGGATGAAGAGTTGAGTGAGTATCTATCACACTTATTTGATGGTTCTTTTAATTGAAATGCTTATTAATTTTGGCTAAATATGCAAATAATAACTTAGTTATAAAGTATTATGACTTTCAAATTCGTAAGTATTGTTTATTGAAATGGTCGTTGATATCTTTTACTATTAGTTGGGAAAATTGTTGTCTATTGTCTAGTATTGTTTGTTTTGCTTCAGTAAAATCGAGGAAAATGTTAGGAAATTTGTTATTTACATTATTTATTTTCATATTCTAGTAGTGTTTGTTTTCTGGAGTAAAATCGGGAAAATGTTGTTTTAAATTTATTTTGATTGTACTCCAATTCATATGGTGAAATTGGTTGTCATTTGAACAAATATGAATTAAGTGAAATCGGTCAAAGTTGTATGAATATTAATTAGATTAATTCCTATAAAGGTGGATTAATTTGTGAATGTGGCATTAAGTTAAATTGTCTGATTCATAAGCATAGAAAAAAATACTTTTAATGTCAAACAAATTAATAGTCATAAAAGTTTGTTTCACATTTCTTTCATTACCATCAATTTGATATGTCTTCTTCCCAAAAAATAGAAGCCCTTTCATTCTCATTATTTTTCATTGTTAAATTATTCATTGTTACTAAAGATAATAAACAATAGTTCTTTTTAATCATTTCTTATCCTTCTTTACCTCGTAGAGATATTGAATAGAACGAACTTTTTTTGCCACTATAATTATGAAAATGAACATTAAATGTCTGTCAAAAGTAAGTAAATAAACCCGAAACATAAAAAATGTCATTAATCATGTTGTGAAATAAACTATTATCGTGAAAATAGGGGAATACAACCAACTATCATTAAGAATTTCATCTTTGAACTAAAACAAGTGAAAGGTGGAATCCTATAAAAGGTAAGGGTTCCCAATAAAAAGGATGTTTTTGTAAATGGAATATGCTTTGTCAAATCACCCATAAGAACCATATTTTGACTCTTATGAGAATGCCAGACAATAGCTTCCATTGAATGAATAATGGATCCAGATCTTAAAAACAACAAAGATTTCGAATAAGCATGAGTTATCAAATGAAATAAGGTGGCTCGAGAATAATAAAATAGAGAATATATAAAAAACATTTATTCTTTTATTGTTTAAGGTTACTTTCTATTTTGAAGTAATCAATATTTAATTTATTAAATTAACCTCCTTTCGTTTTTAAGATATTATATCTATTTTTTATGATATAGTATATATAATGTAGAAGAAGAATTTTTAGTATATCGTCTATTTAAGTTTTTATTTCGACAATTCAAAAGGGTGATGGGGGTCGAATCTGCCATATTTATTGAATTCTTGCATTTTTTTAACATTCTTTCTTTTCCTTGAACTTTTCTCTAATTCACCCTTCAATCTCTTACTTGATATAGGTTTTTTCTTTATTTTGACACCTCTTTTGTTATTCCTTTGACCAAAATTAATGTCAGGTTAATTGATCATATTCATTTCAATATTTGACCGTTAGGTCAATTCTTCATCTTGTGATATGAGGTTCTCTTCATCAATTATTTCTTCACTTTGCAATATCTCATCAACCATCTTCAACATATTAAAAAGCTGATCTTTCACAAATTTACAAGTATCTCTCCTCTTTACTGCTTTTGTAACTAATCACATGCTTAATGCATACAATTCTTTGTACCTTATACTTGACAACATTTTAGGATCCATTTCACTTTCATTGATAGTGGAGTTTTTACTATCAAGGTACCACGATTTTACTTTCTGTGTGCATCTTTTCAAAATATACTTACTCGGTATTCTCAAAATATTTTTAAGTTCAAACCTTCAACATATGAGAACATAAAATGCCAACAAACTTAAATTTTTGACCACTACTATGAACTTGATCATTTGATAAATCATAAGTGACCATATTAGAGTAGCTCTTCCCTACAAGACGATCTCATATTTTGGAACTATACCATTTTCACTGCAAAGATGAAAACTAAAATCATGAGAATGATTCCATTGATCTTGAAAACATTTAAACACTTCTGGCATGTAGATAGTAGCTGCATGCTTTAAAAGTTGAGCAAGTGCTGACAATTTTGGAGTGCTTACATTACTTCTAAAATCAGCTTTTAACTCACCAAATTGGTGATCATTAATAAACCTCTGGAAGTGATTAAAAATTGTAAAAAGTTATGTTGATAAATCATGTACCTTTTTACGATACTATTCGTGCTCTCACTTCGTTGGGTGGTGGTCATATCTACACAAAACATTTGTCGTCCACAAACCAAAGCCCATTTTTCCTTTATATGAAACGTACGTTTCAACCAATCATTATCTTCAATTTCATATTTTTGTAGCATCTTTTCCATGCATTGGAAAAATCTTCTTCTTCTTCATAGTCATATACGTATGAGCTGAAATCTTGCAAAAAATCTTTAAATTGAGAAAAAATCACTCAAATGGATTTCAACATTTTGATAAATGTGCTAGATACACAATCAATGATAAGTTTTAGGCCATCTTGAAGCTAATGCCTTTGTAATTGCCGCATGTTGATTAATAAGAATAGTTGTAAGCTTTTTCTAAGACATAGCTCTACCAAATGTGTCAAAGAACTACTCAAATGTAATATTAGTTTCATTATATAGGAGTGCAACACCAAAAACTATTAATTGCTTATGATGGTTCACACTGACAAATAAAGAAAGTGGACGAACCTCGCCATTCTTCTTAAAAGTAGTATCGAAGCAAACAACATCATTAAAGTCTAAGTAGTCATTCCTCATCTTTACAACTGACCAAAATATCAAATCATCTTCATTCACTTGAATGGCATAAAAGAAATTAGTATCTTCAACCTGCATTTTATACAAATATTTTAACACGCCACCTGTATCTCTTTTTTCATGTCTCTTATTCTTTTAGATCTTAAATAATTCTTGTAATCCTCCAGAATAAAGCTAAGATTATTTCTTTCACATGCTTGTCTCACCATAAGATTATGGAATGCTTTTGGTGGAATTCCCACATCATTAGCCATTTCAATTTGCATTGCTGCAGCTGAAGATATCTTTCTGTGACTTTTATGCAAATGTATTTTGTTAGGACTTGAAAGGTAGTGATTGTGATCCTCAAAAAATTGAATCACTTGAAAATTTCAAATTTTCACACTATTAATGTTCATTCTTGCCTTACAACTAAATCTTGTTTCTGAACGTGAAGCTCTTACATACGAATCTCTTTTAATTGGCATCCTTTTACCTTTAGCACTACAACAAAAAAGCCTACAAATCAATTTACCAGATTTATCTTTGCAACATTTGCTTCTTCTTATTCCAAAGCCCACATGTTTGGCATAAATTAAATAAAATTGATAAGCTTCTTCTTCCGTCTTGAACTCTATGCCAAAATTCAGTATTAAGTCTCTTACAACATATGAGTGAACTTTGTTCAAATTCTCCTCAGAATATAAACTAACCAAAGAATTCATATTACGAGTCTTATTGTTAGCCAAATCAATTGAATTCATTTTTCAAGTCTCATTGCCAACCAAATTTGTTGATTTCAGATTACTACTCTCATTGCCAATGCCAATATCATTCTTATGTTGCTCCTTCTCAATTTCATAATCTAATCGACAATATGGAGTAGATTAACCTTCCATTTCTACTCCTGTCAAATTCACAAATGAAGTACCATTATTGCATTATTTTCAGATAAAATTATTAACACAACAAAAAAAGAGTGTTCAAAAAATGCTGGGAGGTATTTTATTTTTGCTATGCATACCTTATTTAATTCCTATAATAGAAAAAGTAATTGGAGAATTAAAGGTTTCACGATAAATTCTTCCCATAAAATGAATAACATGTTTTAGAAGGTCTTAACCACAAGTCAATATTAAGCAACCCAACCTTTACAATATACATTAATTATCACTCACGTATATGTATAAACAAAAACTATAAATAGAAACAGAAACAAAAAAGTAAGATGCCAATGAATTTCAAATATCTTCAACACTTATTGTAAGGAAAGCATAAATAACAAATTCAGTTTAACAACCACCACACGCAACGACTAAAGTACCTTATATCTCTCCAAATTAAATTTAATAATAAAAGCAAATAAACAAAATGATGAATTCTCGGCAATAGTGTAACACCCCATTACCTTAGGGTACGCACCGGGACGCCCGTAGGTCATTCTGATACATATCCTAAAATAAGGGAGCGCTACGTGCGATCACTACAGAACTCCACATGGCATCACATACATTTAAATAA